>QXTE01000198.1:2783097-2911899 GCA_003942145.1 Platysternon megacephalum | reverse complement strand
TAGCACAGAAGCCAGGAAAGTTCCCCACAAGAGCGGGACCATTCCCCCGCTTACACAGGCATGGGACTGGGACACGTTTTCTGACCCACAGGCCTCGGCACCTGGGTTTGGAACCGTCAGCTCCAGCAGGTAAACGCGCCTGTCGCTCTGTGAGGCCCCAGCTCCCTCTGACCACGGACTCGCCCCCGCTGGGCTCAGTGACCCAGCCACACACTCCAGTGCCTGCTCCAGGCCGAGGAGGCAAAGCCAGGTGCACCGGGGGAGGCTTAGTTAGAGGGATGGGCAGAGACACCAACTGATGGGGATGGAACCTCCCATCCCTCCCTGCCATTGGCCACCTGCTCAGGGCCTGCATGATGCTCACCATAGTAATCACCTTCCTCCTCTCCCCTTCTCCCCATCACTCCCCCCCAGCCACCAAAAGTCCTGCCCGGCAGCCTGCTAATTATATCTAAGGTCTATCAGCCTATGCATGGGGCAGGGTGTCTGTCTGTCATATCTGTGGGCCTACCCATCTCTCCTTTGAACTGTGTCTGTCTGACACCCCGTTCTGCCCAGCGATGCTGATCTCAAGGCTGCTGGGACCCCTCCGACCTACAGTGTGAATTCCTCTTCAGTTTATGGGCTACAGGCAGGCAGACAAATGGAACAGGAAAACATCCCTGCTGCATCCCCCCTACCCCGGAAAGATCCCATCTCTGCTCTGCAGAGAGACGGAGGGGTGCCCCAGCTCAGTCTGTGACAACAGCCACCCCTTTCCACCGGACACACGTCAAAGCCGGGAGTAAGGTGATCCCCGCAGCAGCAGCACCCAGCGGCTCGGTGAGCACCTCCTTCCTGGAGAAGTCCAGTCACAAAGAGGACCCTGCTCGCTGTAGCCTGCGGGACACCATTAGATATGCCCTCCCAGTCTGACAGTGAACCATTGATAACTACTTTTTGAGTACAATCTTTCAACCAGTTTTGCACCCACCTTATAGTAATTTAATCTAGTCCCTGTGTCCATCAGCAGGCCCTGCCAGGTGCGTCCCTGCCTGTCATTAGTATCATTGCTGTTGGCTCGGTTCCAGCTCTGGGAGCCTAAAGAAAAAGTGCAACATACGAATGTTTCAGGGGCTCCTGCCAGGAGTAACTTGCTGCGGGACCTGGGGGAGTCTGTGGGTTCCTTACGAACTGAGCTGACTAGCTCCAGCATGCAGGAGATTTACTTCCAGCTCAGACTGAGCCAGGGAGCTGCTCCGGGGAGCGAATTCCCCTCCACCAGTCCTGCTGCTGTAAAGCCCCTCCCTTCCCTCTCTCTCCCCCGGACCGTCCAGGGATAAATAACCAGTGGCGAGCCCTGAGGAATTCACACCTGCCCCGTGTGCACCTCTGGGCGGGACAGCCAAATGGCTGCTCNCCCCCCCCCCCTTCCCCCCCCCCCCCCCCCGCAAGCAGCAAAACTGTCACAGGCCGAAGGGGAGAGGGAGCTGGGCCAGGAACCCTGGACACTTGCAATGAGGTTTCACTTGGCAGTGGGCACAGTGTGGTCTGACAGGCAGAGGGTCTCCCCGCAGGAAGGCTCCATTCCCAGAGAGACTGTGGGGAAGCCGAAGTGCTAACAGGCTGTCTCTGGCCATGCTGCGGTGGGAAGATGCACTTGCCGGATGATGGCGGCCTTTGGGGGGCCTGCACAGCGTCTGCACAGTCACCTGGGACAGGGTACTGCAGTGCACCCATGGGGAGGGACAGGCGGGGCCCGAATTCATGTCGGAGTCATTACTTAGATTGGAAGCTGTCTGGGGCAGGGACCATCTTCCTGTTATATACGTGTGTGTGAAGGGCCTAGTTCAACGCAGCCGCCCTCGCTGATGTCAGCCCCAGGCAGCACCGCAATGCAAATACTAAGGAACAGGAAGCTGTGACTGGTGTCTCGGGACATTTTAATGATGCATCATGAAGTGCTTCCAAAGCAGGGCAAGCAGCTCGGCTCCGTGGGAAATAAAAGGGCTCTGCTTGGTGGAACGTTTCTCGTCCTTGAAAACAGGTGGAGTCCCAGCTGCCCCTGGGTGCAGGGGATTGTACGTCCTCATGGGGAGGGAAAGGAAAAGTGGCTAACACCACGGGGGCATCTCTGGAAACCATTCTGCTGGGGTCTGGTTCTGTTTAAACACAATGAGCCAGATTCTGCTCTCAGTGACCCGGAGACAAATCTAGAGTAACCCCATGAAAGCGAATGGGGACTGGCCCAGTCTGGTTCCAGCCGTAGTGTGGACAGGATAACAGGAGCAGTGACCCGTGCTGCGCCCAGCTCCAAAGATAGTCTGTGTAACTCCCCATTCTGCCTGTGTGGTCACCGCCCAGACACCCCTTTCTGCCCAGCGATGCTGATCTCAAGGCTGCTGGGACCCCTCCGACCTACAGTGTGAATTCCACTTCAGTTTATGGGCTACGGGCAGGCAGACAAATGGAACAGGAAAACATCCCTGCTGCATCCCCCCTACCCCGGAAAGATCCCATCTCTGCTCTGCAGAGAGACAGAGGGGTGCCCCAGCTCAGTCTGTGACAACAGCCACCCCTTTCCACCGGACACACGTCAAAGCCGGGAGTAAGGTGATCCCCGCAGCAGCAGCACCCAGCGGCTCGGTGAGCACCTCCTTCCTGGAGAAGTCCAGTCACAAAGAGGACCCTGCTCGCTGTAGCCTGCGGGACACCATTAGATATGCCCTCCCAGTCTGACAGTGAACCATTGATAACTACTTTTTGAGTACAATCTTTCAACCAGTTTTGCACCCACCTTATAGTAATTTAATCTAGACCACATTTCCCTAGTTTGTTTGTGAGAATGGCATGTGGGGCTGTATCGAAAGCCTGACTAAAATCAAGATATGTCACGGCTACTGCTTCCCGTTCCCCTCATCCACTAGTAACCTTATCAAAGAAGGAAATTAGGTTGATTTGGCATGATTTGTTCTTGACACGCCCCCCCCCACGCCCTCCCATGCTGGTTATTCCTTATAACCTTTGTGACGAAGGGGGACTGTTCTTAATGTTTCCTCTGAATACTGTAGGGGTGCCTCAGTTTCCCCTATGCATTTCTTAAGTCACTAGGTGGTGGGATAAGGGGGTGTAATTGTTGCAGAGCAAAGGGCCAGTGCACATAAATGGCCGACACTCTGTCTCCTGGCAACTACTGGCCTGGCCCCTTCCCCCCTGCCAGGAGATAGCTAAAGGTGTTGGAGAACAAAGGAATCAGGTGACCTCCTGGCCTGGGAAAGGGACAAAGGCCAGAGGAGGAGGGGCTGGAGAGTGAGTCAGTTTGGAGCTGGCTGGGGATGAGGAGTGAAGTGCAGATGTGGTTGTCTGGCTCACTGCCCCCCACAATGGACCTGGCTGAGGGGTTCTGTTCCCTGTACCTGCAAGCTCTGTTTTAGACCATGTTCCTGTCATCTAATAAACCTCTGTTTTACTGGCTGGTTAAGAGTCATGTCTGACTGCGAAGTGGGGGTGCAGGACCCTGTGGCTTCCCCAGGACCCCGCCAGGGCGGACTCGCTGTGGGAAGCGCACGGAGGGGCAGAGGATGCTGAATGCTCCAAGGTCAGACGCAGGAAGGTGAAGCCGTGTGAGCTTCTTGCCCTGAAGACAGTCTGCTCAGGGAGAGGAGACTTCACCAGAGTCCTGACTGGCTTCGTAGGGAGCAGTTCCAGAGCATCGCCCGGGGACTCCGTGACAACCTTATTATCCTCTGGGTGCTTACAAAGTGATTGTTTAATAATTTGGTCCAGTATCTTTCCAGGTGTTGAACTTAGGCTGACTGGTCTATAATTCCCCTGGTCCTCTTTGTTCCCCTTTTTAAAGATAGGAACTATGTTTGCCCTTCTCCAGACCTGTGGGACCTCACCCGTCCTCCAGGAGTTCTCGAAGATAATTGCTAACAGTTCCAAGATTGCTTCAGCTAGTTCCTTAAGTACCCTAGGATGAATTTCATCAGGCTCTGCCGACTTGAATAATCTAACTTATCTAAATGTTCTTTAGCCTGTTCTTTCCCTATTTTGGCTCGTGTTCCTTCCCCCTTCTTGTTAATACTAATTGTGTTGAGTCTCTGGTCACCATTAAACCTTTTTAGTGAAGACTGAAGCAAAATAGGCATTAAACACCTCAGCCTTCTTGATGTCACCCATTATTAGCTCTCCTTCCCCGCTAAGTAGACGACCTACAGTTTCCTCTGTCTTTCTGTAGCTCCTAATGTGTATAAAGAACCTCTTCTTATTTCTTTTTATGTCCCTTGATAGGTGTAACTCATTTTGTGCCTTAGCCTTTCTGATTTTGTCCCTAATTACTCCTCCTTAGCAATGTGTCCATGTTTTCACTTTTTGTAGGATTCCTTTTTGGTTTTCAGATCATTAAAGA
Organism: Platysternon megacephalum; assembly: GCA_003942145.1. Taxonomy (NCBI): domain Eukaryota; kingdom Metazoa; phylum Chordata; order Testudines; family Platysternidae; genus Platysternon; species Platysternon megacephalum. Next base: position 2,907,509 of record QXTE01000198.1, on the reverse strand, counting down.
GCTCCTGATGGAGCCATATTGGCCTCACTATTCTTCCTATCTTTCCTTCGCATCGGAATACTTTGCAGTTGTGCCTTTAATATTGCCATCTTGAGAAACCACCAGCTCTCCTGAACTCCTTTTTCCCTTAGGTTTTCCTCCCATGGGACCTTATCTACCCGTTCTCCAAGTCTGTTGAAGTCCATTGTCCTTATTTTGCTGCCCTCACTCCCTCCTTTCCTTAAAATCTTGACATCTATCATTTAATGACGACTTTCACCCAGGTTGTCTTCCTTCTTCAGGTTCTCAACCAGTTCCTCCCCGTTGGTCAGAATCAAATCTCAAATGGCTGCCCCCTAGTTACTACCTCCCCCAGTGCATTCCAAGAGCTATGGGACATTGTGTGTCTTGCCATATTACTCTTCCAGCAGATGTCTGGGTAGTTAAAGCCCCACCCCACCCCACCCCCGTTACTACTCGGGCTTGTGTTTTGGATATTTCTGTTACTTGTTCTAGAAAAGCCTCATCCACCTTCACTTCCTGATTTGAAGTAGACCTTTACCATGACGTCACCCCTGTGTTTCCCCTTTTAGCTTTACCCAGAGACTTTCAACTGGTCTGTCTCTCACTTCCTTGTGGAGCTCAGAACAAGTGTATGTATTCTTGATGTATAATGCAGCGTCTGCTCACTTTTTACCCTGCCTGTCCTTCCTGAACAAGTTCTATCCGTCTATGCCAATATCCTAGTCCTGAGATTTATCCCACCGAGTCATCATTTAGCTTCGGGACTCGTACTTCCAGTTCTGCCTGTTTACTCCCCATTTGTGTGTAGACACGGAAGATGTTGAGCAGATTCCCCTACTGAGTTCCCTCTTCTTTTTCCTACGACCAGATTGTACTTGTCTGTGTCCCCCCAACATCTAGCTTTCTGTTCAGGTTGCCTTTTCTATGCTTACCTGGGCCCTCCTTTGAACCTAGTTTAAAGCCCTCCTCACTGGGTTGGTGAGTTGGTGCATGAAGATGTTCTTCCTCTTCTTGATGGGGTGGACCCCGTCTCTTCCCAGAGTCCTCCTTACCAGGACAGTATCCCATGGTCGAGGAAGCCAACGTCCTCCCACTGATACCACCTGTGCAGCTACGTATTCATCTCCAGGATGCCCATCCCTGCCTGGGCCCTTACCCTCCACCGGAAGGATGGATGAGAACATAACCTGAGTCCCTGGTCCCTTCACCCTCATTCCCAGAGCCCTGGAGTCACTGCTGAGCTGCTCAGGGTCAGACCTGACAGTATCATTACTGCCCATGCGGATGAGCAGTATGGCGTAGTGGTCAGAGGCACTCAGCAACCACTATGTGACGTCTCAGATACAGGCCGCACACCTCCCGGGACAGCATCTCAGGCTGGCAGGCGTGCACCTCCACACTCCTGGGGAGGGAGACCCTTTCGCTCTAAAATCACAGTGTGGAGTTTCCAGCTGAGAAAACCAACTAACCAAAAAACAAAACTTGAGGCGGTTTCTGCATCATTTCATTTGTGTCTCTAACCTGCTCTAGCCATGCTGCCCCTCTCGCTAAAGGACCGGCACAGGGACACTCTGCTCCATTTAAGGGGGTCCGTACATCGCACTTGCTTTGCTAAGGAGCTTTGGTGAGGGGATTCATGAGTAATTGGAGGGTTCTCCTTTAATAAATGCAACAGGCCACTTGTTGGTTTCAAGACCCGTCTGTGTAAATAAACGATTCTCTCTGTTTGGGGAGCAGGTTCCCCCTCTGTTTGTTTAAGCTGCCTTCCCGCTTTGACCTGCAGAGCTCATGGCATCCCAGGCCCTGGCGATCTCCGCTCAGCCTCGGGCCTCTGAGGAAGGGAAGCACAGGAAGCCTTCTGCCTGCTTTATTTGGCTGGCTTCCCCTCCTGCCTTCGCTCTCTGGAGCGCTGTGCCTGCCGGTCGGTCGGTGGAGGACGAGAGGAGGGACACCGGGGTGGCGGTGGGAAAAGAGAAAGGGAGAGTGAGACAGGAGTGAATAGCTCCACCAAAGAGGAGCAGACAGGAAAGGAAATCTCCCAGCAATAACTCATTGGCTCAGGAAGCCAGCGATGGGCAAACACTCCCTGTGTGTAAGGGGCTGTTCTGATCTCTCAGGGCTGCGGCAGGCTTTGGCTAACCCCAGTTGGAGGGTTTCTTCTCTGCTGGGCTGCTGGTTTGCAGAGGGTCTGGGAGGAGCGGAATTGCCGAACCCCAAGTGAATTCAGAGGCTTTTGCTGCTCAGATCTCTCTCCACTTTAGGGGAAAAAAACCTTCATTTTTCCACTGCCGGCACACACCTTCCTCCTGGGGTGAGAGGAAATGCTCCAACCGAGCATTCAGAGAGCTTGATCTTAGCAAAAGCTGATTGTTCACTAGGATGATTTATGTGATTAATGGAAAACCCAGAGCTAGGGGAGCAATTCACGGCTCCTCCGATCCCTGCCTTAGCCAGCGGGTATCACTGGAGGGGCTGGTGGTGTGAGAAGCTCCCAGCTACTCCACTCTCAAGCCTGTCCCAGCGGAGAGCACGGCAGGGGGACTGAAAGCTGCTCCAGTCACAGCCTCTCCCAGCAGCCGGCCTTACAGGAATGGGAGACGAGCATTGTCCAGAGAGGATCCTATATCTTCTGCATTCACCGTGTGCAAGATTCCCCCAAGCATTTTTATCCGGAAAGGGCGATAAACGTCAATTTCACTGAGGGTGACCAGAGGTCCTGATTTTATAGGGACAGTCCCGATTTTGGGCTCTTTTTCTTATATCGGCTCCTATTACCCCCCCACCCCCATCTCGATTTTTCACACTTGCTGTCTGGTCACCCTAATTTCACCAGGCTCACACACACCAACAAACAATATGTGCATTGATGGTCACTGACATTTACAGCTAGGCCCCGGGACCCGGAAGAAACCTGCTGTTGAGAACTTCTCATAAGCTGATCTGAGGCTCTCGACTCCGTCTGTTTTGACATGTGATGTGGACAATTTGTGTGTTAATGGTTCTGAAGCTTGCGCTTCTGGAACCTCAACATCTGCTGTCGTTAAATAATTTCTGTCTGACCCTCCCCGCATAATTTCCCGCAACTGTGGCGATCGAAATAGGAAAAAAACGCTTAAACCTAAACATGGATATTATCGGCCAAAATCGTAACAAAATAGAAACTGAAGGCCGAGCCCAGCGATAGGCAGCAATACAGGGCTGCTGGCTGGGCGGAGGTCAAGGGTAAGGCAGACCCAGCCCCTCCAAGAGGTGACCTGATGGGGCAGCGTTTGAAAGCTCAGCTCCTCTTCAGGAAAATGAAACCATCCCCACCACGTGCTGCTAAAGCGCCCTGCCCACTTAATGTCGATATCTTCTGTGCCCTCCACAAGCTAATCCTTCAACCCCGCATGCCCCACACGTGGGGAACATGCAGCAGGGAAGCAGTGCCTGGGTGCTGGCTCTGTGGAAGCTCTTCTAGGGGATGATAGACGGGGGGGGGGGGGGGCTTGCAGCCTGCAGAGGGGGCAGGGTGGGCTGTGAAATCGGCTGGAGCTGCCTGGTCTGTCTGTGTCAGGAGGAGTCAGTACAGAAGCAGCCTTTGCAGCAGCTCCCCAGCGGAGAGCAGATCTCGGATGTGCAGTAGCACTTCCCACCGCAGACTGTGCCCAGCTGCAGCCTGTTTAGATTCATTGCCGTCTGCCGCCCCCGCAGGGTTCTGTTTGCAAGGTGTCTGCGCACCAGAAAGGGCCCCCATCCCGATCCTTGTAAAGTACCGAATACAAGCAGCGTCTGCTGGCTTTAAATTCCGGGGGCCAGGAGAGCACCACAGTCCTGTTGGCTGGATGGAAAAGCCCAAGGCAGCCCCATTGGCTGGCCAGGAATCTGCTCCTAGTTCCTAGCCCCTCCCAGGACTTATATAGAGAGATTCTTGTGAATCCCACTAGAGCAAACTGTACCACCCTCTCCGACACGAAAGAGGAGAAGCTGGAGCAACAGCTGGGAAGACGTCAGGACCTGCAGCGGGGGTGGGGAGGGCTTCCTGCTTGTGTCCGCGCATTGCGAGCCCTTGAACGCCACAAGGGTGAGCCTCTGGAGTGAGTCCCTGGTGCTCCAGCAAGGAGCCAGGCTGCCTCTCGGAGCCCTTCCAGCCTGGAGCGCACCGAGGTGTCTTGCTGCTGAAGGCTCCCAGAAAGCAGAGGGGCCCTGGGTCTGGGGGCAAACCCCACCATGGCGTTCACCATGCTGAGACCCGTGGCAGCTCACATGCTGTACCCAGACCTCAGCATGCTCTCCGAGGACGAAGAGAACCGGAGCGAGAGCGACGCCTCGGACCAGTCCTACGGCTGCTACGAGGACCTGGAGAGCAGGAGGAAGGTGGCCAGGAAGCCAGGCCAGGTGGTGATGGTGAAGCAGAGGCAGGCGGCTAACGCCCGGGAGAGGGACCGGACACAGAGCGTCAACACGGCCTTCACGGCCCTGCGGACCCTCATCCCCACCGAGCCCATGGATAGGAAGCTGTCCAAGATCGAGACCCTGCGCCTGGCCTCTAGCTACATCTCCCACCTGGCCAACGTGCTGCTGCTCGGAGAGGGCTGCGAGGACGGGCAGCCCTGCTTCAGTGCCATCTATGGCTCCAAGGGGGAGCTGGACAACAAACAGCCCCGCAGCATCTGCACCTTCTGCCTCAGCAACCAGAGGAAAGGGGTAAGTCCATCCTCCTAGCTGGGCAGCGCTGCCCCTGCTCAGCCAGCCACTGGCAAACAGGATCCCTTGGAGAAGGGAGGCTGGGAAGGGAGCTCTGCATTTGGACTGGCAGAGGCCCTACCTAGGTATAGAGGGATGTCGCTGGGGTGCGTGTGGGAGGGGAGGGTGCTGGGTTTCAGGTGTCGGGATGAATGCAAGCAGAGGTGTCAGTGGGACTCCGTGGGGAGTGGCAGGAGGAATGAAGGGCGAAGGGGAAGAGGTGACAGCTGGCACAGACTGTCTGGAATCAGGACAGGCTGTAGTTCAGACTGGGCGGGTTGGGGCGTGCGGGGGTTCACTGCGATGTAGCTGCTTTCGGCAAAATTCCGCCCTTCGCTACACGCACACAGCTCCCGTGCAAGTCCCCGGGCCAAACTCTGCGCTCCGGGTAAATCCAGAGGAACTCAGCTCCGTGGCACTCCAGATTCACATGGGTGCCTAGGAGAGCAACATCTGGCCCAATGAAATAATGCCCCGGGTACCTGGGCTTGTGTCGTGCCTTTCAGCTGAAGGTCTCAAAAGTGAGCAAATCTCATTAGTGCCCTTTTACAAATGGGGAAACTGAGGCCTGGAGGGGTGCAGTGATTCATCCTAGCTCACACACAGCGAGTGTTTGAGGATTGGAACCTACTCCTGAGCCCCGTCTTAGGCCTAATGGCTGCAGGGCCAGGCTGCCTCCGCAGGCAGATCCAACGTACGAAATAGCTCCTGGACACTGAGCGTGTTTCACGTAACATGCACTAGCTGTCCCATTAACGCCAGTTTAAATGCATAGTCAAGAGAATGTAGGGCTCTTAACTGGACGTGTTCTCACTGTCTTCCACCTGCCTTTTCTACAAGCCCCTGCCTTGCACAGCACACCTGCTCTGGTGGGTGCATTAGGGGGCGTCTCAGGAGCTTTCCCTGGACTCCTTGGCTGTCTCACTCTTCATGGAAACGCTGAACTCCTGCCCCTGGGCAGAGACGCCGAGCAAAGAGTCTCTAAAGAAGCACTGGCCCCTCCTGGGCAAGGCCTCCTGCAGACGCCTTCTGTGCCAGTATCACGTAACTTGTTCTAGTTTCCATGTGCTTGGTTTAGATTTAAGGTAGAGCCAGGCCTGAGACCAAACTGTGGATGTGTTATATTGAACCCCCTTCAGAGCCTGAGAGTGTCTGGGCCCTGGGGTCAGAACCAGCCCTTTGTAGGAATAAGATAGAGATGCCAATATTGAGTCTGGATGCAGCTCGATTCCCAGCCGCCCCCTCGCCCCAGGCTGTGGGGGTGATTGCTTGCAGGGCTCTAATTTCACTGCCGCTCACGTTCTAGGTACTCTTTCACCTGGAGTTACCCCATTGCCGTTTAGCTCAAGGGAGCTAACACCTTTGGAAAGGCAGATCTGGATACTTCCCAAATGTTTGTTCCTGGCTACGCACGTTCGGGCTTTACCCTAGGGCCCAGCCTTCCTCCACTAATATCATAACTAGGGCCCTACCAAATTCACGGTCCATTTTGGTCAATTTCACGGTCATGGGATTTTAAAAATCATAAATTTCATGATTTCAGCTATTTCAATCTGAAATGTCACAGTGTTGTAATTGTAGGGGTCCTGACCCAAAAAGGAGTTGTGTGTGTGTGTGTGGGGGGGGGGGGGGGCCACAAGATTATTGTAGGGGGGGTTGGGGTATTGCTACCCTTACTTCTGTGCTGCTGCTGGTGGTGGCGCTGCCTTCAGAGCTGGGCAGCTGGAGAGCGGCGACTGCTGGCTGGGAGTCCAGCTCTGAAGGCAGAGCCGCCGCCAGCAGCAGCGCACAAGTAAGGATGGCATGGTATGGTATTGCCCTCCTTACTTCTGCGCTGCTGCTGGCGGGGTGCTGCCTTCAGAGCTGGGCACCCCGCTAGCAGCTGCCACTTTCCGGCCACCCAGCTCTGAAGTCAGCGCAGAAGTAAGGGTGGCAATACCACGACCCCCTAAAATAACCTTGTGACCTCCCCTGTGACCCAACTCCCTTTTGGGTCAGGACCCCCAATTTGAGAAACGCTGTCTCTTCCCCCCCCCCCCCCCCCCCCCCCCGTGAAATCTGTATAGTATAGGGTAAAAGCACACAAAAGACCAGATTTCATGCAGGAGACCAGATGTCATGGTCCATGACACGTTTTTCACGGCCGTGAATTTGGTAGGGCCCTAATCATAATCTTCTGCCTGTGACATCATAACCTTCGCCACGGCAACCAGCTGTGAGGTCACAAATAGGATGTTGGCATAACGTGGGGAATAAAGAGCAGGAGGAGATGAACTCAAAAGAGACAGAAATCTTGGGCCTAACCTGTAGTTTCCACTCAGTCCCAGCTCCCAGAAATCAGAGGGAGTTCACTGCAATCAGGCCCTCAGGATCTGGCCCCTGCTGCAGCTGTCCTGAATGGTGCAGAAGGAGAGGAGAGAAACACAGAGCTAGGAGAGTAGCCGCTTCATTGTCTCCACCCTCTGTAGACTGTCTCCTGGGAAGGCTGCCGTGTGGTTTGAGCTGGTGCTGGGTCGGGACTGGGAGTCCAGAGTCCCTAAATGCAAAGCTCATCTGGGAAAGCTCTCTGGATGCGCTCGATTACCCTCCGCACACTGCCCGGCATGCACACGCTGACCCCAGCGCTCACACACTGCCCCGTCCCTGCACGTCGTCTCCAGGTCAGACAGCCCTTCACACATCAAACCGTTCTGCAGGCCAGGAGGGTACCTGGGGCTGGAGCCTCCTCCTACTTATCCCAGCTTTACCCTGGCGTGACTCCACTGGCTGCAGCAGGCTCCTCCTGACCTACACACTGGCCGGGCACTCTCACACCCACAATCCTCACTGAGATTTGTCCCCAGTTCCAGTTTCTCTCCCTTTATTTCCCACCTCCTGTCTCTTCCCCCGTCTACTTGTCCCTCTCCTCTCCCTGGCTATTGAAGTATTTGAGCTGATGGGTTTAAAAAACGCAACAGATGCTCAAGAGAGGCCACTTCCCACCTGCCCGTGCACTGTGCACCCCTAACATTTGGGCTTGTACCTGAATGGCAGACCCAGGCCGGCACCCTTGTCGGTGCTCTGGTCTGCAGCTGTTCTCAGTGGCCCAAGGACTCAGGCACGGGAAAGAGGGAGACCAGACCTCAACCCTTATGGAAACTTGCCCTTAACCTCAGTGGCCTGAGACGATAACCAAAAAGCCCTCTCACTCCCTTGCACGGCTGGCAGGAAGGGGGCGGGCTGGAGATAAGTATTCAGCTATCGATGGAAGCCACCTTTAGGACCATCGCTCCCTCCCAAGGCAGGATTGTTCCCCACAGAACATTTACTAGTGCTGGGGCCAGCCTAGCTTTAAACGTCCCAAGCAATGGAGCTTCCACCACTTCTACAGCCAGATAGACCTCCCCCGTCAGGAAGCTTCCTCCCTATCTGCATTTCCTCCCGCTGCTCTGAGCCCTAAGGAAGGGGATTTTAGTGCTCCGAGAGCTGATCTGTGAGCTCTGGCATGGACAGTTGCAGCAGGGCCTGCACACCAGCCTGTGGGAACAAGGGCACTGTCTCTAAATGGGAAACAAGCATCTGCAGCAGTTGGGGTTTCTTTCCCACAGCAACGATGCGGAGAGAGGAAGGGACTTGTTCAGCAGGTCACTGGGAAAACTGGGACTAGAGCCCAGGCCGGCGGATTCCCCAGTGCCCTAGCCACAGGACTTCACTGCCACTGCTGCCTCTCGCTAGCCGTGTGGGTCAGGGTCAGGTCTCTGCATCGCAAAGTCCCCCCGACACGCGAGGGCGGCTGAGGAGCACAGGGAGGCTGCATCAGCAGAGCTTTGAGGGGCCCTGGCCCAAAAGGAGGGCTACTGCAGATCAGGATTGGGGCAGGGCTGGACGAGCCGGGAGAGCTGCCGAGGTGCACAGGTTGGGCCGGGGGCTGGGGCTGGGGCTGCGGAGCGGTTGGGGTGGGAGGAGCTGGTACAACATCGTCAGCACTGGCTTGAGCCTGGCAGAGGGGATCGGTCTCAATGTAACGGGCACCAAATGCCCTGCACAGGGGAGGGCAGGGCCTGGTGTCACATCTCCGTGGAGTGTTCCTAGCCGATTCCCACAGCACACAGGAACCCCAGGGTAGGTCATGTGTTACCATGGTAATCAGGATTCCTTTGAGGGCAAGGCCCTGCCTAGAGCCAACCCAGGTCCCTCTCTGCATGACGTGGTGGGTGCAAGTTCAGTCCAGGGGATTAGTTTCCTGGACATTGGCATCTGCTCACAGTACCCGCTGGGACCTCTCCCTGTCGCAGGCCCTGCCTCACATTCTCACACTCCTGAGACAGGAACACAGAGCACCTGCGAGCCCCAGGCGAGAGGGTCTGGGCGGGGACTGCACCCGCTAGGAGTGGCAGAGCAGGACACCTCATTCTGGTTAGTGCAAAGAGCTCCTCTGGGAGGGCAGGAGCCGCTCTGGGGTCACTGTCCCCAGAGATTCCAGGCCTCTCTAAATGGGCAATGGGGATGCCTTGGGGGATTGCAGTGGCTCCCTGGGGGCCAGGGGCAGGGGCACAGTCAGATGGGAAGATCCCATGGTGCTTTCCAGCAGAGCAGAAGTTTGTTCCTTAGCCAAAGTGTCCCCTCCTGCCGCCCTAGGCTGCGGGGTGGCTTGTGACGTGCTCCGGGCTCCCTTGTGAGGAGAGGCTCTCAAGCAGCTGTTTTCCTGGCCAGTGGCTCTCTCTCTCCTGCAGCCTGCTCTGACGCGTACCAGTCAGGATAACCCTCCCCGATCCCAGTACTCGTGGGTCAGTCCCAGGTCGGTTTTCCTCCAGGGGCTTCACTTCAAGAGACGAGGGAATAAACGTAACTCCAAAAGGATTTTAGAGCTAAATTCCCAGCCGGTGGGTCCCCAGGAAAGAGACTGGGAATTTCCTCACTTTCCAAAGTAGGGACTTACCAGGAGACAGTCAGTAGCCAGGGCGCTGGGCGTGGGGAGAGAGAACTGTGCTTCGTAAGGTTCCACCTCTAGCGCTTAGATGTCACGTTGACCTTGATAGCTAATCCCTGGGCACCCATCACACAGGATCCCGTCCTCCTGGCCATAGCAAGAACAGGCGAGATGTCAGCATGCCAGCTCCAGCCCAGCTCGGTCTCCTGGCCCTTCCCCGTCTCTCAGACCCACCCCTTCTCTCAGTTACAGAACTTGCAAATCCATCCTCCCTGTGTTCTCTGCCCCGGCTATTTGGCCATTCTGCCACCTGCCCTTCTGTCATCCAATCACAAGGCAGAATACTACAAAAGTCACAGCACCGTATTGCAGCCAGACCTCCCTCTGGAGCCTGGAAACATGACAGGACGACATGGCCGGAGCCTTGAGTCCAGCCGGTCACTCTCAGGGCTTTAGTGCTTGGGGGATGGACCCGGCACTAGTAAATGTTCTGTGGGGAACAATCCTGCCTTGGGAGGGAGAGATGGTCCTAAAGGTGGCTTCCATTGATAGCTGAATACTTATCTCCGGCCCGCCCCCTTCCTGCCAGCCGTGCAAGGGAGTGAGAGGGCTTTTGGGTTATCGTCTCAGGCCGCTGAGGTTAAGGGCAAGTTTCCATAAGGGTTGAGGTCTGGTCTCCCTCTTTCCCGTGCCTGAGTCCTTGGGCCACGCCCTTCCTTTGCAACCACACACACACACACACCCCTCCCGTTCCAGGGAGGTGGGAACGCACACCTCTGGTCTGGGCTCCCCGTGACTGCCCCAGCTGATCTATGGAGAGGCACAACCTGTTCCAAGTGGCGGCATCGCCCCAAAGGAGGCCCCTCCCTGAGTGATGCTAGCACGGGCCTTGTTAGCAGAGTCACGTGGGACGGTCGCACAGCCATCCCAAATGGAGTGTGGTGTATCACCCCTCCTCCAAAACACGCTGTGGGGCCATGGCTGCACAGCTCAGTCTGTTGCAAGAGCCCAGAGGAGTAGAAGGAGCTCTGAGAAAGGGGTGGATCCCACCAGGACTGTGCCGTCCCCTGAGCGCATTACTAGGGTTTTCGTCAGGCAAAGTCCCCAGCAAAGTCAGGTAGAAATGAGTGAGGACTTCCTGCTCTGGTCCATCGTGCTCCTATGAAGAGCTAGCAAGGCAGCGACACCAGCTACCACAGCCCACATCAAACTCTGCGGGAGGATTTTCCTGTTCCCCTGAGCGTCTCTACCCCCCACCCCGAGATGCAACCGTCTCTGGGCTTTTCTCTGCCTCCTGCTAGAACAGTGGCTCATGGCACAGTCCAGCTGTCTGGGGCCACAGGAATGCGGTGTGGGCATCGTGTCTCCAGCTTTCCCCTTCCTTTCTTGCAGGGCAGCCGGAGGGAGCTTGCGGGCAACTGCCTGAAGGCGCGAGGGGTGAACCCAATGCGGGTGCCGCGGAGATGAGCCCGAGCTGCGGGAGCATCTGCCTGAGGAGCCAGGCCAGGTGGCCGAACCCCAGAACACATGAGCTTGATATTCCAGCCTGGGGTGGGGGAAGGAGCAAGGGACCCCTGGAGCTCAAGGAAAGGAAAGCCTGTGTGAGATGAGCCCACACTCAAAGGACGACACGGAGACACAGGGGGCTGGGGCTGCACCGACTTGGACTGAAAGGCAGGACGATGCTCTAGATGCAAATAAGAGAGAGAGAGAGAGAGAGCGACCGCTCCTCTGCCATCCACTGTGCCTGTCCCTCGCGGCCAGTGGGAGCCCGGGAACAGCAGGGCTCACTGACCCCTGGAAGGCGATGTTGGCCCAGTGGCTGCAGGACAGAGGAGCGGGCAAGGGCAAGAGTGTAAAATATCGTTCAATGGTCAGTGTCGATACAGAGCTTTATGAGAGTTAAGATTATTGCAGGTCTCCATGGTCACTGGTGTTTGTTTGTTGTTGTTTTTTTCATATTCAGCAGGTTTGAAAATAAAAGTTATTTTTTGGATCATTTGGTGGCTCTTTTTCCATTGTTTCCCCCTCAGTTATGCTCAAGACACACAGCTCCAGTCGGAGGTGGAGGGCTGGGAGTCTCTCCGTGGAGAGACTCTGCTTCCCCCAGGGGCCTTTTGCTTCTGCTCTGGAGGTCTTGATCGGGTGCCTTAAAGGCCCAGCCTGGTCTGGTCTGCAGTGTGTCTGCTGATAACCGCGGCTGGCTGTGGTAATGCAGAGACCCTGCTACCACAGGAGTCATTCTATGTGCTGCCAGGAATCAGCATGTCACACGGGCTTCGGTTAGTAGCTGATGGCCCCGGCTCAGGGAGGAAGGAGGATCATGGGAAAGGTACGAAGATACGGGGGTAACTCACTGAGTCCAGTGAGCTCATGACTCATTTGCTGTCGGACACAGCTGTGGAGTAGGGCAGCCTGGGAGTCACTTCCCAAGCCCACAGGATTCCCTTTTATAGAACAGACACTTCAAGGGTTCCCTCACCAGGGACAGCTCTGAGCTCTGGGATCCTCCAGCCCAGCTCAGTCCCCAGCCAGAGAGATGCAAGGTCTCTCCAGTCGGACAGATGCAGGAGCTGCTCAGCTGGCTCAGAGTCACCGGGGATGATCGACGAGAGCTGGAGCTAAGGGGATGCCAGGAGACAGCAGTTCCTCAGGGGTCCACAGGCAAAGCAGTGTGAGGAAGGCCCCAGGCACTGAGCCCCATTCACCTTAGAATGGCCAGATCCCTTTCTCTCACCTTTGGGATGAGGAAGGCATTTCCTCCCTGTACACACCCAGGGGGCGGGGGGCTGGGGAGACACCCCCCCCAGTTCATACACATAGTCCTGCCATGCCGATGTCTCACTCACTCTGGCTCATGCATTTTCCCTCCCCGATAACCTCTGCCAATGCAGCTGCACCTTTGCCCCCTCGAAGCCCACCTGAGGTGCAATGGCAGGGAGAGCAGGCGAAACGGCAGCATCCCCTTCCCGGCCTCCATCTCCTAGAGCCAGAGAAGGGGGGGGGGCTGGTCCAGAGGCAGCACCCTCCTGGCTGCCTGCTCTCCAGAGACATCTCCCTCCCAGCTCCCTTCCCCCAGGATTTGATTTATGTAGTGACAGCCCGGCACAGCTGTGAGAGCAAGTCCCCGACAGGGACAGGGTGGGTGGGGAGAGGCTTGTTCTCAGCGTATCTAATCTGTACCAGACCCCCATAAACAGCCGTGAGATTCTCTAAACATTTCTGGGACACAGAATCCCCGGCCTTGGGTTTATTGGGGGGCCAGGGAGGTGGGGGGCTTGTGTTCTCTAAACAGCCATAGCTAGACAGTTAAAGGAAGATATCATTTTCCTCGGAAGGACCAAGGCCTGCAGCTCGTGGCCAAGCCCAGAGCCGGTATCGCGGCTTCCTGGAGGAGTCACAGCTACTGACTGTAGCCTGGGAGTTCGCGTCCCAGCGGCGCTGCTGGGTTTGCTGCTTGGCTGCTCGCTGGCTCCAGTGCTGGGAGTGTGGATCCCAACAGCACTAGTATTGCTAGTGCCCGGCTCCTGGTGCACTCCCAGTGCTGCTAACATGGCAAGCGCTGTGTACGTGCTAGGGACGGCTAACTCCGGTAGTGCAAAGACTGCTGCCACATTCCACTGGTGCAGGGGAGTCCAGCAGGGAAGGGGTTAAACCAGGCCCACGCTGGTTTGCAGTGGAAAGAGGATCTGGCCGAGGATGCTTTCTGTCTCTTCCTCCCAAACCCCGGCCATGTTCTTTTCATCCCAGCTCGGTGCTGCCCGGAGATGCCGCTCTCTCTGCCTGCCTCTCTTGCCCTCGCCCTCTTCCTGATCTCGGACACCCCTTGGAACAGCTCCTGGCTGCTTTCTCTGAGACAGGAAGGTGTCCCCGAGTCTCAGGAAGGAAAAACACTCAGGGCTGAACCCACAACGACCGTCTCTGAGGGGCTGAGGCTGGATGGGCTCCAAGCCTGACATCACCTGGGAACTGGAACCCGAACTGCAGCTGCACTTTGCTCCTCTGGTTTTTTTTTTTTTCCCCTGTAACTTGTGTTTTTAAGCATTCTTTTTATAGAACTTCTCTTTTCCCTCCCAAATACTTCAGGCTTTCTGAGATTTTAACCCTGACGGGCCAAAGACTCTGGAATGCAGAGGGGCTCGGGAGTCGTCTTCTCCCCCAGGAGCCCCCAGGGCTCTGTCAAACCCCCTGTGACACTGTGTGTGCCGTGGGCGATGTGCAGAGGGGTTGGTTCCAGCAGGGAGAACAGTGGGTAAGCGCTGCATGAACAGAAGGGGGACAGTAGCCAAGCAGGTGGCACCAGGGCCCAGCAGCACGACAGAGGTCTGCTCAACCAACTGGGCTTGGCGGGAGGTTACCCGGCTGCCCCTCAGGAGGGCAGCACAATGTGGCAAAGATGCAGCGTTTGATGCTGGGCTCTCCACTGCCATGCGCCCCGTGCAGTCCCTTTGGGCCGGACTCATCCTAGTGCCACGTCATCGTTGTGGGGGCCGGAACTCCAGGGACGAGTTCAGCCTGGTGCCATGTGGGGAGTCAGAGCAGAAACCGAGCCCCAGACTGTGGCGTGATGGCTCGGAGGGGGAGAGTGCCTGGAACATGGGGACGGGAGTCAAAGCGAAACTCAGTGTTATGTGGGGGTGGGGGGTGGGGGAGGGACAGGGCTACAGAGCAGGAGGAAGTGACTAAATCTGAGCTGGATGAGCAACTCTGCAAACAGACAAAACCCAGGGCTGTGGGTGTTGAACCAGACCCTGGAGTTTGTGCCGCCTCTGTCTGTGAACTGAAGACACTGATTCTGTTTTCTCTTACAGGGGTGCAAATCAGGAGCCAGTCGTTACCCTGGGATATAATCAGGGTAAGTGAGAGGAGGTTCAGGCCTATGGCACTAGACTGATTTACAAGGTGCCCTTTGTTAAAACATCTGGCTGCTGTTTCCTAGCCCCTATTGTCCCTTGGCTCCTCCTCAGAGCATCGGTCTGTGATACTGAACACACAGAACATACCATGAGGTCGCTTATCAGAGCAGCGGCTCTGCCATCCCTGGGGGTATGTAAAATGTATCCAGAAATGTCCTTTTTCTTGTGTAAACACCCCATTCCTTGGTTTACTAATTCTGCAAAGTGCTGATTAGCCAAGAGTCACAGCCCATCCCGAGTCACAACCAGTCTCAGATCACCCCAGAGTCACAGCCCATCCTGAGTCACAACCCACCACAGATCACCCCAGAGTCACAGCTCGTCCTGGAGTCACAACCAGTCTCAGATCACCCCAGAGTCACAGCTCGTCCTGGAGTCACAACCAGTCTCAGATCACCCCAGAGTCACAGCCCATCCCGAGTCACAACCAGTCTCAGATCACCCCAGAGTCACAGCCCATCCTGAGTCACAACCCACCATAGATCACCCCAGAGTCACAGCTCGTCCTGGAGTCACAACCAGTCTCAGATCACCCCAGAGTCACAGCTCGTCCTGGAGTCACAACCAGTCTCAGATCACCCCAGAGTCACAGCCTATCCCGGAGTCACAACCCACCACAGATCACCCCAGAGTCACAGCCCGTCCCAGAGTCACAACCCGCCCCAGATCACCCCAGAGTCACAGCCTATCCCGGAGTCACAACCCGCCCAGATCACCCCAGAGTCACAGCCCGTCCCAGAGTCACAACCCACCACAGATCACCCCAGAGTCACAGCCCGTCCCAGAGTCACAACCCATCCCAGATCACCCCAGAGTCACAGCCCATCCTGAGTCACAACCCACCACAGATCACCCCAGAGTCACAGCCCGTCCTAGAGTCACAACCCGCCCCAGATCACCCCAGAGTCACAGCCCATGCCAGAGTCACAACCCGCCCCAGATCACCCCAGAGTCACAGTCCATCCCGGAGTCACAACTCGCCCCAGATCACCCCAGAGTCACAGCCCATGCCAGAGTCACAACCCGTCCCAGCTCACCCCAGAGTCACAGCCCATCCCGGAGTCACAACTCGCCCCAGATGACCCCAGAGTCACAGCCCATCCCAGAGTCACAACCCGCCCCAGAACACCCCTGTGATGTTGTGCAGTCTATATGGTTTTATAAAAACATGATAATAAGTGAATATAATGTAACTGGAATAGTTTTATAAAAACATAAGTGAATATAATGTAACTGGAATATGCTTCATGCAAAAGGTATCTTGTAAGGTATCATTACAAAGCTTATAATCTACTGAGTGTGATCATCCTATTTGTATAAATCTACCACTCTTGTATCTAAAACTAGAAATATAAAATATAACTCTGAGGGCCTATTGTAATTATGCAAAGTGTGGGCCATTAATGGTGGTTTGGAATCTTGATGACTCCCATTAAACAGGACCATTGTCTGCAGATGGCTGTATTTACCTGTGAGTCTTCCTGTATATGTGTGTGCTGGCAAGTGGGTAATGAAGTCTTACAGTGACATGTGATCATGTCACCTGAACTGGAATCCATCTTTAACCTGGTGCTTTTCCAGTGAGGGGGGGTGGAAACCCAGAGGGACAAAGGATTCCCGCCTTATGCAAAAGATATATAAAGGGGTGGAAGAGAACAGAGGGGGGAGAGGAGCCATCATGAAGAATCCCCTAGCTATCACCTGAGCTGGAACAAGAGCTGTACCAGGGGAAAGAATTGTGCCCAGGCCTGGAAGGTGTCCAGTCTGAGAAAAAACTTACTGAAGCATCTCTGAGGGTGAGATTATCTGTATTCAGTTTGATTAGACATAGATTTGCGCATTTTATTTTATTTTGCTGGGTAACTTACTTTGTTCTGTCTGTTACTACTTGGAATCACTTAAATCCTACTTTCTGTATTTAATAAAATCACTTTTTACTTAGTAATTAACTCAGAGTATGTATTAATACCTGGGGGAGCAAACAACTGTGCATATCTCTCTATCAGTGTTATAGAGGGCGAACAATTTATGAGTTTGCCCTGCATAAGCTTTATACAGGGTAAAACGGATTTATTTGGGTTTAGACCCCACTGGGAGTTGGGCATCTGAGTGCTAAAGACAAGCACACTTCTGTGAGCTGTTTTCAGGTAAACCTGCAGCTTTGGGGCAGGTAATTCAGACCCTGGGTCTGTGTTGGAGCAGATGGGTGTGTCTGGCTCAATAAGACAGGGTGCTGGAGCCACTGAGCTGGCAGGGAAAACAGGAACAGAAGTAGCCTTTGCACATCAGTTGGCAGCTCCCAAGGGGGTTTCTGTGATCCAACCCGTCACAACCCCCAAGTCACAGCCCATCCTGGACTCACAGCCCATCCCAGAGTGCAGAGGTACACAAGCCCAGTTTACAAGCTGAAGGCGGAGTGACACTGCAAAAAAAACCCACCAAGGCAGCTGATAAGTGCAGTGTATTGTCTGGGAGTCATCCAGAAATAAAAGCCAGAGGGGTTGCAAGTTTACATTTTCCTAGGCAGCAAGCCAAGAATCCATATAGCAGGAGATCAGCCACAGCCAGGCTCTTCTTCAGGTAGGTTTAAATCATCAGGGGACTGCATTCATCACACCAGCTGAACCTGCCTCATGGGGTTAGTCTTTAACCTTAACTCCTGCTCTGACCCTGGGACAATTAGCCTCCGCAAAAAGCCCACAGGCAGCCAGTGCAAATCAGGGAGCCCCCAGCCTCATGTGCCCACAGCAGGAGACTCAATCGGAGTCTGAGGGACCTGCTGCCATTTGCACTAGCTGCCCTCTCCGCAGATCTAAGCTGCAGCCCCAAGCAGAGGGCGTCACAGCTCTCTGCTCTCCAGGTTCGAAGGGCCCTGCCTTCCCTCCTCATGCCCTGAGTGCGGCTCTGCTGGGCCCTGATCTCCATTCCTTGCCAGTCTCCTACCAGGGCAGCCAGTGCCATCTCTTTACCCTCAACGAAGTCCCCTTTGCCAGTGCTCCCCTCGTGCCCCTGGCCTCCGGGGTGGGTCTGCGTGGGCTGGCAGCAGTCTGGCTGTGGCGCCTTTGGTCGTTAAGGTGATTGGTGGCGCCGATCGATGTCATAAGTGCCTGGAGCCTTGGACGGGTGTTTTTAAATGGCGGTTGAGACCTCTAAGTAGGTCAACGACCTCACACTCTGCCTGTCACGTGCCCTATCTTCACCACGCCAGGGCAGGCTCCATTCTGGCCCACAGCACCTTTCTCCCTGATCCCCACTTCATGTGTCCCGCGACTGGCTCCCCTCAAAGGAAAACAACCCTGTGCTGTCCCTTCCCCAGCGGGCTCGGGGTAGTAGATGGAATGCTGCAGTGGCAGTAAAAGACCGGTGTTAATATTCCTGGTGCATTCACCCCGGCAACTCATGCAATTCTCACCGATGTGCTCCATCCATCACCCCATCTTCCCTTCCGTCTTTTATGCCCCCCCCTTGCCCCTCCCAGCACTCTACCTCCTCTATCACCCAAATGTAATTTTAGCCCCAAAAGCTGGGATGCTATCGCATTACTCTGTAGTTTACCGCAGAAAAAATAATCCTGAAACTGAACTTATAGAACCTATGGAATAAATTCTCTTAACGGGACAAACGCCCTGAAGTGGGTTTCTTGACCTGGTTTCCTTCATTGTGAGTATTTATCTCATGTCATGTCCCACATTTAGGCACTGGCACATGGGAGGTTTGATCTCTGCCGTTCCTGGCCAGGCTGCTCCTATATTTCTTTGTAGCTCTACATTTTTTTTTGCACTGAAAAAGGGCTTTTCATCTAAGGATCCTAAAATACTTTGCATTGGGGTGTAAGTGTTAATTATTATTATTGTTTTAGAGATGGGGAAATTAAAGTTTGCTTTTCTAGCTCCTTGTGGGTGAGTGTACAGTGCACTGACTATACTGTCTCTATGAATGACTGCGTATATTTATAGTAGATACATATTCTGCATCCCACAGTCACAGCCACTCTGCTTCCCGGACCCCTTTATCTCTCACTCCTTCTCACTGGCCCCTCTTTCCCTCCTGATGTTTGCCTCCCTCTTATTTCCTTCATCTCTCTCTTTTAATCCCCAGTAGGGACAGGGTGTGAAACTTACTGCGCGGGGTGAAAAGCAGGTTAATTTCCAAATGGAGCTTCCCTCCGAAAACAATAAGACAATGCCCGGCCGGGGGCTGCCTGCGTAAACCAGCCCCGAGGAGGGGAAGTTGTAATATTTGTATTTAGCAGTCAGTAAATTGAAGATGAAAAAAAACCCTCAAAGCAATTAGAGCCATTCCTGGCCCTGTTCCTTCCAGGGCTGTCCAGGAGGGACCCCTGGGGCCACTCAAGCCCTGCCTGAAGGTCACCTGAGCTGCACTTATTCCAAACAGCAACAAACCTCAGTGCAGAACAAAGAAAACAAGGAGAGGAGGCTGCAGTCCTTCCCCGTGCTGCCTTAGGCTCAAGCCCTCCACAACCCAGGCTCTCTCCCTGGAGTGTCAGCCTAGAAAGGGGATTCCAGAGTCAGCTCCAGAACTGGGTAGAGTCTGGGCCCCAGGATCTATGGTTATGAACAAGTCCTGCTAGAGACCGAATAGCCCTTGCTTGGGGAAAGCTCATGTGAAAGTGGAGGTGGGAGGGAAATGCGGGGAGGGGTCCTGCACCTTAACCCTTTCCCTGCCTGTGGGATCATTCTCTGGCAGCCCAGGGGCATACAGCAAGCTGTGATATGCAGGTGGTAAATTTCCCATGCTCCTTCAGGCCCCAGCCCCAGCTGGCGTACATCAATGTCGCTCCACTGAGTTGAGCGAAGGAGTCTGACCCCAGGAGATAGTTATACTGGATCGGACAGGTGGCTCATCAACTCCGGTGTCTTGCCTCCAGCACTGGCCGATACATGATGCTGCAGGGGATGGTGTAAGAAAACAGACTCCCCCGGGGCCATAGCCAACGAGCAATGCTGCACATGGGGGTGTGAACAACAAAAATGATTAGGCAACAAAAATGATTAGGGGGCTGGAGCACATGACTTACGAGGAGAGGCTGAGGGAACTGGGATTGTTTAGTCTGCAGAAGAGCAGAATGAGGGGCGATTTGATAGCTGCTTTCAACTACCTGAAAGGGGGTTCCAAAGAGGATGGATCTAGACTGTTCTCAGTGATAGAAGATGACAGAACAAGGAGTAATGGTCTCAAGTTGCAGAGGGGGAGGTTTAGGTTGGACATTAGGAAAAACTTTTTCACTAGTAGGGTGGTGAAGAACTGGAATGGGTTACCTAGGGAGGTAGTGGAATCTCCTTCCTTAGAGGTTTTTAAGGTCAGGCTTGACAAAGCCCTGGCTGGGCTGATTTAGTTGGGTTTGGTCCTGCTTTGAGCAGGGGGTTGGACTAGAACCTCCTGAGGTCCCTTCCAACCCTGAGATTCTATGATTCTATGATTCTATGAAGGAAAGGTTCCTTCCTGACCCCCATGGTGACCAGCTGATGCCCTGAAGCAATTCCCGGATGTTATTGCTTCTCCATAGCCAGCCCCAGTTTTACACTCCGGCTGCCATGGTGGCTGGCAGCAGCTCTGCACACAAGAGCACAGGGGGTAGAAGGTGGGTCCGTCTTGACTGGAGGGGCCTGTTGCCCTCAAACGTCCTTCTGCAGCAAAGGGCTTAGGGTGGCGCTAAGAAACACGTGGAGCAGTGCAGGGAACTGCCTTCCCTTATTTACTGGAGCTGACATCAACCCGTCTGTAGGGATTGCAACGTCAGCCTGGCCCAGACCCCAGGGACAGCCCCCTCTGCTCTGCAGCTTTTCATTCATTTGCCCCATCAGATTCCCTTCTCGATTGCACTAGGGGGCCGGTTGCCACGCTTGTGCTCTAGGCCAGAGAACTGCAGGGAACTCCAGCTGTTCCCGTGGGGTGCGGTTGGATGTGCGAAGGGTGCAGGGCTCCCTTTCTCGCCCACACCACCGGGGGCTTCTGGTTCCCTCTGTGCTTTGCTGGTGGAGTCCACAAGGCCTGGACTCGGACTTCCCTACGGCCTTCTCTCTGCAGTCTCTGGCCTGCCTCTTTGGAGCTCAGCCTCCTGGTCTGAATGCTTCAGGAATTCCAGTCCGTTTTTTTTCTGCTGGGGTGCAGCCCAGAGAGTCCACTGAGAAAGACTCAGCATTTCCAAGGAACCTGTCCAGAATGCCTGGACAGAAATGTTCCTGGGTGAATCAGAGCCAATGGCTGTGGAATGCATACACAGCTGGGAGGGAGACAGACATTAGTGGATGATTCACAGAAAGGGCGTCTGACCCACCCCAGCCCTGAGCTAGAGCAATGCAACCTCCCTGAGCATGCAAAGGGCAGGGCACGTCCGGTGCATTCCCACACCAGGGCTACGGTGCCGCCAAGCGTGCAAGGGCAGGGCACGACCGGTGCATCCCCACACCAGGGCTGCCGTGCTGCCAAGCGTGCAAGGGCAGGGCCCGTCCGGTGCATTCCCACACCAGGGCTACGGTGCCGCCAAGCGTGCAAGGGCAGGGCGCGTCCGGCGCATTCCCACCCCAGGTGTTAGGAATCAGGGCCTGCAGCAGAGCCTGTTGCCAAGCACCCTAATGTCGTATAACTTCGTATAATGTATGCTATACGAAGTTATTACGGCACGTCCGGTGCATTCCCACACCAGGGCTACGGTGCCGCCAAGCGTGCAAGGGCAGGGCGCGTCCGGTGCATTCCCACAGCAGGGCTGCAGTGCCGCCAAGCGTGCAAGCGCAGTGCACATCCGGTGCATTCCCACACCAGGGCTGCAATGCCGCCAGGCGTGCAAGGGCAGGGCACGTCCGGTGCAGTCCGACACCAGAGCTGCAGTGCCGCCAAGCATGCAAGGGCAGGGCACGTCCGGTGCATGCCCACACCAGGACTGCAGTGCCGCCAAGCGCGCAAGGGCAGGGCACGTCCGGTGCATTCCCACCCCAGGGCTGCAGTGCCGCCAAGCGTGCAAGCGCAGGGCACGTGCGGTGCATTCCCACACCAGGCCTGCCGCGCCGCCAAGCGTGCAAGGGCAGGGCACGTACGGTGCATTCCCACACCAGGGCTGCAGGGCCGCCAAGCGTGCAAGCGCAGGGCACGTGCGGTGCATTCCCACACCAGGCCTGCCGCGCCGCCAAGCGTGCAAGGGCAGGGCACGTCCGGTGCACTCCCACACCAGGGCTGCTGTGCCGCCAAGCGTGACAGGGCAGGGCGCGTCCGGTGCATTCCCACACCAGGGCTGCACGGCCGCCGAGCGCGAAAGGGCAGGGCACGTCGGGTCCATTCCCACCCCAGGGCTGCAATGCCGCCAAGCGTGCAAGCGCAGGGCACGTGCGGTGCATTCCCACACCAGGCCTGCCGCGCCGCCAAGCGTGCAAGGGCAGGGCACGTACGGTGCATTCCCACACCAGGGCTGCAGGGCCGCCAAGCGTGCAAGCGCAGGGCACGTCCGGTGCATTCCCACAACAGGGCTGCAGTGCCGCCAAGCGTGCAAGCGCAGTGCACATCCGGTGCATTCCCACACCAGGGCTGCACTGCCGCCAAGCGTGCGAGCGCAGGGCACGTCCGGTGCATTCCCACACCAGGGCTGCAATGCCGCCAAGCGTGCAAGCGCAGGGCACGTTCGGTGCATTCCCACACCAGGACTGCAGTGCCGCCAAGCGTGCAAGGGCAGGGCACGTCCGGTGCATTCCCACACCAGGGCTACAGTGCCGCCAAGCGTGCAAGGGCAGGGCACGGCCGGTGCATTCCCACACCAGGGCTGCAGTGCCGCCAAGCGTGCAAGCGCAGGGCACGTTCGGTGCTTTCCCGCACCAGGGCTGCAGTGCCGCCAAGCGTGCAAGGGCAGGGCGCGTCCGGTGCATTCCCACCCCAGGTGTTAGGAATCAGGGCCTGCAGCAGAGCCTGTTGCCAAGCACCCTAATGAGCATGGCTGGCCTATGGTAGGCTGCCTGACTGGCTGCACTGCCTGACTGGTGGGAAGAGTCCAAGAGAACAGCTTTTAAGCCCAGCAGCAGCAGTCTGGCGGCTGTTCAAAGCATTTGCCTATGAGCATAGGCGTGAGTATGGGGTGTGCCGGGGTGTCTCAAAGTTTGTATTTTTTAAGTAAAGTTTAGTTGTTAATTTAAAAAAAAAATTTAGTTAAGTTTTAGTTTCTTTAGTTTGTTTGATGAATAAAAATAATGTCCTTTATTATTATTATTCAATAAATGTTCGCCTTTAAAAAAAAAAAAAAAATTCCCTGGGTGCACACCCTAATGAAATATGCTGCGCACGCCTATGCCCATGAGTGTGACGGCTCCTGCACCTGCTGTTCCCAGCCATGCTACAGCCATGTTCTAATTCTGCTCCTGCCCTTGGCCCAGCCCTGCTCCTGCCATGCCTCACTCCAGATAACCTGGTCCTGACCTGCGGCTCCAATTCCTCACTTTGACTCTGAGCCTTGGCTCTGGCACCTGGCCTCCAGCTCTGACCCTGGCTACTGACTCCTGCTATAACTACTAGGCATGACCACCACATCACAGTCTCTGACACCAGGGCTGCAATGCCCCTGAGCTGGTGAGCGCAGGGCATGTCTGGTGCATTCCCAGACCAGAGCTGTCAGTAGAGCTCACAGCTAACGCAGTGTGGGGGTGGCAGGGTTTGGGACACTGGAAAGAAGCCGTGGGATGCAAGAACTTGCAGGGGGCTCTCACAATACCCAGCAAGCAAGCAGGCCAGCCATGATGCACAGACCCAGAGTTCCAGCCCATGCAAAGGGATTCCCTTCCCAGCCATCGCAGTCTGGGAATAGGTGTGTCTCTTGTGTAAGTCCTGGGGCCAGAAGACTTTCAGGGATGGAATTCTCGGGAAAAGGCAAGTCTGGCCATCTTCATTTACATGAATTATAATTAGGGCCCTACCAAATTCACAGTCCATTTTGGTCAATTTCACGGCCACAGGATTTTAAAAATCGTAAATTTCATTATTTCAGAGATTTAAATCTGAAATGTCACGGTGATGTAACTGTAGGGTCCTGACCCAAAAGGGGGTTGTTGAGGGGATCACAAGGTTATTGCAGGGGGGTCGTGGTATTGCCACTCTTACTTCTGTGATGCTGCTGGTGGCGGCGCTGCCTTCAGAGCTGGCGGCCAGAGAGCGGTGGCTGCTGTCCGGGATCCCGGCTCTGAAGGCAGCGCCATCGCCAGCAGCAGCGCAGAAGTAAGGATGGCCTGGTAGGTTATTGCCACATTTATTTCTGCGCTGCCACCTTCAGAGCTGGTCACCCGGCTAGCAGCTGCCACTCTCTGGCCACCCAGCTCTGAAGGCAGCAGTACAGAAGTAAGGGTGGCAATAGTGCGACCCCTCTACAATAACCTTGTGACACCCGCCCTGCACCCGCATTTTGAGTCAGGACCCCCGGTTTGAGAAACACTGGTCTCCCCCATGAAATCTATATAGTCCAGGGTAAAAGTACACAAAAGACAAGATTTCATGGGGGAGACCAGATTTCATGGTCCATGACGCGTTTCTCACAGCCGTGAATTTGGTAGGGCCCTAATTATAATGTTGTTTACCCATAATTTCATCTACTGAGTTTTGTTGCTTGAGTTGGAATCTGTTTATGTTAGGATTGTTTAAGTAATGCTAGATGATGATGATGGCTGGACTCATGAACAGGAACAGGAATTGTGCAAAAATATCCGGAGTGGCTCAGTGGGTCACCCTGAGTTATGGGAGTGAACTTTGGTTTGGTAACAAAACTCAAGCTAGGAGGGAGAAGGGCTTTCCCTCAGAGATCGGGAATGCTGTCCCCAGGGGCAGGGATTGTGGGCAATGTCTGGGTTTCCCATTTGGATGTTTTGCACCCAACGTGGAGCAAATACCATTGACTGGACTGGACTGGATCTGGCAGCACTTTGGAGCTGATTACACCACGCTCCAGCCTTCCAGGCTCCTGGCAGCAGAGCTGATACCAGCACTGGACTGGGAAGCTGCATATGGGAGCAGGACCTGGCAGAGTGTTCTCTCTGGGCTGGAGCAGACAGGTGGAGAAGACCTGCCCCTTGACTACCAATGACTCCTGCTGGACCCCTGAGTGGGGCTTTTAAGATTGTGGGGTTTGTGGCAGGATTAAGGATTCTGGGCCTCACTAAATCAGAGAGTTACTGTTCGGAATGGTGGAGTTGATCAAAGTCTGGATGCCTGGGTTTGCGAGGCTCATTTTCTTCTCTGTCATTAGGCAGAGAGGGTTTTCATGTCTCCTCATATTTTCCCTCTTCCCCAAATAACAAGGTCCTTGTGTTCCCAAGGACTCGGGGTGCTGGCAGGAGGGGAAACACCTGCTGCAAAGGGGACCAGGGAGGGTTTATTTATTTATTTTAATTTCCTGGAGCCAGAAGTGGGAGCCCAGCTTGGGGTGGGGGCTTAAGCCAGGGTTTGTATATTTTAGAAGATGGCCCCTAGAGAGCCTGAACCCAGCCCTTGTTGCTGCGTGGGGCACCTGGCAGACTAGACTTAGAACTCTGCTCCTGCACAATCTGAGCGGGATTCTCCTGAGCCTCCCTGCAGAGCCCATTCAGTCCCACAGATCGAGTTTAAAAGAGTAGATTAGACATTGAACCCACCCCAGGACGTGCCAGTGAAGGCTCAAGCCCTCCCAGCAGGAGCGACAGGCTGGCTGATGAAAGATCTACCGCTCCCCCATTTCTTTCTGCACGTGTGTGTGAGTGGAAGCGGAAGGCAGCTCCACCGAGTGTGTCGTGGAGATCAGTAACGCCTCTCCGGGGTGTAGGGATTAAATCTGTCCAAAACTCAGCCTGTGGGAATCAGTTCCGGACTTCCTTAAGAAAGCCTAACCCCCTCCAGCCCCAGGGAGCCATCAGCAGTCAATAGTCAACAAGGATCAGCAGAGACGCAGGGCATGGCAAGAAGTCCCCGAGTTCTGCGCTCCATCACAGAGGGGCCTGACCTGCTAAGCTTGGACCCAGGGCTAAGTTTGGGGGTTGGGTGCAGACCAGTGGTGAAATCTGGATCTGGATCTGGATCCAGGTTTGGATTCCAACACTCTCCATCTCCCAGATGAAGTTCAGTGTGGTTCAGATCCAGGGGCTTGGTTCTGACCCAGCTCACAGACCAGCGTGCCAGCCGCATGGAGAGGAAACAAAGGGGCCAGAGCTTTGCAGTCACTTTAACAGGCGAAGCAGAGAGACAGAGACTCATCCCCCTTCTCCCCCATGTTGGCCATGCAGCCAGAGAAATGGTGACGGGACTACGTGCAAGGGGGCAGACTTGGGGCGGAGGCAGACAGGCATGGAGGAGGAGGACAAGGGAAGGGGGAGCAAGAGAGAGCTGAAAGCAGGGAGTGGGGGGAGGAGAGACAGAGTGGCGGGGGCTCTGCCATGCCCTCCTCACTTATGGATATTCTATTTAACCATCTCAGGGTCCGATACTGAGAAGCTGCTGAGCTGTTATCGGTGCTGAATGTTTTGTAGCAATTCCCAGAGGGCTCCTCAGCCCCTTCCATCTCCACCTACCCCGTCTCTATCTCTGTCCCACCCTAGCCCCCACGTCAATGCTGCAGCTTAGGTGTCGGAACAATTGCCTGACAAAGAGCTATTTTTAGCTGCCGGAGCCAGGAGCGAGGCTTCGGCCAGCACTCTGACAATGGGGGGAAGGGGGCTGGGCTTCCCCAGTGACCACCAGGCAGCAGAAGGACCTGTAAGGTTTCCTCGATGACCCAGGTCCATACAATACAAGGAAAGCAAAACAGGGACATACCCAAGCCAAGACGATCTGCTCCTTTACCTAATGGGAATGACCCCGGGTGAGGGGCTGGGAGAGTCCAGGCAAGCAGGGAAAGCAGGAGCTCTCCCAGCTCCTCTCGTGGGTGAGGCTCCCACACAAGTGGGAAAACAGGGTGAAGTGCAGCAGGGTTTCCATTAGGTAGGTCCAGGGCTGGGCCAAGGTTTGGTGGAGCCTCACGTGCGGCAGCTTGCGGGGGCCGCCGGCCTGGCTCCTGCCTGTCTGCTAGACCGTGCAAGAATTCTGCAGAGACCCAGCAACATAACCGCAATTCTGTGGGGAACGGGGGGCTCCATGCACAAAGGCGAGGGGCATGGCTCAGTGAGCAGGGCCCATCTAGGAAGCTGAAGGAGTGGGTCACCCACTCCTGGCCGTGTGCAGGAGTGGAGGAGTAGTGGGGCTCTCGGCCACCCTGCCCCATCAGAGTGACTCAACCCTGGGAAGGGGAGAGGGGAGCTCAGTCGCCATGGCCTGTTCGGTCTTTGGCCTCTCTGCCAAAGCCAGCTGGCGTCTATGTGAACCACTTGCAGTGTGTTACACATCTGCTCTTGGCTGGTCCACAGAGGATAAGCGTCTACTCCAGCTCTTAGCCAAAGGTGTTGTCTCTTCAGCTCATGTTCTCCCCACTGGAGGGCTTGGGGTCAATCCCCACTGAGGACCCAGAATGGTGGGTGTTAGGGGCACTTGTGCCTCCTTGGAACTGGCCAGGCAGACACCCACTCATTGCACACAGGCTGCTGAACAGCCTCCCGATGGCAACGGCTTTTGGTTACCGGCATCTTGAGCCAGATTGAAACCAGTGGCCTAGCAGTGGAAGGCTTGTATCTCCCTGCCAGTGCCCTGTGGCACTTGGTCCCCATGAACCAATCTGCCTTGCAGAGTGTGCTAAATAAACCAAGCGTGCCTCCACCCAGCGTCAGGGCCAGGAGGGTTCCAGCTGCTGTGCAGCTCCTGGGGCCTCTTCTGGCTGGTATTGCAGGGGCAGCATAGCTGGGAAAACAGCGCTGCCTTTTCCTGGTAGCGCCTCCATCCACTGGACACTCCCACGCATGCTGGTGGTGCCTCTCCCATGGACGTCAATGGGAGCAGAGTTAGCCGAGCGGTGAGTGCATTTGAAAACCCGCCCCATGCTCCTCGTGACTGCTGAGCCCAGGGGTGTGCATGGATCCGCTTGTTATGGACAGACAGTGCCCTGTTTCAGAGGGGCAAGCTCGCATTGACCGCTAACCATGCTGTGTCCCCGCCCTTGCCTACGAAAGCTGCCACGCAGCACGAGCCACCTTGCACTGTACCCAGAGGTGCCCACGTCCAGTTCCATTTGAATTCCTCCAGGAACCCTCACGGCTGGACCTGACAGCCAGTTGTTTGATAACTTTCTTTCNGGGGGGGGGGGGGGGGGGGGGGGGGGGGGGGGGGAAGGAAACGATGGGGTTTAAATTGATACATTTATGGAGGGGATGGTGTGATGAGATTGCCTACAATGGCATCTAGCCACTCAGCGACAGCTAGCAGCAAATATCGTCAACAGCCAGTGATGGGGCACGAGATGGGGAGGGCTCTGAGTTATGACAGAGAATTCTTTCCCAGGTGTCTGCCGGGGGGGTCTTGCCCACATGCTCAGGGTCCAACTGATCGCCATATTTTGGGTTGGGAAGGAATTTTCCCCATGTCTGATTGGCAGAGACCCTGGGTTGTTTTTTTGCCTTCCTCTGCGGCATGGGGCACAGGCCACTTGCAGGTTTAAACTAGTGTAAATGGTGGGTTCTCTGTAACTTGAAGTCTTTAAACCATGATTTGAGAACTTCAGTACCTCAGCCAGAGGTTAGGGGTCTATTACAGAAGTTGTAAATGAGGGTCTGTGGCCTGCACTGCGCCGGAGGTCAGACTAGATGATCAAAATGGTCCCTTCTGGCCTTAACGTCTAGGAGCCTACAGGAAATAAAGGTTCACAAACTCGAAAAATAGTTTGTAAAGGTCACAAAAGGGCTTGCTGCATGAGGTTTGCTAAGGAGAAGATGAGAGGACAGTCGTGGTAATAGGTATTACTGGGGGGCCAAAAGCCTGCGGCTGGAGGCAGAGAGAATGCAGACGCTGGGCAATGCCAAGGATAATCCAATCCCAGGCGGCCCTGGGGGAATCAGATGAGCCTGAACAGTATTGGGTCTAACACTTGGGATCTCCTACACTCTGTGCTGAGACTGCACCCCAGTCTGACCCTACAGAAAGAGGCACTGCTCATGTGTTTCCATCACAATGATTTTAACATGCCAAAGCTCAAAGAGTAATTTAACTCCCAAATCAGGTCTCAATAGGGATTCTAAGGAGATAGCACAGGGCAAAGTCCCAGGGCCACATGCAAGGAGGAGTGGGTTTGCAAGAGCCTCCGGAAAAGGGCATGAGATTCAATCTTCTTCACAGCCACTGAGGTCCAGGGACAAAGCTGTCTCTGCAGGGCATGGTACTGAAGCTGATTCAGGTTTAACTCGTAGGAGTAGGGAGAGAAGGGGAAAAAGGATGAAGGTTGAGTTTACTGGTAGTGGGCGGGATGGGTCTGAAATCTGGTTAGGTGAGTGAGGGGGCCCCGGATTCCCCCTGGGAATATTCTGGGAAATCAGATGCTGTCTGGAAGCATTACCAGAAAATCACTCACACACAACCACCGTCCTCCCATCAACAGGGATGTGGTCTCTTTCCCTTCCTCCTTTGGTCCCCTCCCCCCCAGTTCAAATTCCAGTAGACACCACAAGAATCCTGCAGTTAATCTACTTGGTTTCTACTGGTTTCTGTTGGTTCCAACTGAGGAACCAGTATCCAGACGACCAACAGACCCATTGTTCTGTTCCTCGCTGCCCAACTGGAACCAGTAGAAACCAGATGAAACTATTCCACTGGAATTCAGGTGACTCTCTCTGTCCCATCTCCCCTGCCCTTTGCCAAGGATCTCAATGATCCAAGACCTGGAGTTTGGAGAGAGGGAGGAAACTGTTTACTGCCCCTTTGAGAAAGATTCACCCCATTATGTATTTATCTATTTACTTATTTAGGAAGTTTTAGCAGGTTTACAAACCATCAGCATGTGAAGATCAAAGACAAAGCCATAAGCCTTGCAGCTGGGAACTTTGGTTAGTGAACATGATCCAGTAATATCATCAGATCTCTGTGTAAGAGGGTCTGGCCATACTGCAGCGTGACCCCCTTTGCACTACCCAGGAAGTGTTGTTTCTGGATTCTCACTCCATTATTAACCTGTGTCTTACCTGCCTCCTTAGCCCATGTGCTTCATTCAAGTTGCATCCAGGGCAATCTGGAGCTGGTGACTGATGCAGAAAGCACAGCTCCTCTTCCCTGCTGAGACAACCCTTCTCCCCTGGCCTTTTCTAACCCCTTCCACAGCCAGCCAGGCTGGCTTATCTGGCTTTGTTTAGCTCCATGGTGGGAAGCAGGCTCAGGGTTTTGCAGGACATTTCCAGTGTACGGACATAGACCCAGTGCTTAATTTGTGCCAGGGCTTGTCAGGGCTGAGCCCCCCCGGAACCTCTGGGCTTGGCAGTTCATAGCCCCGGCACCTCTGGGCCTGGCAGTTCATAGCCCCGGCACCTCTGGGCCTGGCAGTTCATAGTCCCCCGGCACCTCTGGGCCTGGCAGTTCATAGTCCCCCGGCACCTCTGGGCCTGCTGCATCAGTTCTGAATGTAAAAAAAATGTCTTGAGCCCTGGCCCCTCTTTCATTACAAATTAAGCACTGCATAAAACCCAAGATTTCTGACACGTCCAGGATGGAGCCCGTGGTCCTTGTCCACATCATTCCCTGGCTTCCCAATTGCATTTCCCCCATCCCCACAGTGCCCCAATACTGCTTCTGCCATAGGGCAGATCCCCTGCTGGAGCCAGTTCCCTGAATTCATGGCCCTTATATGTCCCTTATGAACACGAAGCACTCCAGGAAACCTGCACTTTTGCAGCGTTCACATGGTGCTTTAGAGGCAGAGCAGTGAAGGTTGGCCCGGGCTCCAGGAGGGGGCTGGGTGGGAATGGGAACAGAGTGAAACAAGGTATCAAGGGGCTTTTCTTGAGAGGAAGCAGCACTGCACCCACAGGAGAAGGCCAGAGCTCACATCCTTGCCACCTAGTCATTTCATACAAGACACGTCTGGAAACTACAGCTTGTGAGAAAAGAGAACAACAGGAGCAGCTGCAGAGTCAGTCACAGCTTTTTCTTCTTCTCCTTCAGTGCTGCCACTCGTGAACTTGGTCCTGCAAACTGGCGTCTGATTGCAAGGGGTGGAGGCAGCAGGTGGTTCTCTGTGAAAGCCCACACAACTCTGCCTCTGCAGCTCAGCCCCACAAGCCCTATTCTAGGCTCCTCCTGAGCAGCACTGGTCACGATGGATGCAGACAGACCCAGTGGCTGTGTCTACACCACACACTAAGCCCAGGCTCTGACTCGGGTTTGTGTCCAAGGGCCGCTTCTGTTTGCACCATAATCAGTCCGACTCAGGTCAGCAAGCCTTCAGGACCCTGGTCCTAGGACCCTTCTAGGGAGTGGGTCAGAGCTTGAGTCCTGCTGAGACTCGGGTCCAAGCCCTGTCATTTTGCAGTGTGGACACAGGTCAAGCAGCAGACCCAAGTCAGAAGGTCAGCGTAGTGCAGTATGGATGAGTTAGCCTGGCTGTGAGACCGTGGCCCAGCAGCTATAAACCCAGGTTTACAATGCAGTGTGGATGCTCAACACGGGCTTGGAAACACTGGTTCCCACAGACTCAGGCTTAGTGTGCAGTCTAGATATACAGACATGCCCCGACTTACGCAAGCGTTCCGTTCTGGAACGCCTTGCGTAAGTCAAATTTTGCGTAAGTCAGGGACGTATAACCGACAATTACGCCCCCAAAAAAGAAGAAAAAAAACACTTATGGACCTTTTTCCGTAAGTACGGGTTTGCGTAAGTCGGGTTTGCGTAACCCGGGGAGTGTCTGTACCCAATGTGGCCAGGCACTTTACAAGCATACCATACACAGCTCAGTCAATCCACCAGTCTTACTCCAGCCCTGGGCCCCTGGGACACACTGGCACCTTGGCAAAGGGTCCCCAGTTCTTTGCAAGCAACTCTGGTCTCAGACCTGACAAACTCACTAAACCAAACACACTTCTTGCAGGGCATTTATCCATAAAGAGTAACATGTAAGGCATCTACTGAAAGTTCATAACTTGGCAAGACTCAGAATCATTGTGAGGTGTGTGTACAGGTGATATTTAAGGACAATGTAAGTATATGGAAAGTCTGCTTTATAGTTAGTTATAATTAAAGTTAGTCACCAGGGGCTATCATATCTCAGTGATGGTCCATTCAAGCAGGAGGGAGTTGTCACCCCTCCCTGTTTAGCTGGTGATGTAATGCAAGGCTCAGTTGTCCAGCCTTGCTCAACCCCAAGACTATCAATGGAAAACCATCAGAGACAGCTGCAAACAGTCGAAACCAGTTGAAGATAAAAAGGGAACATTACAACAGATTAGAGAGCTCGCCCTGTCTATGAACAGAGACAAGACTTTTTCAGTATAACCCTGAGAGGAGACAGGCACCCTGGATGCATTCACTGAAGAAACATCTTGTATAATGGGGGTGTTTTAATCAAATTTTAGTTCCTGGTTCCTATGACACCAGCCAGCTCTGCAGCCTACTTTATTAGCTAGGAAAGGGAACTATTCATAAGTGTAGACCCTAGTTCGCATTCTACGTGTTTTTTTGTATTGTAACCATTTGTTTCCACCAATCTCTCTTGTTTCTAGTTGAAGCTCTATTCCTTCTTAAAGAAACCTACTTTTGTTTTATTATGAGTGCTCACAAAGTGCTGTGCATTATATAGGAGCAGTGATTTAAGGTAAAACTAGTAACTGGGGTACACTGCTCCTTGCGGGGCAGAGGATCTGGGATTTCTGTGAGTAATCAATGTCAGGGGCTGGATATCACAGGAGAAAGGGACTTGGGCACCGCTTGTTAACCTGCATTTCCCAGAGGAGAGTGCTTGAGTGGCTAACAGGCTGGGGGTGTAGGGAGCAGACACCCAGTCACCCTGGGCAAGCCTACGTCTCGCTAGAATCATGGGGTAACAAGCTGACTCACAGTCCAGGATACCCCGAGAACCGTCACAGCCTCCACCCAGTGCCAGTATCTCTCAATCCTGGCCGACAAGAGTTCCACTATTCTAGTTCTGCTCTTCTCACTCCTCTGCCAATCTACATCAAACAGGCACCTCTACTCTTCAAGTCCGCCCCCATCCCCAGTCTGAGTCAATGTACCTTTATCTTGACCTTCAGCCCTTCTGCTATGTCCATAGCGGATCCCTGCTGAGCAGAGAATGCCAGCTCTATGATAGCTTTTGCAATGAGTTGAGAGGAGATTCAAGCCCTGATCCTGCAAACAAAAAAACATGTTTGACTTCAATGGGTCTGCTCACATCAGTAAATTATGCATGGGCTTGGGTGTTTATAGGAATATTCACTTTAAATCTCAGTTCCCCCTTTGAGGTGAAAGGCAAGTATGTGCTGACTCCGCTGGGCCATGTATTTTCCCCAAATGTTTGGGAGTGTCCCCCTGCTGCAACAAAAACATCTGCAGAGACCTGACAGCTCTCTGAACATCCATCCAGAGAAAAAATATTTGGGAAGAATGTACAGCTTGGATTAGTAACAGCTTCTGAACCGTAGCTCAAACTTGCCACCTGGTGGCAGACTCCGTGAACAGAATATTTTGCTCTCTCATGGCCATGGCCCCATGAGATGATGTGCTGTTTTAAAAAGAAACTTCTAAAGAACCATCTGTGCTTCCCATAGCCTACGGAATGCCTCACCCCATTTCTACACAGAGCCCTGTTCTCCCAACAAGGGCAGAGACTGAGGGAATGACTGGGCTGATCTCATGAGATTTAAAGGCTGTCTCCTATTTTACAGCAGCAGCAGCCGCGTATTTGGGCAAGAGATGGACAATCTTTGAAACAGATCCCTAATTCCTTTCAAAGGTTTCATCAACCAGTGTGGAATATACAAGTCTACCTCTGAGTCTTGGCTGCTGAGACTGTTAATTATGCTGCAAATAGCCCTGGAAATCCAGGAAGAGTGACAAATTAGATAAAGCTTGTTTGCAATTTACAAATAAATACATAAAAATCTGAAACAATTGAAAAAAGCCTTTAAAATAATGATCAATATCATGATGGAACTTGGGTGGGAGTTAGCTTCTGGCACTGGGACAAAGGACTATCTTAAGAAGACACTCTCCTCCTACAGTCCTAGGACCAGGGCATATTGGAAAGTTTAAATCCAAGCTGCTTTTTGAGGTTATCCAAATGTGCATGTGTGTGTTTGTGTGTGTGTGTGGGGGGGGGGGGGGGGAAAGATAAAATCAAAACAGGGTGACTGACATCATTCGGTTTTACACTTGCATTTTCTTACAGTTGGAACAGAGACAAAAAACCCCTCTCCCCCCCCCCCCACCCCCCACCCCCCACACCACCACAAAAAAACAAGCACGTAAATATTCCATTATACATTCTCCTTCTGCTGGAGTTGGGGGGGGGGGGGGGGATAAAATCAAAACATGGTGACTGACATCATTAGGTTTTACACTTGCATTTTTTTACAGTTGGAACAGAGACAAAAAACACCTCTCCCCTCCCCACCACACACTTTGCAAAAGATGATGATACAAAAATGTACCAGGAAAGGCCCTGATCCTGCAAGGACTTATGCATGGGCCTAATTTTATGCACCTGCAGTTTTAGGAGCCTGATCACCAGGCATAAAATTAAGCCCATGCATAAGTCTTTGCAGGACCGGAGCCAAAAGTAGTTTTGAAGAACAGAACATTATAAACAGTATTGTCAACCAGATTGTCATGTTTTATAGGGCAAGTTCTGTGTTTCTAGCTTGCTCACCACTGACACATCCTGACAGAACACTGGGGCTGCAGAAACGATCAGTGTGACAAGGCAACATTCCATTCAACATCCCATTTCAGCGCTGCACCTACAGCATCTCCAACTTACAAAGTGGTTTCAAAGAGACAACGCATGTGACTCTGGGACTTTTGCATGTGCCATCGGAACATTCTGAAGTGGCAATTATCACTTTTTGGTGGGCTTGACATGACATCATCATGCTTTGTGGTGCTGACATCATATTTTGATATGACATCATCAGACTGTTGTGTCGACATCATATTCTGATCTGACGCCATCACTTTCTGACACAGCGAGTTCATGTGTCAGAATGACATCATCGATGCTGAAGGCTTTGCCGCCATTGCCCTGCCAGGATGCCCATGCCACATGTTGGCACTTCAGTGTCACCAGAGTCTGAGCCCCAGCTCCTGAGGGGCGCCCGTGAAGGAAAGAGAACTACAATTCCCAGAAGGCAGTGCCGTAGTGTCTCATACTGCGCATGCGTGCCTTCCTCGCGTGCGATCGGCTTCCCCCGATGTCTCGCCAAGCCCCGCCCCGCGTTCCCAGCTTCCGCTGCCGCCGCAGCACGTAGCGAGCTAGGGGAGAGGCCGGGTTTCCGATTCCGGCCAGCCTCGCTCTGGTCCCTGCGGCTGGCTGCCGAGCCTTGTGCCTCCGCCATATTGTCTGTGTGAGGCCGGTGGGAGGGAGGCCAGCGCGGCGGTCGCTTCAGGTACCGGCGGGCGGAGCGGACCCGACCCTTCCTCCCGGGGCCCGGCGGGGCGGGGACCACCCCCGAGGCAGGGAGGGGACGGGGAATGGGGCCACGGCGGAGGGGTCCATCCCCCCCCCCCCAGCCCTGAGAGGGGAGGGGGGCGCCCCTGGAGAGGAGGGGCCCCTCCCCGCTGTGTGTGTGGGGCCTGGCAGGGGGGTTCCCTGAGGGGAGGCTCATCCTCCTTCCCGGCCTCGGGGTGTAACTGCAGAGGAGGGGCCTACCCCCTGCCCGGCCCCGCTAGGGGGGGGGGGGTGCCGGGGAGAGGGGCCCGGCCCCTTCCCAGCTCTGCCTGATGGATGGGGGTGGGCCCCTTCTTCGTTCTGTCTGGGGGGAAGGAGTAGGGAGGGTCCCAGGGTCCCACCCCCTCTCGGTTCTCTGGGGGGGATGGGGGGGGGTCTATATTCTCCTGGAGAAGAGGAGCCCCTCCCCATCCCAGCTCTGCTGACAAGGTATATACCCCCGGGAGAGGTAGTATCCTCCCCACTCCCATTATCAGTTCGGGAGGGACTTGTTCCCCTGACTGAGAGGATCTATCTTGCCCCACCACGATGAGGGGCGGGAAGAGGAAGGGTCCATCTCTGTCTAATGCTATCAGGGGAGTATATCCTCTCCCCATGCGAAATAGGATGTTTCTTCTTTTAGCTTCATTGGGAGGGCGCTCTTGCCCCTGAAGCTGTGGTTGGCCAGTCTCTTCACAGCTCTGTGGATGGCAGGGGTTTATGTCCCGAGGAAAGCGCCACTTATCACTGCTTTTCTCACCCCAGCTGAAAACTGGTTCAAAATACTTTTATTGGAATAGCAAGTTATATCACTATTGCTCAAGCATGTGATTTTTTTGATTTTTTTTAAAGAGGACCGATTGGGTAAGAATGTTTAGGCCACATACATTTTTCTAGCCAGTCTTTCACTGGAAACAATGGGAGATTTATACAAAGACTGAGGATGGAATATGCTCCTTATATGTTAGCTAAACTTTTAGGCCCTGATCTTGTGTCAAGGTCCAGTAGTGCAGTCCTCTGTGCCCATGTGGAGTCCCATTGACTGCAGTGGAACTCTGCAATGATGCAGGGCTTTGCACTATTAGAACATGATGCAGATTTGAGGAGCTCAAGAAAGTTACTGTTGTAATCCGCATCATTTAGTGGGAGTAAGTGGTGGAGGGCACTGCTAGGACCACACTACTCCTGTTCTCTTTTGTTATGCTCGTTTCACATGTAGTTACCAGATTTGTTCACATAAATATGGTAACTGTGCAAATTTGGTTCACAAGACTACCTAAATTATTTGGAAAAAGTGGCCCATAAAGTGTCATAATCAGGCTTAAGAGTCAACACCCCATTGAGATGACTGGGGGACAGTTCACACCTCTCCTAGAGTTGCTGTTTCAGGCTACTTGGAGACAACACATCAGCTTTGCAGGTGTTTATACTCAGGCCTGGTCTAGACTAAAAAATTATATCGACCTAGCTACATTGCTCAACGGTGTGGAAAATCCACACCCCTGAGTGGCATAGTTAAGATGACCAAACCCTGGTGTACATAGTTCTAGGTGGATGGAAGAACTCTTCTGTCAGCCTAGCTCTCACCTCCCAGGGAGGTGGATTACTTGTGCCAACAGGGGAACCCCTCCCTTCACCGTAGGTAGTGTCTACACTGAAGCGCTACAGTGGCCCAGCTGCAGCTGTGCTGCTATAGCATTTCAAGTGTAGACAAGCCCTCAGTTCATGTTTAGAAGACTGTCTTTGTAGACATAGGTGCTAGAAATATACTCTTTAAAAAAAAAAAAAAAACCCCACTTGAAATATGCAGAATCAGATATTCATGGGGCCATGTAATACCTGAGGCAGGCAAGATTTGCCCATGGGTTGGGTGTTTGGCTCCACTGGCTCAGACCATGAACATCTGTAATAGGTAGGTATCAAACATCTGTCCAGTATATATATCCCTCTTCTGTTGAGAGAGACACATCTGACAGAGAGGCAAACTTCATTTCATAGTTATCTTGAGGGTAGATGGATCTGGGAGGAGGGTGGGTTTACATCCCCCTGTGGTAATGGAGGGCCTACCTGCTCCTTGGACAGTTAGGTGTCAACCTCTTCTCACACCTGTAGCAGAGAGGGATTTATTGCCTAAGGGGTGAGGGCGGAGTTCTTCCCAGCTCTGAGGTGGGGGTGTAGCCCTTTGAGGGGTGGAGGTCAGGGGGTCCGTTCCCTTGCAGCTCAGAGGTGGGGAGATAAGTAGGGTATGTTTGGATAGGTTTTGATATTTTCTACATATTAGTGGAAATTACATCCTCCAAAATCTTGGCATGGGGAGGTGCAAAGCTCTTGGGGTGCTGATAGTATAAACTTCTCCTGGCTGTGTTTTTCTAAGTAGGACATGTCCTCTGAAGAGGAATCACTTTCTTTCAAGCATAATCCCATAATGGAGTGGGTGGTTTGTACTGGGAAGGTATTAATCCTAAAAATGATTTGAGGGAGGTTATAAAGAGAATTCCAAAACAAGGGGGTGAATCTGCAGTGGGGGTGGGAATGTGTCCTGGCAATGGCTGTAGTAAAAAGAGAGGGGGATTTGACATCAGTGGAGAACCAGGTGATCTAGTACAGCCAGGATTAGATGTAGTAAACTGAAGGAAACTAGGTCCTGGATGGAGAAAGGGTGGTGAAATTGCTGATGTGGAGGGGAAGTATTTTGTGGAGAAAACAGGGAAATACGTTTTGATTATATAATAAAATGAGGGGAGGAGGAGTAGATCCTGGGGGAACATGGATGTGTGGAAAAGGGATTAGACCATCTGCAGTAGGTTGTGTGATCAAAGGGGAATTAGATTGTAGGATGGAGCTGGGGCAATGGAGATGAGGGCTATAGTAGTGACGGGAAAGGGTTGCCACTTCATAGTCAGGAGGTGTGTGAGTTGAGAATAAAGATGAGCTCCTGGGGCTGGGATGCAGGGAAAAATTGTAGTAAATGTACTTTCTCAGGGTAGAAGAAGAAATTACTTTGAGTGTTAAAGGATGTGATAGAGGGGGTGCACTGAGAGAAGGAGTGTGTTAACCAAATGAGGATGTGAAAGGAGTAAGAGTAGGTGACAGAGTGGAGGTGTGATTAGTTTTCATGTCTCATGTTATCTCTAGGGAGGCATGGGAATCTATTTCTGGGTTATCAAATGTGTCATTCTTTTTATCCAATGATAGTGAATTGCTTATATTAACGTGTGTCCCTTATGGGGCTCTTGGGGTGGGGTTGAGCTCTTTCTAGTGAGAAATAACGCCTAGATTTTTAAGTCCAGAAAGGACCATTATGATCATCTAGTCTCATCACAATGATCATCTAGTTTTGATTACAGGTCTGTCTCATCTTACGCTGGGGTTACGTTCCGCGGTCAGCGCCTAAAGCGAAAACTGCGTATAGTCAAAATTACATTGAGTGTAATGGCAGGCAGAATCGCCCGCCCTACAGAAACAGTATTTAAATTGTTATTTTTCTTTTTGTGGGTTTTTTTTTCTTGTTTTTGCTGACCGCATAAAGCTGAAATCGCACATGTTAAATGCGCCTAAGATGCGACAGACCTGTACAAGGAAACTGCCTCCTATAAACTCCCTTGGTACCAAATGCACCATACATAGTTGCCAAAACCCTTCTTCCTTCATGACTTCTACAGTGTAGTTATGAGTGGTTGGTACAAAATTCTTTAGCTTATATTGACAATTAATAATGGGGATACTGTAGAACAAATTGAGTTTAATATAAAAAACAAGAGCCACTGTACTGATTTTAACTTTCATTCAACAAAAACCTTATTTGCCAAAATGTCCTTTCTTTTTTTTAATCTACCACAAGAGTGCCACAGATTTTAGAGTGGTAGTAGCCATCTTGGTCCCAGGATGTGAGAGAAACAAGGTGGGTGAGGTAATATCTTCTATTGGACCAACTTCTGTGGCTGAAAGAAACAAGCTTTCGAGCTTACACAGAGCTCTTCTTTAGTCCTGAAAAAGATCACTGTATAAGTTCAAAAGCCTGTCTTTCAACAGCAGAAGTTGGTCCAATAAAACATACTACCTCACCACCATGTTTCTCTGATTTTAGGTTCAGTTTGCTGCAGAATATGGGAACCTTGACAAAAGAGAGTTCAACTTCCACTTTAGTGAGACGCCTAGATGTTCAGAACAAGTTGACTTATGAGGTTGGTCATTGCTAACAGCAGTGCGATCTCCACTATAGTCTACATTTTTAGGACATTTGACAGAGGCACATACATTTTGTACTGTTTTCAGAATAAATGAACCTGAGGCAGTTGGATTCACTTACAGTTAGTAAGTATGAAGAATGTTGCCAAGATGGAGGGCAGATTCTCCTTAGAACAGCAATTGACAGTTGTGATATTTATTTTTGTTTTAATATTTTGTATGCTAAGGATGGGACTTCAGCATTCATATCCCTACCAAGTTGTAATGACTGTTGAATACTGCTAGTCTTGTGGATTTAGTTGTCTTCAAAAGTGCTGGTATGAAATGCAGAATTATCATGTGACGCATTCCTTAGTGGATACATTTCAATTGCCCGCTCTGTCTGATAGCTGCCCTGTCTAACAATAATTTTTATACAGGGCAACCTTTCCTTATACTGTATTAGTAACACAATAGCTGGCATTTAACAAACTCTGATTTATGCGGACCATGACTGTTTTTCTCCCCTTGTAGTATTTATATATAAACTTCTCTGAAGTTCAAGTATCAGGTTTGTATGGGTGCAAGTTTTTTAGGAGAAAATATTTTTATGTATTGCATCTCCTGCTTTAGGATCTGGGAGTGGCACAGACTTTTCCTGCCTTAGTTTCTTTCCTGATGCTGCCTGAATGTTATTGAAAATGACTTGCAGTCACTTGTCTTGCAGTCCAGTTCTGTTAATTTCTGATGGTTACCACAAATTTTCTGTTGAACAAAGTTTACAAATGTTACCTGCTTGACAGGAACAGACAGCCATGAGGATTTCCTGAGGAGAAACATCCAAATAGTGAGATCTTTTTCCTTTTGGTGGTGGTGGTATTTTCCAACTCTGCCAATACATGGGCTAGTTAAAAACTTTGAAAGCAAACAAAAAAAAAATAGCTGTGGCTTTGCTGTGTGAACTCCAGAGAAAGCACTCTCCTTAAATAATCCATGAGGGAAACCAGGTAGGAGATTGCATATCAGTGCTCTCTTAGAGTCTGTTTACTAATTAATGACAAGAAAAGCCCAGTTTCTAGGTAGGGTATGATTTTCCAGAACTCAACTGGATGGGAGGCCACTGTTAATCCAGTCTGAGATCAGTTGCAAAGTGAATATAGAACATAAGAACGGCCATACTGGGTTAGACCAATAGTCCATCTAGTCCAGTATCCTGTCTTCCAACAGTGGCCAATGAATGAACGGAACAGGTAATCATCAAGTGATCCATTCCCTGTCGCCCATTCGCAGCCTCTGGCAAACAGAGGCTAGGGACACCATCCCTGCCCATCCTGTTTAATAGCCATTAATGGACCTACCCTCAATGAATTTATCTAGTTCTTTTTTGATCCCTGTTATAGTCTTGGCCTTCACAACATCCTCTGGCAAGGAGTGCCACAGGTTGACTGTGGATTGTGTGAAGAAATACTTCCTTTTGTTTGTTTTAAACCTGCTGCCTATTAATTTCATTTGGTGACCCCTAGTTCTTGTGTTATGAGAGGGAGTAAATAACACTTCCTTATTTACTTTCTCCACACCAGTCATGATTTTATAGACCTCTATCATATCCTCCTCTACACACACACACACACACACACACCGTTGTCTCTTTTCCAAGCTGAAAAGTCCCGGTCTTATTAATCTTTCCTCATGCGGAAGCCGTTCCATACCCCTAATAATTTTTGTTGCCCTTTTCTGAACCTTTTCCAATTCCAATATGTTCGTTGAGATGGGGCAACCACATCTGCATGCATATAGTGGTGCTAAAATCTCCCTTTCTGACTTGAAGGAGCAGTTATATACTGTTGCCAAGTGGAGAAGTCCAGCAGCTACAAGCTTGATAAAGGGTTATAGTTTGGATATGGCTGGCCAAAGCCCCAGCAGAACAAGGTTTATATTTG
Source organism: Platysternon megacephalum (assembly GCA_003942145.1). Classification (NCBI taxonomy): domain Eukaryota; kingdom Metazoa; phylum Chordata; order Testudines; family Platysternidae; genus Platysternon; species Platysternon megacephalum. Next base: position 2,866,352 of record QXTE01000198.1, on the reverse strand, counting down.
GCAGACTGATGAGGAGAGAGAGAGTGGCTTTGCATTGGAATTCTTGCAAGCGCTTTTGCTTTGGGTGGTGTCTATTACACATTTGCAGAGGTATATGCTTTTTTTTATGCATTGCATGACTTGCACCCTTCAGTTATCCTGTATGCTATGATATTCTAGTGACACAGCACCAATTGGCACAATGTGGCATGTGTGGGGAAAAGGACACTAATGTGTACCACTGTCTTATACTAGATGTATTAGTTTGGCAACACTTGTTTACTCTGGTACGTTAATAAAGCTTTTAAAATTGGATTGAGTTTCTCTTCTGCCAGTCTCTTAGGTAACATGTAGCACTAGCACCTGCCATACTTTGAGGATAACATGGAACGATAGGATGAAAGCTCCTTCAGCCCAGTTCAGAAGTGGGGATGAAAGAGCCTGTGCTTTAATGAGAATACTTGGGGTTGGACTTTTAGTTGTGATATAGATGCCTCAATAGAACTTGGGAACCTGAGATAATTCAGTAGACTTAATCTAGAACAGGTCTTAGAGTTTTTGGGTCTATGAAACAAATCCAGACAGTTTTCCTTCCTCTAATGCAGTGATACTCAGATGGAGGCTCGGGAGCCACACGCAGCTCTTTAATGTGTCTCCTGCGGCTCTTTGCAGCACTTGATATTAAAACACTGTGCGATTTTAATTATTAACCAGTCAAGATGCTTTTATGATGATAACCAATTGTAGAATACTTGGTCATTTTGCTGTGAGAATTATATAAATGAAATGGTAAATGAAACAATGAATTCACACTACTGTGATTCTTCTGGGTAATGTTGATTGCTAATTTGGTTCCTGAACCACTGAGGTTTGAGTATCACTGCTCTAATGTAACTGACTTCTGTGAGCACACTGCAATGCACAGAACTAGCCTTAATATTTAAGGGAGGATCAGTGAGACTTTTTTGGGGGGTGGGGGAGAGCCTCCCAAAGTCAACAGACTACATAAAGTGTTTTTTGGGCATGGAGTGGGAGAGAGTGGAAGGAAACCTCCTGGCTACTAGCAGCCGCCTGTTGCAGGACTAGTTCCCAGCTGTTTGGGCCAAGTTGCATATGTCACTGCCAATACTTACACAAGTTTTGCATGCGATAGTTGCCCACATAAATTGGGGACCATTGGAGGGATCTGTGTGTATTCCTTTGAAATGTAGCCCTTATAAAGTTGTCTGCAAACATCAGCAGATTAATTGCCTCAGTGAGCACCCCTGTCAGATAGGTGTGGTACTTTCTCCATTTTACAGATGGCAGAACAAACTTTTCTGCCATTTCCAGTTATAAAGGCTTGATCAAATTTTCTTTTGAGTTTAAGTTGCAAACTCTTCCCTTGTTGCCTTAGTTGACAGAGAGGGTCTCAGGCTTTATAAAATCTGACTCCTCATTTCTCCACAGCTGAGCATCACCACCCATTTAAAAGGAAACTGGAAGGATAGCTTTGGCTCAAAATGTAGCTCAGGAGGCAACAATGGTGGGAGAACAAGACCGGGGTAGCCAAACTACTAACCCTCTGAGCCGCATATGACACTCTTCAGAAGTTCGAGAGCCGGGGCGCGCCTGCTCCTGCTGAAGCCCCGATCCCCAGCAGGCACGCCCCGTGGGGCTGAAGCCCCGTGACCTCCCTCCCTGCTGGGCAGAAGCCCCTACCCCACCACCCCGCTACAAGGCACAGTCCAGAGCTCCCCCCACAAGTCTGGTAGGTGGAGAATGGGAGGGAGGCGTGGGGGGCTCCACAAGCCACACTTTAACTGTAAAAGAGCCGCATGCAGCTCGTGAGCCATGGTTTGGCCACTCCTGGACTAAACTTAAACATTTTGTCTATTGGTGTTGGGTTTTGTAATCTCTGAATTTCAATAGAATGTTTTGTTTGGATTTTAAAATTTGATTTGATTTTTAAGTTGACGTTGTCCCTTTAACAGGCAAAGGGATTCCTGGGGGGGAAAATGCAAAACACCAGTCCTGGTAAATCCAAACCAATTTCCATTTCTAGTTGGATTATGAAAAATTCAATTTGCTGGAGTTCCTGTATCCCTGTAGATATGCAAACCAAGTCCCTGTTGCCAAATTGAATTTGTTTTTAATGTATACCACAGCAGTCACTAATTCTTGTGTCTTACGGTTAAGAATGGGGTTTTTGAGTACTGAGTGAAGGAAAGACTACCTTCTTTTTGACCAGATAGCCTTCATTGTAGTCATCTACAGTGTGTCTAGATATTTTATTTAGAGTAACATGCACTTTGTGCTAAGCCCTTTCCAGACACAAGGACAGTCCCTACTCCAGGGAGCCCACAGTTGAGGCAGAGGTTAGAGGAAAGGGAATGATAACAGGCAGTTTGTATGTAAGTCAACTGCTTTTAGAATGTTTCCAGTAACTACACTGGACATCTTTAAACATTGGTTATTTCAGAGGTGGACCTAAGCCTTAATTCTGAAAGGTGGTATTTCCCCCCCAGTGGTGCGGTAGACAAATAGATGCAGGTTTGGAAAGGATTCTTTTGTATTGTTGCTCCTTAGGCCACTTGGGGGGAGGAGGGTGATTCATCATAATTTTGCACCTCTCCGATACCTGGTAAAAAGTGATATTTCAGAATGAGCAGGCTGTTTTCTTTCCTAGCTACATGAACACTGCTACAATTACAGCTGTTAACGAGCTTATGTGGGGAAAGTAGGAGTGAGTGGAAAGCCTTTGGACCCAGCTGAGTAATCAGCCTTTGCTCTAGTTCTTTTCTTAGAGAAACCTGTTTGGTATGTGCGCTTTCTAGGGCTGATGAAGTGAGGGGAAGATTTCCCTGGATCTCTGGGGGCAACAGGCAGCCACAAGAAATAATTTTTTAAAAATTGGATAATCTTGTCAGTGCTCATCTTGTTCCTCTGGAGACATTTTCTGCCAGCTTAGTCTGACTCTTACAACTAGGTCATCTTCTGTAATGGTCACATTACGTACTATTGAAAAGAGTTCAGCGGTGCTCTGTCTAGATAAACTTGTAGCTTTCTGGTAATATTCTGCTGCTGGTGGAAGTAGTGAAGCAGTGCTTCTACTACCCACTCTACGGATTGTTACTAGTGATGTTTGTATCCAGGGATGTCTTATTTAAACACTTACTCAGAAAGGTCAGGAGTTAGATAGCTGTTGCAACATTCCTCAGGCCACCCGTCTTCTGGGAGTTCTTGACTTCCAGTTCAGTTAGTGTCAATGTAAGCACTCAGACTCAGTGTGGCACTTGTTTTAGGTGTAGGCCCCTGAAGAATCCCATGCTCAGAATTTTCTGCAAGGAGAACTTCGTGCCAGAAGAACTTCCACTGAAAGGGAAAATGCATTCCCATAACTTAGCTATGCTCTCAATAAAATACACAAAGTGCCTTTTCAAAACCGTTTTCAGAAATACCTGTCTCCAGAACTGTGAAGGGTGCGGGAATCTCATAGGAAGCTACGTTTTGCTGACATTTTGTATAGAATTCTTCTACTGAGAAGTAAATTGACACACAGGAATTGACACACGTCTTATTTATTAATATTACTTTTTTCTGCTGTAAATGTACACCACCCTTTAGAAAACACAAGTTCTCTGACATGAGGGGCTTACTATTGACATTAATGAGAGCAGATTTTAAAAGCTGTCGATCTTTCTTTTTTTTTTTTTAATGGCTAATTTAACTGTGGCTTAAACTAATCAAATTTTTTTTTAATAGAATTTTAAGCATCTGAGTCTCAGCTTTCTCATCATTCTAGTGGTGAGCTGCATTTCTTGTGTCCTAACCTACAGAGTCGAGCTCTCAAGATGGCATACTGTTTGCATCTTGTTACTGACTTGAATTTTAGAGAACTGATTTAATCCTTTTAATAGATATAGAAAAGAGGATTGTAATGTGCATGGTACCTAGCACAATTGCTTCTGATCTTTGATCAGTGCCTTTAGCCGCTACTCTAATACAATTAATAATCAATTATACACTTCATATTTCATTTAACTGTGGTCTCATGCTTTTATTCTGCATAGGATAAATTAAGTTCTGTGGGGTACTTCCAATAAGGATGTTATATGAAATAGTGATAAGCCCATTCTCAGTTTTGTTAGGAAAATTTCAAATGGTCTCTAAGAGTTTGTTTGCATGGGGAAATTGACCAGCATAGCTATAGCATCTGGTGAGGATAGTAATGTGAACTGTAGGTTAGAGTAATCCAGCTGCTGGCACTTGTCTCCATGTGTCTGTCTTTTCAGTATTACATGTGCTTCTGCTGAAGATTAGGGAGTTCAAATACCTGTCGCAACCAGGAGCAGTGACCATTGTTGCTTTTAGGCCCTGTTCATGCTACAGCTTGTATTGAATCAGTTAACTGGCATGGTTGGCTCTGGCACATGATTGCCTTCCTGTAACCAGTTCAACACGCACTGTATTTTGCAATGTGGACACGACCCAGTCTTTCCCCCACTTCCCCCCAACACATTTATGTGACTAGTTTGGTGGTTCCTTCTTTCTCCTAGCTCTGTGCAATAAGACAGCCTGGACATGGAACAATGCACTCCTCTTGATGCCACACTGCATTTCCTCCATGTACTCTAGTCTCTGAGATTCACTATAGGATAGCTAAATTTTCCCTAAATGAACAGGTATTGTCAGGCAGTTTGGTATGTGCAGATGTACAAACAAGATTGTGAAGGCTAGAAAGTTGCTGTGTGGAAACAAACTTTACTTTATTGCTTGTAACCACTTTGACAGTGCCTTTTAATCTGTTACAAAATCACAGGTCAGAAATAGTGTGGACGGGGGCCTCTGTTCTGTCTTGTGCTTTTTCCCATCATTTTTGTTGTTTGACATAATGAACATTTTGTTGGCTTCGTTGCTGTTTGGTTTGAAGGGAAGTGTGTCCACCCAGATTTGAGAGCATAAATGATGGAAGCAGGAAGTGGAGATGATAGCGTTCATGCAGAAATAAACAAGTCACATGCTACACATAGGCTCTGTCCACACTACAAGTGTAACTGTGGTTTTGTAACCAGTTCATTACACTCATTTGACCTAGGTACAACTCAGCTGTTTGAGTTGTCCATAGTGCAGCTTTTCTTCCTCACAGCTATGGGCTGAACTGTATTTTGCATGTTCCCACCTACCACACTGCCTAACCATGTTGGTATCAGTACTTTTTGGCCAGGAACTTAAATCATCTTATTTTGCCCTCTTGAGATTGGGGATGAAATATGCATTAACCCTCCCCACCCCACCCCCAACACATTTCTTATCGAAAGGGATGAGAGAATTGACAGTGCTGTTCACTTTTGGTTTTAAAGGAAATGGAAGATGATATGCAAGTAATGTTACATTTACTTTAAAATAAAAAATGACCACTACTGTCAAATTCTCTCATTCTTCCTCATATAGAACTGTGGAGGTAAATACATATTTATCCTTCCAGTCCCAGAAGTTATAATAATATATGGAGATATACCTATCTCATAGAACTGGAAGGGACCCTGAAAGGTCATCGAGTCCAGCCCCCTGCCTTCACTAGCAGGACCATATACTGATTTTTGCCCCAGATCCCTAAGTGGCCCCCTCAAGGATTGAACACTCAACCCTGGGTTTAGCAGGCCAGTGCTCAAACCACTGAGCTATACCTCCCTCGTTTGTGTGGAATTGTTGGGGAATCTCCAGGGGTGATGGTTTTCTGAGGTGCCTTTTCGGAGGGGTTCTTCATACTGTACATCAGTGGTCCCCAACCTTTTTCTTCTGGCGGGCGCCAAAAAAAAAAAGAGCACTGCCGGCGGGCGCCAAAAAAAAAACAAAAAAACCCAAGCGCTGCCGGCAGAGCAAAAAAACACCCCGAGCGCTGCCGGCGGAGCAAAAAAAAAAAAACCCCCCGAGGGCTCCGCGGGCGCACTTACACCCCCCGGCGGGCGCAATGGCGCCCGCGGGCACCGCGTTGGTACATCCTGTGTCAGGCTATTACTACATGACTTAGGAAGCCATCTACTGTGAAATTTGTCCTGTCCTTGACTAGTATGACTCATTTTTTTCAACAAAATGATGAAATCGTTCTTCTAGAAGAAGCTAGACCAGATGGAGCACTCTAGAATTCTTATTGGTATTTAAATCCTTGTAAGTGTTCAAACTAAAACAGCCAAGTCAGTTTAGACTAGTTTAGAATCAGCTAGTTCTACAAAGAGTATTACTAGAAAACTCTCCTTTGCTATTATGCCTACAAAACTTGACAATGACTAGATTGCTGGTGTGTTGAGACCACTGCATATCATGCTGACTGATATTTTCTCGTTGTTTCCTTGTCTCTTCCCCCGCCCCCGCATCCCCAAATCTGTCTGTCTCCATCCGTCTTGTCTTATACTTGGATTGTAAATTCTTTGGGGAAGACTGTCTTTTTGTTCTGTTTGTACAATGCCGAGCACAGTGGGGTTCAGGTCAGTGACTGGGCTCCTAGGCACTTTGATAATATAAATAATCTCAAATTAGAAAATTAACCAGCTGAAACATTGCTAATTAGTCTTGCATGATCTCTGTGCATCCAACCAGCTAGGTTTCTAACTTTAGCTCTTTAGTTGCATAAATTGAAAGTCACTGTCACTCTGCTGGGAGGGAGCAGGGTAAAGAAATGAATAAAAATGAAAGTTTTGACTTGAAATATACAATCTTAATAGATTGCAGTATACTAAGTGCATTTTAGTAAACTTGTGGATTCTTGCGGTGTATAATTACACTTCAGGGGCTTTTCCATCTATCTGCACTCCTAATTTCTAGTTGTGCAGGTCATGCAGAGCCACACTCATGGCCTTAGGCCTTAGATGATTGCTGCATGGTTTTCTACAGTAATATTAGTTTGTTGCAAAGGCATAATACTCTCTTCTGCTAGAGATTTTCAGTTGGTGCTCCAGGCCCACTCAGCTGAACTGCTCTGAAATGCACCAGTAAATGAGTCTTTTATTCTACATTTTATTGGAGGCTTCAATCATATCTCTGATTCAGACAGTGCGATGAGGATGCACACCTTTGTAACCTTGAGGCTGCATTATCACAATGACTTCTACTTGGAGCTACAGTTAAAAAGCACCTGCATGTGTCAGTTACTGCAAAATGCTGCAACCCATGATATGAGTAGGGTCCTACCAAATTCATGGTCCATTTTGGTCAATTTCACAGTCATAGGATTTTAAAAATAATAAATTTCATGATTTCAGCTATCTAAATATGAAATTTCATGGTGTTGTAATTATAGGGGTCTTGACCCAAAAAGGAGTTTTGGGGGGGTCGCAAGGTTATTGTAGGGGCGGGTTGCAGTATTGCTACCCTTACTTCTGCACTGCTGCTGGCGGTAGCGCTGCCTTCAGAGCTGGGCAGCTAGAGAGCGGCGGCTGCTGGCCGGGATCCCAGCTCTGAAGGCCGAGCCGCCGCCAGTAGCAGTGCAGAAGTAAGGATGGCATGGTATAGTATTGCCACCCTTACCTCTGCGTTGGCAATACCGCAACCCCCCTAAAATAACCTTGCAACTCCCTTTTGGGTCAGGACCCCCAATTTGAGAAATGCTGGTCTCCCCTATTAAATATGTCTAGTATAGGGTAAAAGCACACAAACGACCAGATTTCACGAGGCAGGAGACCAGATTTCATAGTCCGTGACGTGTTTTTTATGGCTGTGAATTTGGTAGGGCCCTAGGTATGAGCCACTACGAGCACCTAACCAGTGCAGAGAACAGATTCTACTTGCTTGTTTCTGGGTGTAGCTCAAGATGTTGGTTACATTGTACAAAGTCCAAAAGAGTCTCAGATTCTGGTCACCTGAGAAATTACCTCTCCCTTTGTCCTTACATAGGGATTATGGGCCAGTAAATTGCTTCCCGCAGTTGGCTTGTCATCTATTAAGGGCAGGGGATGGAATGCTCTCAGTGGAGGGTCTGTACCTCTGGGACTTGTCTCTCTGGTTGTGTGGCCCAACCTAAATTTAGCATGCTTCAGGGTGCTGTGCAAGGCTTGTTGATAAAGATATAGAGATGTAGAGCTGGAATGGATCTCAAGAGGTTATGTAGTCCAGCTTCCTGTGCTGAGGCAGGACCAAGTATACCTAGACCATCCCTGACAGGAGTTTGTCTAACCTGTTCTTACAAACCTTCAGTGATGACAGGGCTTCCACAACCTTCCTTTGTAACCTGTTCTAGTGCATAACTATCCTTATAGATGGAAAGTTTTTCCTAATAGCTAACCTAAATCTCCCTAATTGCAGATTGAGCTGATTACTACTTGTCCTACCTTCAGTGGACATGGAGTACAGTTGATCACCGTCCTATTTATAACAGCCCTTAACGTATTTGAAGACTCTCCTCAGAGCTTCCCTCAGCCTTCTTTTGTCAAGACTAAACATGCCCAGTTTTTTACCCTTTCTTCAGAGGTCAGGTTTTCTAAACTTTGTATCATTTTTGTTGCTCTTCTCTGGACTCTTTCCAATTTGTCAATTTTTTTCCTAAAGTGTGGCACCCAGAACTGGACCGTTCTCCAGCTGGGGCCTTTCCAGGGCTGAGTAGAGTGGGACAGTTACCTCCGGTATCTAACATACGACATTCCTGTTAATACACTCCAGAATATTAGCCTTTTTCACAGCTGCATCATGCTATTGACTCGTATTCAATTTGTGATCCACTACAACCCCCCAATCCTCTTCAGAAGCACTACAACTTTTGTATTGGTGACCACTTTCACACAGCAAGCCTCTGGGTGAAAGGTTTCGGGGTGGAGGCTGACAGCTCGTGACCCCCATGTAATAACCTTGAGTTGAAGGGGTGAGGATATGCAAGGATACAGGAAATATCTCCCTCTTTAGGAGGGAAGAAATGTAAGATTGCAAACCCCAGGATTCACTTAATATGACTCTGAAGGGTGAGTGTCCTGTAATGCACACCCGTGGTGCAATATAAATACGAGTCACTTCTATAGAGCCTTCCATCTGAGGAGCTGTAGGTGCTTTATGGTCTCTAAAGGAGCTCATAACCTTGTGAGAGAGCTATTCTTCTCAATTTATGGATACTAATATGAGATCATGAGCATTGGTATCTGTTCTAGGAGTAATCATGACTCTAGTCTCTTTAGGTTTGTATACTATGCTCAATACCATAGGATCTGTGTGCTTTCCAAAAGTGCATTCAACAATGTGACTAGTATCTCTCCTGCATGACTTTCTTCCTTCCTCCTACCAAGGAGATATTGTATGGGATTTTTTAATGGATTATATGTACACTTTGCTCGTTGTATTACCAAAGGCAAGGTCAACGCATGCCTTGCATTTGGAGCAAAAGGTGGTGAGGTTTGTGGTGGGTTAGGTGGTGCTGAAGTTCATTCCATCATATTGGACCAGCTCCTGAGAGAGCTGTCTTCTGCACAAATGAGCTTTACCCTTACAATGGACAATTCCATTTTGCCTGAGGATCAGAGTAGTCAACCGCGATCCCCAGCCCAGTTTTAGGTGATATTTTAAGTGCCGAGACCATTGCATGAACATTTAACAATAGGTGGCCCTTGTGGAGGAGTAGACTAGTTATGCTATGTATTCGGGTCTAGATTTCAGACTAGATGGAAGTTACCCATAACATTTAAATATTAAAATTTTTCCTTGGAATTGAAGTTAGTCTGTTCTGACTCATTCTGACTGGTTCTTACAGTGGCATTAATTTACATTAAAGCAAGGGCAAAGCTTAACTGAACACTCAGTGAGAGTCACACTAAAAACGAGAACATGAGAAACTGTTTGCAATACTCCTAACAAGCAAGATGCAGGGCAGTGTCATCTGACAATCATTTGAATGTGAGACCACAGCTTTGAGAACCACGTCTTCTTGTAGGACAATCAGATTTGAAGTCTTAACTTTTTATGGTCAAGTGATCAAAATTATTTCCCTCTGCCTGTAGAATTTCCCTTAGTTAATGCAGCAGGCCCCGGTGATGAGTCACAAGCTATTGAGAATAGTTTCAAACCAATGCTTAAAACTCTGGATAGCTCACAATGATCAGTCTTACTAAGGCCATGTCTACACAGTTCTTGTACTGGAATAATTGTCAGCCAGGTGCGGTTTTTTAATGATGCAACACTTAGTCTGGACACAGTTACATCAATATAAAAGTGTCCTATACAGGTATAGCTTATTCCTTTTCCCATATGGGAATAGCTCCACAGGTATAAGCACCTTTATAGTGATATAACAACATGCACACTGGGGATGTCCTGCTTTAACTATACCAGTAAAGTTAAAGCAGTACAACTTTTGTGTGTAGGCAAGCCCTAAGGTACATGCCGAGCCCTTAAAAGCATGAGGACCAAGAGACTGGCTGTTGTTACTATCTTGTTTGATCTTAAGTTAATGTGTCAAAGCTGGCTTTTGTGTGTAGAGGATGTCAGTGTTGGGACGTCTGTGCAGAAGAATATGAACATAGACCCTTCTCCGCTATTTCTCAGGACAAGAGGAAGTTGGAAAAGTTTTACACCACAAAATAGAAAAAATATTCAAAGGAGTGTTGGGTTGACTTCAGTAACTTTTTTGCTGTTAGGTTGCATTTGAGGTCCTAGACGTGTTTTGAATCTACTAAACTTAGACTTTTATTTCTTGAGAGAGTAAGTAAGCTATATTAAAAAGTCTGGTTATTTCTGTTTGACACAAGCCTTTTCAAAGAGATTTGTGGTCAGTAAAAACTTTCCTGCTTAGATATGGAAGGATCCTTGCTCTGAAGCAAATTTCAAGGGTTTTTTACACAAGTTATGGGAGGTCTTATGGAGGTGACTAACCTTTATCTAAATACATAATGGGAGAGAAGTTGTTTATCTAGTTACTAGCTAGTTCCTTAAGTGGCATGGAGAAGCCACAGCAGTGACTCAAGGCCAGTGATTCTTTCCATTCCACAAAATGGATATATGTGGTCATAAAAGCACATCTCCTGCATGTTAGTCTAGATAAAATGCTTGGATTTATGTCTGTTCTCAGTGGAGGAGATGGAGTAAATTACAGATGACAAGCACTGGGAAGCAGTAGAGAAGGATTTGTTTTACTGCAGGATTGTTGGCTGGGACACTAAGCATCATTATTTTTGTTCGTTAACATAGCATCCACAGTGTTCTAGATGCTTTAGAGGTAAAAAAGCCACAGTCTCTGCCCTGAGGAGTTCTCACTCTAGATGGTATAAAACTCTGTTGAATGATCAGTGAAATGTGCACAAGTCTTGACGTTCTGTGACTTTTTTTCTTTGCTTTTTGCAGATTTAGGATTTGTTGGATGTGGAAAAATCAGTAGCAAACTATTTTAAATTAGGGTAGGGATCCCTTTGGGCAAGGGTTGTCTGCTCTTGGTTGAGTGGTTGTACTCATAATAGCTGGGATAAGACGAGACAGTGTTTACTAAATATATGCTGGTTAAGTCTCTCATCGCTTTGAAATGCCCCATCAACAGAAGACCTCTTTGAGGATCTCTGTTCTGAATACCAATCTCTTGGGCCATTGGCAGAGGCCAAAGCAAGGAAGTGTTTCTAGACACCCAAAAGGTCTTTCATTTCTAAACTTCACTTTTTTTTTTTTTTTTACAGTTTTCCCTGGTATTTTGGCTGTAGATGGAAAACTAATTTTCTGAACATAAAATAACTTTGGGATTAGACTGGAATCGGGTTGAAACTCTTGGGCTTGAGTTTAATAAAAAGCAAGCAGAGGGACAAGGGAGAGTGAAAAGAAATGTTTAAGCCTCTTCTTTCATGCATATTTGCACTACAAAGTAACGAAATCATAGGCTACTTTTGCCCCAATGCATTTATAGTTCTTAGACACACACGATTATAAGTAAAGATTGAAATATTTAAATACAAAATATTGATATTGTTTTTATAAAAAGTCTACTCCAGAAAACTTGTCAATCTGCCTATCATCCCCCTATATTATGCAGCATCATTTATCACTGCATTACAAATAGGTGGTGTATTCCAGTCATATACGTCATCTTGTAATGTGGATATAGTAATTGGGCTCTTCAACACACGGTGACTGGAGGGTTAAGGAGTTGGATGTTGCTTTCAGAACATGGTTGAACTAGGAGTTTGTCTGCAGATTCAGACCACACTGCACTGATTCCCATCTGCAACCATGAAAGTTAGAAAACTTTTTTTAAAAGTGAAATTTTGAATCTGCCAAAATGGATGGGGTAGTGCTCCTTCCCACTTACTCAGGGTGAGCAAGCAAATACGTTTTTCAAGCTCTGAGGAATGATCTCTGGCCCATGGCCAGTTTCCAGTTCTGCTGGACAGCTTTTAATGATTAACTTAAACATTTTAATATTGCCTTGAGATTTTAACCTTTGTTCTTTTTGTTTCTGTAGTTGGAAAAACCAAAGGCCCATCCAAGGCCTTCACCCTGTGTCCAGTTTTGAGATCAGAGGCTACCAGAACTCTAAACACCTAATATAACTCCACCCAGCAACCTGTCCGACATGTCAGGACCCGTGCCAAGCAGGGCCAGAGTTTACACTGACGTAAACACGCACAGACCCCGAGAGTACTGGGACTATGAGTCACATGTTGTCGAATGGGGGTAAGTGTCTGCATTTCGTATTGACTGTGCTGGGCAGGGGCTGATCCTTGTTGGATCTGGCTGAGTGGTGTGTGGGAAGCTATCAGTTCGAGCACCTATAATGCTTAAGGTTTTTCTTGCGTTTTGCCAGTATTCTAGTATGAATGGTGTACGTTAGGGTTGTAAGGTTTATCATCATCAATTGTGGAAATAGCACAGTGCCCCTTCACAGTGTCTGAAAGATTTTTTTGTGTCACTATTTTAAAACCACAGCCGTATAAGAAAACTTTGAGCAGCTCCCTCCTTCCTTTAGTCTAGTTGCTTTTCAATGGTGATGGAGAAACTAAGATCTTACCTCTGGGTGAATAATTTGAAAAGGTGTCAAGGTACCTCTGTAAACTGGGTGATGATGGAAGAGACTCTCTCTCTCTCTCTCTTCCCCCCCCCCCCCCCCCCCCCCCCAGTGTCTCTGTGTATATCACTTTGTAACAATCTCATTGCTCAGCTCTCTGCAAGGGTCTGGAGAAGCTTTGTACATTTAATTCAAAGGAATGGAGTGTTTAAATTGAGCTTAGAACTAAAACCTCCCAAGATTTAGACCGCATTGGTGCCAGCTGATATTGCAGCATTTCTGCTTTTATATAGCAGCGTCTGGGCTGTGTAGGCCTTTCCTGTGCCTGACTCTGAAATGTATGTTGTCTTCTGAGCATAAGCAGTGCCCCAGATTCAGTCCATTTTAAACAGGTTTTATAGCACTTTTGGTGCTGTCTCCCTTAGTAATTTTAATTGATGTTAACAGTCTGTTAGATTTTGTGATGTGCATGGAAGTCATACACATCAAGTCTGTGCTGGAAGGACCGAACAAACGTAGTGGGGTGGTCTCAACTGAAACACACCATTTTTCCCAGCCCTTCACTCAAGGAAAAGATTGGGTACTGGGCTTATCTTGTCGCTTGTTGGAGGAGAAACACCTTAACTGATTACTCTCATTATAGTTAGTATGGCAACACCCATTTTTTCATGTCCTCTGTGTGTGTATATATATCTTCCTACTGTATTTTCCACTTCATGCATCCAATGAAGTGGGTTTTAGCCCACGAAAGCTTATGCTCAAATAAATTTTTTAGTCTCTAAGGTGCCACAAGTACTCCTCGTTCTTTTTGCTGATCAGTTCAAGTTAACTTAATTCTTGTGACATCCCAGGAAATAAATCCCCTATCCAAGAAAAGATGCAAAACAGGCAGTGACAATGAAAGGTTTCCTACACTCCTCTCCCAATGTTCTTCAGCCCTGAACAGGAGGGGTCACCTCTCTATGTGTGAGGGTAGCTGTCTACATGGTCCCTTCAGTCCTTGACCTCTCTTGATGAGAATGCTTCAAGGTCTCCAGGTACGAAGGTGGGTTTTTTGTGAACTCCTGTTGAGGAGGAACTACATGGAGACCAGGTCATTACAAATAGGCAATTATCAAATGGCAGCTACTCTTGGTCATTACTCACCTGGGTTGGATTTGTATTGAGGTGGAAAGGTGAGGTTCCACATTTCTCTATCAGTCTTTGATCTTTTATTTTAGAAAGAGGAGTCCAGTCAGCCGTACTACCTAGCTTTTATAGAAGACGAGGCAGAGAGCTGATGTTTGTAGAGGGACAATTTTGTGAATGAAAAAGGACTGACTGAGCTCTTTGGGGACTCTGTGCCTTTATCTCTCCACAGAAATCAAGATGACTACCAGCTAGTTCGGAAATTAGGCCGGGGCAAATACAGCGAAGTGTTTGAAGCCATCAACATCACAAATAATGAAAAAGTAGTAGTTAAAATCCTCAAGGTGAGCAAGGGACCATGTGGAAGATGGAAATCTGTCCCTGTGGTATTTAGGTGGATATAAAGTGCAAGGCTTTGGCATAGAACATCTGACTCTCCTGAAATAATTCTGTTATGGGAAATGTCACTCAGTGGCACTTGGAACCCCTTTGAGGTTCCTGTAACTCAGCACTATTCGCAGTCTATCCGTGCAAGCCCCATGCTTGCTTACCATGTCAAATCTGTCTATAGGAAATTTCTGCTTGTAGCAGCATCTGCTTCTGTGCCTATCCATCCTTCCAAGGTGCTACTCTATATCGCGGTGTGCTGCCATCGCTTTCTCCCCACTGCATTAGGAAACTAGGTTTTCTTTGAGATCAATGCCAGTACACCAGACATTAGCTTTTAGAGCTGAGCTCATAACCTGTTGACACCAAAGGGATGATTAGAAAATTTTCTTGCTGTGTGTGAAGCCATGAGCTCCCTCCCCCATGAGCACTCTGGCTATTTCCCCCTTAAGAACAGAGGCAAAACACCCAAGAGTCAAGCTGGAATTGTTCCTCTTTAAGGCCACGGATTAGCTAAACCAGGGGTCGGCAACCTTTCAGAACTGGTGTGCCAAGTCTTCATTTATTCACTTTAATGTAAGGTTTCGCGTGCCAGTCATACATTTTAACGTTTTTAGAAGGTCACTTTCTATAAGTCTATAACATATAACTAAACTATTGTTGTATGTAAAGTAAATAAGGTTTTTAAAATGTTGAAGACGCTTCATTTAAAATTAAATTAAAAGGCAGAGGCCCCCGGACTGGTGGCCAGGACCCAGGCAGTGTGAGTGCCACTGAAAATCAGCTCGCGTGCTGCAGGTTGCCTACCCCTGAGCTAAACTTGAGTGACTACTAACCTTAGAGCATTGCTTTTCTGCTCTACAGAATGTCACCATCGTTAAGATTTACATCTAAAATGTAGGCTCTCAATTGCTAACTGCTAAAGACTCTGGCATGTTGTCTCTGGCTAATGAAAGGTCACTAGCACTGGAACGCACACATCTTAGAGCCTTAAGTGGTGAACTGTTGTAATCCAGAGTTTCTCAAACTGGTTGTATTGCTGGTGTTCCACTCAGAGCTTGCCAGTCACATGGTGCTACTTCTCCTTTCCAGCTGTCTGATCATATAGCTAGTATCAGGATCATTTTGTATTTTGGGCTACCTTTCCAGGTAATACGTGGCTTTAGCTGTTGCTCTCACCAGGTGGTTGTACAACTGAGAGTGGAAGGAGAGATGGTCTGTTATCACAAATGTTTGAGACTCCCCTCTTTCTAATGCATGCAAAATCAGATAATGAAACTGGAAAGTTTGGCTTTTTAACCTAATTCCACAAGGGCTCTGACAGCCACTTTTAAGAGAGAGACAGATGCTGAGCTGCAGCTTTTCCATTAGTCTTACTCACTGGAATGTTTTATTTTACCAATGCTTTGGGTTTTTTCCTTCAGCCAGTAAAAAAGAAGAAAATCAAGCGTGAAATCAAGATCTTAGAGAACTTGCGAGGTGGTCCCAATATAATCACCCTTGCAGATATAGTAAAAGACCCTGTGGTGAGTATAAAAGGCTTAGGGATGGTGCTCAAATTGCTGGGTTTGACTTCAGTGTTGACCTGTCCTCACTCTGCTTTCCCCTCTGCTCTTAAATCCTGTCTTTAAATTGCTTAATCAGATCAGCCTTCTAATCAGTTTAGCTTCTTTCAGAGACCATTTCTTAGGCTTTGTCTACACTTAAAACACTAACAACGGCACAGCTGCAGTGCTTCAGTGTAGACACTCACTACAGCAACAGGAGGGGTAACTATGTTGACAGAAGAATTCTTCCATCAACCTAGCGCTATCTACGCTGTGGGTGCGGTTGACATAGTTCTATCTCTCAGGGGCATGGATTTTTCACACCCCTGAGAGGCACAGCTATACCGATGTAAGTTTTCGGTGTAAACCGGCCCTTACCCTTCTAGAAGGGGCAGTAACACTGAACTGAAATGTGTGAATTCATTCTGCAAACACAGGGCCAATGCAAAGTAGTGATGGCTTCAGCTCTGCCATCTCTTTGTGAATCCCAGAAAACAACTGAAGCATGTAAATTGTCCAAGGGGGAAGGGATTTTAGTGATAATCATAGAAAATCACCAGATTCATTCATAACTGTGTACAAAGATTGCTTATCAAAGATTTAACATAGCTAAATACTTCTTTCTCTCTTCGTAGTCCCGGACCCCTGCTTTGGTTTTTGAACATGTAAACAACACAGACTTTAAGGTACAGTTTGAGATATCTGCTTGTAATTGTGTTCTTTTCCATTTGAAAGCCACCTCCCTTAACTTTTATTTATGGAGAGGGGGGGGTCTAGTACCGTTGTCTTGGGCAGGTAATTCAATCGGTGTTTCCTTTTGACAAGTTATCCTGACATTAAAGATGGCTAATCCTGGGGCAGAGGTTTGTAACTTGCTCATTCATAATGACTCAGTAGTAGAACACTTAATAGAATCCAGGAATCCTGATCCCAAGTCCCATACTGTTAAACACTTCTTGTGCATCCGGTGAATCTCCCCAACATTCATAGCCCTGGTCACGTCCCAATTTTGAAATGTGAAAATGCATGTTACTGTGGCTTCAGTTCTGTGAAGAGAGAGTTAAGTGCTGCTTGCCCTGACCTCTTTGCGGGAGGGATAGCTCAGTGGTTTGAGCGTTGGCCTGCTAAACCCAGGGTTGTGAGTTCAATCCTTGAGGGGGCCACTTAGGGATCTGGGGCAAAATCAGTACTTGGTCCTGCTAGTGAAGGTAGTGGGCTGGACTCTATGACCTTTCAGGGTCCCTTCCAGTTCTATGAGATATGTGTGTATGTATGTATACGCGCACACACACACACATATATATATATATATATATATACGCACACACACATATATCTCTGGAGTTGTTTACCCCTTCACATAAAACAAGAACCAGGGGTCACTCAAAGAAATTAATAAGCAACACGTTTAAAACAAACATAAAGGAAGTACTTCTTCACACAATGCAGTCATCCTGTGGAACTTGTTGCCAAGAGACTTTGTGAAAGCCAAAAGTTAACGGGGTTCCAAGAAGAATTAGATAGGTTCATGGAGGACAGGTCCATCAATGGATATTCAACAAGATGGTCAATGACGCAACTCATGCTCTGGGTGTCCCTAAACCTCTGACTGCTAGAAGCTGGGACTGGACGACACAGGATGGATCAGTCAATAATTGCCATGGTCTGTTTATTCCCTCTGAAGCATTTAGCACTGACCACTGTCAGAAGACAGGATACTGGGCTAGATGGACGATTGGTCTGACCCAGTATGGCCACTCTTTTGTTAACACCATCTGGAATAGTTGTCTTAATTCTGCAGAAATCTTCAGCCTCTGAGAGCCAGCCTGCAAGCCATTGCTTTTTATGACACTGCATTCGAGGGTTGAGGGTGTCTGTGGGAAATGAAATCAGAACTGTACTTCTTGGAAGTGAGCTTTACATTGGCCAAAATTAGAGGTGAACGATACAGCTGAATTATGGGAGGAAGGGGGCAGTGCTGAGTGACTGGTTGATTGAAGAAATGTTGCTACTGCCATGAATGCAGCTGGAAAAACATAGCTGCAGGGAACCTGGTTGTTTTATTCTGTATTGGCATGGATGTGATTTCCTGCTGTGTTCTTAACACTGAAGTGATGTCTTTGTCTCCCACAGCAATTGTACCAGACATTAACAGACTATGATATTAGGTTCTATATGTATGAGATTTTGAAGGTAAGTGGATGTTCTCCAGTTCATTGATTTTTATCAGTTTTGTGTGGATCTGGGATTTGCCCCCAATACAGTCCTACAGTGGCTGGCGTGACTAGTCAGTGATAGAAAACAAATGCAGGTGGGAGAAGGATCAGGTCTCTGAATGACAGAAGTGAGAGGGCTAATATCAAGTTTACAGGAACTGGCTTGCCTTTTTCCCACATATTCTAGCCCTGCTGGGTATAGATGGGCTGCTGCCTTTGAATTTTTGGGTACATTGAGACAAGTAGAAATACTAAATCAGATGTGTGTGTACAGCCTGAGAAAGGGGAAAACTTGGATTGGAAGCTATGATGTGCCGGCTTCCTGCCTTAATGTAGTCTGTGAACCGAGTGCGTTTGCAGCACAAAATCCCCTTTCTTATGCAAATGGGGGGTGTCCCTTTTTCCCCCTTCATCAGAGTTTGAAGGAAGCAAGACCTGTTTGGTCCATGATGCCTTATAGCTCTGCTTTTATGGATGTTATTGAAATTCCACTTACATTAGGAGGCATCTGAGGTGAAGCTAGAAGCATTGCTCTCCCCAAAACATATTGATGGGCCTACTCCTGGGGAGAAGGTATTGAAAAGCAAGTTCTGTAGGTTTTCTTTTTAGCATGAGTCTGAGTAGAACAGACCTCGGATGATAGTCAGGTCTGCTGTGTGGTGAGATTGGGGTATGCATGAAAACACTTCCCCACCTGCTGGGTTTGAAGAAAGCTGTATCTCAAACATTATTCCTGTAACCAGTATTAACTTTACAAATGGTTTGGTTCATAAATCTGTCTGAAGTATGGCAGTTATCTATTTTTGGAATCCCTCCTCGTACAGTTTCCTCCTTTCCTATGCATGGGAGCCTTGTCAAGGGAGTAGATCTCAAGGAACATAAAATGGTGGAGTTCCTTTGTGACCCCTGCTTTGGTCAGAGTGGGTGCAAAAGAAAGCTGCTAACCTGTGTTGAATGACTTCTTCCTTTCCTCTGTTCTATCCACAGGCTTTAGATTACTGTCATAGCATGGGGATCATGCACAGAGATGTCAAACCCCACAACGTCATGATTGACCATGAGCACAGAAAGGTAAGGAGCAGAATGCTGGGTGGGTTTCACTTTTTTTCTTCAGATCTACAGCACCTCCATCATGCCATCGCAGCGCTGTAGTGCTGCCAGAGATCAAGTGGCAGCTTTTCCATCATGTGAATAAAACTAAAATGAAAATCTGTAAAAAGCCTTTAACTAAGTAGCTGCAGTTAAACTTTATACAGAATTACAACTGTTTAAGTGACGGCTCTTCCTCACATGTTGTAGTTCATACTGTAACATGTATAGCTAGGGGTGATTACGTGTACATGCGTTCAGAGGTGATTCCTCTGTGTGGTTGGAATGTGGCCACTGCTTTTACTTGCAAGTCTAGCTATGCTAGTGACTATAATGTGGTTCCTTTGTCCCTCAAAAACTAATCTTGTATGAGACATCCCACCCTGTTAACGCAGACAGAAGCAGCTTGTGCTAAGAAATTTCCTTCCTACTACGTTAGATCTTGGAACTGAAATGCAATGCTCTGACTTGCTCAAATAGTCTCAAATGTGTATGGGGGTTTGAGTAAGTATTTCCAGCACAAAGATAGAGGGGTTAGCGGTGTCGAGTTTAGACTAATCCTCTACCAAGAATCAACACACATGTTCATGATCTCACTTCTAGCGGATTAAAAAGACCCAATTTAGTCTAAAATTTCAATTTCACCAAATTAAAACTTTCTGAGACATGGTGTCTAAAGTAATTGGAGAGCCAAGGCCCAGACCAGGCCTTCTTACCTCTTCCTCTTCCATTTCTAGCTGAGGCTAATAGACTGGGGTCTGGCTGAATTCTATCATCCTGGCCAGGAGTACAATGTCAGAGTGGCTTCCCGATACTTCAAAGGACCTGAACTCCTTGTAGATTACCAGGTAAGAATCACAAGTGAGGTTCAGACCAAAGTTGCCTAACTTTGGCTTATACAGAAGCCCA
Organism: Platysternon megacephalum; assembly: GCA_003942145.1. NCBI lineage: Eukaryota > Metazoa > Chordata > Testudines > Platysternidae > Platysternon > Platysternon megacephalum. The sequence continues at coordinate 2,846,157 of QXTE01000198.1, read as the reverse complement.
GTACCATACCAGAGTAGGAGACTAAGGAACTAGAACATCTGAAGACTTGACAGAATTCAAGAACCTTGGAGGGACCTGTCCTCCAATGCAGAAAAAAAAGCAGCAGAGGGTATACAGCACCAGTGTACTGGAGAGACTAATGTTTCTAAGAGGCTCTAGAGAAGAGCCAAAAAACTTACAGGCCTGCTTCCTTGATTTCAGAAGCAAGGGAAGATAAGGGGACCAGCCTTGTACTAAGGAAGAGCATACAAAGAATTGAACTGGAGCCATGTTTACACTCAGGGTAACTAAATGTATGGCATAAATTACTAAATGGAGCCATTAAAATCCTAAAAAGAGAGGTTATTGCTGTAGTTCATTTTAGCTACAGGCTGTTTCCATTGTGGAGGGTTACAAACTGCGTGCTGGGGATGGAAGGATGTTACTGACTGACCAAGGGGCCCAGCACTCCCAGATTCTGTTCTGGTTCAGGGCCAAGCCAACTTCTCACCTGCCAATTTTTCCTAGGGGAGAAACAACCTGTTTCTATTCTTTCTTGCTTACCCCGTATTACTTCTCTGGCAACACAACCTGCCAGTTGATCAGTTCCATAATATCTACTTCCAGTGAATGTAACAAGGTGTGTGAGGGCTGCAGTTCCATCAAGATAGAAAGATGGAGCTGAGGACAACCGCCACTGTTCTTTTAAGTTCCCAGAGCCCAGTTTGAGCAACTGGAATTTTAGAGCCAAACAAGGTTTTTTAGGATTGTATTGTGTGAGCACGTTTCCTTCTTTATTCCTAACATCATCTGGCCTATATAGCATTTGGACAACGCTCTCTTTAGCATTGGAGTCACGTAAGTAGTTAGCTTGCCAGAAGGGGTGAATCGTGTCTTTGCTTTTTCCAGATGTACGACTATAGTCTGGATATGTGGAGCTTGGGTTGCATGTTGGCCAGTATGATCTTCCGAAAGGAGCCGTTTTTCCATGGCCACGACAATTATGATCAGGTGAGTTGGGCAGCTGCAATCCCCACGGTCCAGGTTTCTGGTTTGCATTTCCAGCCATCTGTGAGGGAGCAGGGAGCAGGGCGGATTTGACCTGGGAATGTTGCAGGGGAGTGACATTGGGGGTGGGAAGGAAGCTACCTGAGCTGTAACCTGAGCCAGGAGGGGGGGTGGGAGCAGTGACACCTTTGGCCGGGAGACTGAACAAAGGAGAGGAGGAGCAGGGGGAGGGGTAGACCTGCTGGAGGGATTTTGTTTTAGTTTGGAGTTTTTAGGCTGGGTGGTGAAACGCAGGGAACCCCAAGCTGGGGGCTAAGTTCCCTAAACCCCCCAGAAGGACTTGATTGAGGGGATCTGGTGGTACCTACCTGTTCTGCTTGGGGCTGTGTTCCTGTCATCTAATAAATCTCCCATTTTACTGGCGGGCTGAGAGTCACGGTGAATCCCAGGAAGAGGGGTGCAGAGCCCGGACTCCCCCACTCTCCGTGACACCATCACAAGGGGCTGAAGAATTATCATTTATCATCACTATTTTTCTCAATCTGAAGCCATGTTTTAGTCTCTATTCAATGTGTAACATTTACCTACTGATTCAATGGAAACGTATGGATAGAAGGAACAGTACATCATTTGAGCCCTGTCTCAGCTGGTGGTATCTGAAGATATTTGTTCTCATCAAGAGCGATGGTTCTATTTAGCATAGTAGACAGTGTGTTTCAGAACAACAGCATGAACCAGTAACATTATATGAAAAGCCCTTCCTGATACCAATCTTCAGTCTTGCTCTCAGACTTACCCAGTATCTTCATGGTTTCTCTTATTCAATAAAGTGACTGACTTCACACCAGGTTCATTATTTATCCCCTTTTGGTACTTATGCACCAGCATTATATAGGTTCTAGGACCATGGGCCAAAACTTTCAAATGGAACATGTCTAAAATTAAGCCCTTAATCCCCATGGATTTAGGTGCCTAAACTGATATGTGAAGTTAAAGAATGTTGGCCTTCTTGTTCAGACCTTCATTCCCGAGCCCTCTAAGATAGTGTATTGCCCTTCAGTGGCTCATTCTGGGGCTTCTGCCTTTTCCCCGGTTTTATTCTTGCCACACAGTTGCTATGTTGGGACTTTTCCTCTACAAATTGAATTAGAATATTGCATGCCCTCCTCTAATAGACTGACATGACTGACCAGAAGAACTGAATATCGGTACGGGCATGTTTGCCGTATTTGTGATCCTATGCAGTCTGGGGAGTAGGAGCCACAAGACCACCCCTGAACATGGATTCAGTGTTCTGGAATAGCACTTCAGTGCTCATAAGGGGATATACGGTTTTACTTTCATGATGGTTGTATCACATCCTTCTTCCCCCTTCATAGCGGTTTATCTTTTGTTGTTTGATACCAGTTGGTGAGGATAGCCAAGGTGCTGGGGACAGAAGATCTATATGACTACATCGACAAATACAACATTGAGCTGGATCCACGCTTCAATGACATCTTGGGCAGGTGAGCCAGGAACCTTTAAGATCAACCCAAAATCTTTGAGCAGGTAGACTAATGCTCTGGCAGCAGCACTGTGTCTAGACACAGACCACTGTCTAGGAAGAAAGCAGCTGTAGGGCTCCTTAAACTAACCTGGTTCTTGTGTGATATTAATCCAGTAGAGCAGTGCTGCCTTGAAAAGAATCCTGTCTCTGCAGATGTGACTAAGGACAGATGCTGACAGATTCTGGGAGATGTTGTAGGCAATAAATGTACAGTTGGAGTTAGTGACTAGGCAGATGCTACCACTCTTCTTCAGGGGAATTTGATGAGGTAGCTGTTGACTTTGTTATAGCAAATCAATCACTGCTTAGGAGGAGGTAGATTTTTCTAGTACAGTGATCGTTTTCAGTGGTGACATCCACCAAAACTACCTTGGGGGAGGTGGAGTAGGGAGAGATAGGGCTTGTCTACACTACCGGCCAGATCGACGGGCAGCGATTGATCCAGCGGGGTCGATTTATCGTGTCTAGTATAGACACGATAAATCGACTGCCAATCGCTCTAGCCTCGACTCCGGTACTCCACCTCAACGAGAAGCACAAGGGGAATCAATGGAAGAGCATCTCCTGTCGACACACCGCGGTAAGTAGATCTAAGTACGTCGACTTCAGCTACGTTATTCATGTAGCTGAAGTTGCATAACTCAGGCCTGGGGGGGGGAGGGAATTGATCGATCTAAGTTACGCAACTTCAGCTACGTGAATAACGTAGCTGAAGTCGACATACTTAGATGTACTTACTGCGGTGTCTTTGCTGTGGTAAGTCGATGGGAGAGCGCTCGGCTGGATCAATCGCTGCCCATTGATCCAGCGCGTAATGTAGACAAGCCCTTAGATCGATCCCCCCATAGTGTAGACCAGCCCGAAGCGTGGGCTGGGAGTTAATTTCACAACCTGAATCAGAGTGCTGTAAGAAGTCGCATTGACTACTGTGCCACCGAGAGGTGGCATGGTGTACTTCAACTTTATAATCTACAGTACAATTTTGATCATATTTGCTGCCACATTGAATAGTGACAGTATCTCTTGTGGCATACAACTGGCCAGCAGGCCCTGTTTAAAAGAGGAAAAGCCATATTCAACAGTGGTGTTGCAGACTCCGCTCATTTGACTTTCCTCACTCTACAGGCACTCCCGTAAGCGATGGGAGCGCTTTGTTCACAGTGAGAACCAACACTTGGTGAGCCCAGAAGCGCTGGATTTCTTAGACAAATTGCTGCGGTATGATCACCAGTCACGACTCACAGCAAGAGAAGCCATGGAACACCCCTACTTCTGTAAGTATAAACCTTCTCATGTTTTGCTACTGTTTGAGCTGCTGGTTCTATTGGTTAATGATGATGGAGATGGGGCAAGTGGCTGTAAACTGAGCCTTGTCTCTCCAGATACTTGCATAGGATCTGAGAGATTGTTTGCCTCTGACTATGGTAGACGGGGTAGTCCGTTACACCTAAGCCAGCCTGGACTTGCCCTTCTGGGAAGGGAAGGCACTCCCAGGAGGGACAATGAGTTGTGGTATATGGTATTGTCAAGCCAGTCAATCAGCTGCCTTGTTAATGAAGACACTTAGTGGTGCTGCTTTGGTGATAATTGCAGCACAGATGCCTGATTTCTTATCTATCTCCCGTGTTTTAATAAAACCAAATGAATAGTATCTCATCCCATTTTGTTGTTCAATGTGTAACTGAATGAATAACTTGTTTTAGTTTTTGCCTATATTTTGTTTGATAGTATGGCAAAATTCTCATACATTTGTTCCAACTTATTTGCCATTTCTTCAACAAATAATTCTTGGTCCGCAGATTTTTTGTGAATAGTTGCAAAAATGTTAAATCTGATTATTTGCTTAGTAACACTAGTCACGTTGTTTTCTTGGTCCCTGATTGACTCATACAATTAACCAACACAGTCTACAATGAAAATTTTGCAACTTAATACACAACTGTTTGCTTTTGGCAAATGTTAGAGCTAAAAAATTGATTTTCATGGTTATTAGCAATTGTAAAGCTTGAATGCTAGAACTTTCATGAAGAGCAAATGCAAAAGACTTCTAGAAAGAGCTGAAGAGAATTTTATTCCAAATATGAACAAGTATCTGCAGAAAAATGGTTTCAAGATTTGCTCAGCAGCAACCAGGGAAACATTTATGGTTCCTTGTGCTGCAGCTGCTGCAGAAGCAGGCTCTGGGTATTTTATTATCAGCCATGGGTGTGGCACTATCTGTCTGCAGCTGGGAAGAAAAGGGGCAGTTAATGAAACAGAGGCTTTTTATGAAAGATAAAGACCTAAAAAGTAATTGTCACCCCCGAAGTTATAGTATCATGTTAAACCTTCAATACACTGAACAATTTAGGGTTGTATTTGGAAATTATCTGTTAATTTGGGATAAATCTTGGTCTCTGGTCCACTAAACTCACTTTCAGAGATCAGCTTTATTACAAGTCAAGTCACTTAGTCTTTCCTTCCCAGACTAACTTTGGATGCATTTCCCTCAGCTGCCTTTTATTATGTCAAGCACACCCACTGAGACTAGAGTGCTGCATTAGTGCAGCTTATCAGTGATCAAATGCAACCCTCAGACACCTGTGTGCATTTCCTGCTGAAGTCAGTGGGACTTGCTTCTGTGTACCTGAGGGCAGAGTTTGACACTTCATATAAAAATGCTTAGTGCATACTTGTGCATACTTGTACAGCAGTTAGTGCATATACAGGTCTTGTGCTTCTGAGATGCTGTCGGGCAGAACAAATCGTAACCCCTCGTATGTTGTTCTTAGATCCCATTGTGAAGGACCAGGCTCGGATGGGTTCATCCAGCATGCCAGGTGGCAGCACTCCTGTCAGCAGCGCAAGTATGATGTCAGGTCAGTTCCTTCTTGGTAATTGCTGTAAAACTTCCTGTACAACAGTGAGATGGGAGGTGAGGCAAACAATCAGGACTAGTGAATTCTGCAGGCAATGCTGCTAGCAGTCAGCCCCAGGGTATGACCTATGTAAGGGGGCTACAAACGACTTGGGGATGAAATAGGAGGAAAGATTGGGTATGGCCTGCCATGGTCCCTGCTTGTTTCACCAGGAAGTGCTCTATTGTTTTGAATGCCTTTGGGGCAGGGTTGAAAGATGTCGAGATGGGAGGATAGTACTTATCCAGAGTCACATGTCTGCTCCCAAGAGGAGACGTGTACAAACATGATTCTCCCCCCACCATTTGAGACCAATGGTGATTGTTTAGAGGCCAATGAAAGCTCTTTAGTCACATCTTGTTCTTTAGAAAGTAGTGGCATTTTGTTACACTCCCACTAAAGTGGCCTCCCAAAGTAGCTGGCCTTTAGAAGCATATTGGTTGCCTCAGGTATGATGTGCCATCCCCGCTCTAATTCATGCTGAACTGTCTTGTTTCAGGGATCTCTTCAGTGCCAACACCTTCGCCCCTTGGACCTCTAGCAGGCTCACCCGTGATTTCTGCCACCAATACTCTGGGGATGCCGGTTCCCGCTGCTGCAGGAGCTCAGCAGTAGTGATGGGTTTTGTCTCCGAATGCCTGAGCTGAGTCAGGTGGGGAAGAGGTTCCCCCTCTACCTCTCCCCAGGCTGCAGCTTGCACCTGGCAGGGGAAGGGAGGGGATGGTTTCACTTTGGAGGCACCGTGTCTGAACAGTTGCTTGTGGATTTATAGTAGTTCAGTCATTATATAAAAAAATTATTATAGGCTGATTTTTTTTTTTCTTTTTTTTTTACTTGAACTTTTCGTAACTCAGGGGAATCCCTGAAAATACTGCAGATGGAATATTTCTCGGACAATTTTTTTCCCAAACTCCTCATCACTTGAGAACAAAGATGAACCAACTACATTTCCAGGCCGTTGTATCCTGCTGGAAATCTCTTCTCTTCATAGTCCCACCATTACTCCTCCGCCAGCTCACACCTTGGGGGGATTGTCTTGTGCTTTTCTCTGGAGTCTACCAGACCAAGTCTTCACAAGGCAGTGCTAGGGGGATTCTTAAAGTACCAGTCACTTTAACACCATATTCTGCATATGACTCAACTGGGGTACATTGAGGAGACAACTTCAGTTTGTAGAGATGGTAAAAACTTATAAGAAATAAGCGCAGATAAGGCCTAAAACCCTATTCTGTCCTGTATGAATCATGTCTCTCTAGGAGCTAACCAGAGTGCTGACTCTCTCCCTTGCATGTAATTTTAGTCTTAAAGCATAAAGTTACCGATCCAGTTGACGTTCTTGCCATCTCCTGTTGAAGGTGCTCCAGTAGGGTAAGCTGTACTCTAATCAGTACCTTTTCCACATAAGGTTCTTCCGGCCAATCCCTTGGCTTGGAATTCTGGAATTAATTTGTTACTGGGTATATTGTTGGGTTTTTTTTAAATTGTTTATACAGATTTCAAAATGGTGGCTACTTAAAGAGCTGGAAAATCAGACTGCGCCAAGTCACATATTGAGTCATCACCCACCACCCCCACCCTCATGTGCCATGTGGTGAGAATACTGGTTACCTCACAGTCTTGTAAATATGCACTGAGAGGAAGGAGCGAGTAGACTAACTTAAACTGAAATGGTAGACCTGTAATTGTGGACAGATATTACTATTGATGACAAAGCACCCTTGTTACAGCCTTGCTACCCTTTGCTGTGTATATATACTTTGTCCTTCATATGTGAAAGATCCAGTGTTGGAATTCTTTGGTGTAAATAAACATTTGGTTTTATTTATCAAGGTTAGATTTAAGTTCCCTGTGTAGAGGTCTCACTGGGTTCGTGTCACACACTTTTACACAGGAGTGGCCTGCAGGCCTGCACATATTGAGGGAGGCTGCTTTCCTATTCATATGCATCGTTGTATGATCTGTTGTAGTGAGCAGTGCAGAGAAGCCTTATAGAAGCATCACAAGCCAAAGTATCTCCTGGGATAAGGATCTTTTGCCATAGAACTCCTTTTGTTTCTCAGCCATGCTGGGATTTGTGGTAGGGAAACAATTCCCAGCTTTTTGTGCATTGCTGTTCACTGAAATCAAACCACTTAAGCTTGTCAGGTGCTCCACTGGAGAGACTTTAAGCACAATGGCACCCATCACTTCTGGATCCTTGTTTTAATGCCATTGCAGCAGCTGCTTGTTCTGGGCATTGAGTACTCTTCTAGTTCTTGCAACAAGTCCTGAAGCCTTGGCATTTCACCCCTGCTTGTTCTATAAGCACCTACCACTTTAATTTTGTGTGTGGGGAGGGGGGGGTTTCAACCATTATTTCCTTATTGCTTCAATTAATTCTGCAAAGTAAGGCAGTTGAGTGCATGGGCTGGATTAAATTGAGAGAAACTGGCCAGCATGGAACCCATAGTCCCCTTTACATTAGGATCACCTAAATGGGAGACGAATTTTTAATGAACACCAGGGTAGCTTTCTTCTCCATGATGTCATCCAGTGGAAATTTATTGTACTTAATCTTTTTATATCCTAGAATGATGTGAAAATCGGACCATGTTGACTGTTTCCTTGATGTGCAGTAGCTAAAAGCACCAAGTATGGCAAAGATATCACTTGTGGTTTGTTTGCACTAGGTCGGGAGCTACACAGGACATTTAACCAATTTATTTTTTGTAAATGAGGAAGGAGGACTGTAAATCAAAACAGTTGGCTCCTTCCTAGCTAAGAGAGCATCATTGTAGATAAGGCTGTATAATAAGGAAACCACAAACAGCTGAAGGTTCTCGTGCCCATCAAGCCTTGCAAAAGAAAGCAAGAAAACAAGATGAGAATGGAAGGACTCCGTTCTGGAAGTGACACAAGCTCTTTATATAAAATGCTACATCAGACTCACTGCACAAGCATGCAACTAAATAGACTGGGATAGTGTGTCCAAGTGGTGATGGGAGGGCAAGGGTTTACAGATTGTAACAACTTCTGTGTTGTAGATTACCTCATCTGTATACCTTGTATTGGAACACTTGTTTCTCAGCACTACTTGTCTCTGCATTGTGTTAAATGGCAGGAAATCAAATGCCAATATATTAGTCCTGTTGGCAACTAACCTTCAAGGTCTTTTTTTTTTTTTTTTTTTTTTAAGGTTTTTTATCTTCTTTGAAGTGGCCCTTTTTATTTTATTTTTTTTAAGTTAGACTTTCTTTTCTCAATTTATTGGTTGTAATTGTATTGTAATTGTTATAACTAAACTTAACCATGCTGGGAAGAAGTTGTGCCATGGAGGTCTTTAATTTTTTTTAATAAAAACATTAAAACAAAAACATCCCCACAGAGTGAGCAGTACAGTAACCTGCAGCTAGTTGCACATGCGTACTAAATTGCTTTGATTTTACACAAATTACATTGGTGTCTTCCATAAAAGGAAATAAAGATGAAATGTTATTGTATCCATTCTAATGCTGCAGAAACTTGTGCCCTGCTCAGACAGTACTTTTTCATCTTCTGTACCTGTACCACTTTGTGCCAAGCTCTCACAAACAAGCAGGTCCTGGCTTGTCAGAGCGTGGATGGAGGCCTCCAAAGAGCATCTAGGTGCTGCAGGAAGTGGTGTTGATTTGGCGGGTGCATTCTTTCCTCTGAGTCGGTCTCTGTGGCGATTAGGGGCACGCTATTGCTGGCAACACTGTCACTTGGGTGAAGGATGAAAAGAAATGTCCTGGTCATTTTGTGGTCACTAAAAACCTTATTTATGTTGGTCTTCGAAAGTATTAAATTTTGTGTAGGAGATCTGGGGATAATTTGAGTAATTCTATTTGCACCCAAATTGCCCCTGCAGTTTGAGCTGGATTAGTGACTCTCAAATTCTGGAATTAGGAGTGTGTGGAGCCCTTCCTCTTAATCCATGGAATGAAACTTCAGGAACACAAGCAATGTGATGGAGGATATGTAGTTAACTGAAAAGGGATCTTTGTCTTGCAAAGCAAATGTTGAGCTTCTGGTGATCTGGTATTTAATTCCTGGCCTAAACTACTGGTGGGCTGCTAAATAGTTGCCACATTACAACCCAGAGCTGGCTGCATTTAAATGGCAAGTGATGCAATCTCAAAGTTTGTCTTTAACACCAAGAAGCCCCAGTGAGGATCAGGGCCTCATTGTGCCAGACGCTGTACAAATACACACTGAAGAAAGTCCATACCTGCAAGAGCTCCCTTTTGTAAAGTGGTGTTAGTGGATGAGGTGCTATGTAAATGCATGATACACCTCTACCCCGATATAACGCAACCCGATATAACATGAATTCAGATATAACGCGGTAAAGCAGCGCTCCGGGGGGGCGGGGCTGTGCACTCCTGCGGATCAAAGCAAGTTCAATATAACGCGTTTTCACCTATAACGCAGTAAGATTTTTTGGCTCCCGAGGACAGCGTTATATCGGGGTAGAGGTGTACTATTAAACTGGGCCTGAAATGTAGGGGAGAAAATGTGAGAAGGGAGGAAAAAATTAAAGCTAATTAGAAGTAAAAAATTCCAGGGTGGCTGGCTAACTCTGCTATAGAAGATCTTAGTACAACTACTTGTGACATCTGTTTTGGTACAGTCTCATTGATGGTCAATTTGCTTATTTTCATCTTTGTTCGCACTGTAGAGAGGAGCCCTTCTGAGTGTCAGTTGATGGATTTGGCTTCTTTCTCTGTTCTGCATAATGTTTCTCTGGGTCACCGTCTCTCTTTCCAGGTGGTGTCCATGTGGACTTTACTTGATGTGGAAGTCATGTTGGTGGCATCCTTAAGGATGTCCTAAATGTGATCATCTTTGTCATCTTACCATATTTGATACTTTAGGTTGGTTTGCTCTCCTTAGAACTGATTTTGCAGAAACTCTTTCCAAGAAACTCTGAACTTTCACAGGCATTTACTTTGGAATGAAGTAATCTTATCAATTTTCTTATAGATTTCCATAACTCTGCTCCATAAAGGACAGACATGATGCTGGCGTTAAATATTCATATTTTTGTTGGTGTCAATCTGGCCATTTTTCCAAATCTCCAAGTTTATGAAAGTTGTTTGCTGCTTTTGATATTCATTGCTTGACATTTACCATGGTGTCACCCTCATTGCACATTCTTCCCTGGGAAGGTAAAGTGACTTACTACTTTTACTCTGATGAATGCTTTGGGGACATTAGTAGTCATCTATTTTGTCTTCCTGTTAATGAACATACTACTTTTGTTGTGTATACCAAAAGCACGGTGTTTTCTTCCATTAAATTATGTGTTGAACTAAGCAGGACGATGTCATCACGAAAAACAATGTCATCCAATTGTGATTGATCATTTGCCCATAAAATTACTCGGTTGCCTTCTGCGGTTACTTTCCTCATGACTTAGCAAATGATGAATGCAAACAATAGGGGGGACATAATACACCCTTGCCTTACTCCAGTTGTTGCTGCAAACTATTGGCTATTGTCACCATCTCTGGCTGCATGTTCAGAATTATCACATAGAGCCTTAATTATTCAAATTATTTTTGCTGGTATTCCGTAGCATACATAATTTTACAAAGGCTGTTTCTGTGTGCAATCAAGAAAATTATCACGAGGTGCTTGCCCCTCCATACTTTGTTCTGAGAATAACAATATAGTCTGCACATGATCTCAATGAAAGAGAGGAACAAGCAGGTTAAGTTGGAGATGTATTTGCTTCTTGATACATTCCAGGATGCATTATTTCCTAGGCACTGAGTAATGATTCCTCTCCAGCTATGGCAGTTGGTAAGGTCACCTTTCTTTGGCAATTTTACTAAAAGGCCTCTTTCAGTGGAATGGATTATTTTCTTCTATCCATATTTTATCCAAAAACCCCAAGAAAGTCCGCAGGCTGTTTCAGCACTTGCTTTAAGTGTCTTTCCAGTAATATCCTCTCCAAGTGCTTTGCCATTTTTAAGATTACTGATGGCTTTTCTAACATCCACTGTAATATCTCCTAACCGATACCAAACTCAGGTGGTAGGTCTTTGTCACAAATGTCTAGTAATTTTGCTTGGGCTTGGTCTGTTTATAACAGCCTGAAAATGTTTTGCCCATCTTTTCCTTTGTTCTTCTGCACTAGAAATCTTTTCTATTTGCATCTTTAATAGGGCTTCCACTATTGCTAAAGTTTCCTTTGATATTTGATCCTTTATACAAGGTTGTAAGGTCACTCTTGGGCTAGCATGGTCAGCCTCTTGACATGTTTTATCAATATATATGCCCTTTTATCTCCTCTATCACTCCTTTTTATCTCTCTGTCTAGAGCACTGTCGTCTTCTTACACTTGCTTATGTCTTCGTCTTAGCATTCAAGAGATTTTGCTTTAGCTTCTTTCCACTGCTGCCCAAATCACATTGCTAATCCATCCTTCCCTTTTTAGACTCTGTTGCTGGTACCTGTCTTTGTCATTTCTAAGTAGTAATGCTTTGCAGGAAGATATCAGAGCAATGTCTTGATTTTCTTCAGTTGACTCTACTACAATAAACTGAAGACTGGTTTCAACAAACTGAAGTGTACTTAGTGTCTGGGTCTTTTAATAGTGTGCTGTTGATGTGCTGTCTTCTAACCTTCATCTTCTTTAACTTTAACTTCAATTATCTGTTCCTCTGTACATCTGCCAACAAACTAGAACTTCTTTGAAATGTAGATGTGATCTACCTGGTCCTTTACACTACCCTCTGGGCCACTGTTACTTTATGAATTTATTTGAGGGAATATTGTTCCCTGTCACTACGTTGTTAAATATGATTTTCTACTAATCGTTCACTATTTCAATTCATCTCTGCACCCCTGCTGTACTTGCCCACAACTTAATCAAACCCATCATTGCTACTTCCAACCTCTGTGTTAAAATTACCCATAGACACTTATGTTTTGGGATCTTGGTGAACCCATGCTGTGACAAATCATAAAACGCATCTGTGTCCTTCTCGGGATAGTTGTTGGCTGGTTTGTAACGTTGTTTGCGTGTTGGTCTGGAGAATTTAATGTAAAAGTGCGAGCTGGGGGTAAAGCTCTTTGTACGTGTCACCATTCTACCAGCCCCTGCAAGCTTTGCGGCTTGGTTCTTGTCCTAGTCCCCTTGCCAGCAGCGATGCAGAAGGCAATGCCACCGCTGCATCTTGCTGGTCAGTTCCAGGCACTTGACTAGCGGGCGCTGGCCCGTGCGTGTTTCCCCAGGTGCACCCTTGGTTTAGCATCAGAGGGGTAGCCGTGTTAGTCTAGATCTGTAAAAGCAGCAAAGAATCCTGTGGCACCTTATAGACTAACAGAGGTTTTGCAGCATGAGCTTTCGTGGGTGAATACCCACTTCTTTGGTTTAGCCTTTACCCGGAGCAATTGGGCGGGGGCAGGTTGCGCTCTGCGTGCAGAAGCGAGTCAGTTGCAGCGGCTGGCTGTGATGTCTGACGCGGTTGCACCCGGCCCCGCCCCCTGCACCGATTTGCTCCCGGCCACGTGTCCCAGGCGCGCGCTGGGGGGAGGGGTTGCTCTGCCGGGGGCAGGGACCGAGCGCGAGAGGCAGCGCGCGCGCGCAGGCAGGACTCTGGCAGGAGGCTGCGTCAGTCAGAGGCGCGCGCGCCGTGGCTTCTACTGGCCACTTCCGCCCTGGCCTTGGGACGGGAGCCTCACGCGCAGGCGCTCGGCGCGGTGACGTAGGCGGCCGCGCGCCGCTAGCGGAGGAAGCGGAGCCGGGCCCCGCCCGCCCGGGATGCGCTTCGGCGCCCGGAGACCATGTCCCTGCGCAGGCCGCCGCCGGACGGTATCGCGCCGCACGGTACCGGGGGGGCTGGGCCCCGCGCGCGGCCCCGGCCTGGGGGGGAGGGTCTCTGCAGGCCCCGCCCCTCCGGAGCCCCCGTGTCAGCGGCCCTTCTCCCCCGCTGTGCCTGGCGCCGCTCGGGGGTCCGGTCTCGGCTGGGGGCCCCGCCAAGCACTCACCCGCCCGGCCCCCAGCCCGGCCCCGCTTCCCCCCGCCCGCCTGGCCCGGCCCCCAGCCCGGCCCCGCTTCCCCCCCGCCCGCCTGGCCCGGCCCCCAGCCCGGCCCCGCTTCCACCCCGCCTGGCCGGGCACCGACCCGCTTCCCCCCGCCCGCCTGGCCCGGCCCCGCTTCCCCCCCGCCTGGCCCGGCACCGACCCGCTTCCCCCCGGCACCGACCCGCTTCCCCCCGCCCGCCTGGCCCGGCCCCGCACCCAAGGCCCGGTCCCGGCGCTGGGGCTCCCTGGAGCCCCCGGAACTCGCCCGGGCTTTAACTCCGGTACAAACGAGCTTTCCTACCCCCGAGGCCGACGGCGACGGTTCGGCGGCTTGTTCCCCGTTTCAGGGGGGTCTGTAGCGGGGCCTGACCCCCGGCCCCCCCCTCGCGGGTGTGAGCCCAGCCATTGCCCCGCCGGCACCGGACACTCACCCGCCAAGCGGCGCCGCCGCGGCGGTTCTCCCGCCGGCTTCGGCCCGGCCTGGCCTGGCCGTGGCGCAGTGACGAGCCAGCCGCCTTTCCAGCAGGCAGCGGGGCCCCGGGGAATGTGTTCGTGACTCACCCCCTGGAGTGCTGCTGTCGGGAGGCGCTTTGTAAACAGCGGGGGGCTCTTGAAGGTGGTATCCCAAAGTGACTGCCCCAGGGTAGGCAGGTCTATAGCAGGACGAGGAGTTCAGGGTCACACCACTGATGACACAGGCAAAGGGTTTGTTACCCTCCAAGAGTATTTATAACAAGTCAGTTAGGCTGTGTTAATGGGTGGTTTCAGTACTGCTACCCTCGTCCATTCATCCCCCGTCCTTCCTGTTGTCTGTTACCTTGAACCAGACTCTCTGGGGCCCTGTGTCTTGTGTTTGTGCACCCCCTAGGGCCCCAAGTGTGCTTCTGAAATACAAATACACCCACTCGCTTCATATTCGTGACGTTGGCCCCAGTCCTGCAAATATCGGGGGGTAGCCGTGTTAGTCTGTATCCACAAACACAACAAGGAGTCCGGTGGCACTTTAAAGACTTATTTGGGCATAAGCTTTCGTGGGTAAAAAACCTCACTTCTTCAAATGCAACACATATGTGCACATGCTTACCTTCCTTTAAGCACGAGTAGTCCCCATGACTACTTAGGGGGAAAGCAAGTCAAATAGGGCGATCTTAGTTTTGTGTCTTGACAAGCAGAATATAATTGTTCTTCCATTGCCTGCGAGATTAACGGGCTCAGTGACTGTGGCTTGAACGTGGGGCTGGAAGTTCCATTCCCAGTGCAGCATTGGACAATTCCCTTAGAAGTCTTTGAGCCTCAATTTCCTCATCTGTAAAATGAGAGAATATTTGCTGCCATCATAGGAGTGCTGCAATCTTTACAAAGTGTTACCTAGGTGTTAAATATTATCAATGCGGTGCCAATGCTTTCCGTTGCCGCATGCCATTGGAATTGTAGAGTTCTCTCCGCATAATTACTGAAATCAGACACTGGTACATGTGACCATCTCTATATAGCCCTTCAGCATCCTAGGTGATCAGCTGCATCTTTGTTTTATTTATTTCTTTAGCTTTCTATTTGTACAACTATGTCAAAGAGCACTTATCACAGGCTTTGAGCTCCATCTTTAGTCCTGGACATAAAATCCAGCTGAGCCTTATTTTATGGAGGACCTGGAATTACTTGTATAGCAAAACCTACCTCATCCCTTCGGCTGCACATTTCTCTCAGACAAGGTGGTGGTGATTGATACTTGCTAGGGACTTGAGTTGAAATTGTTGGTGGATCAAAAACATGTTTGAAAACAGGCATTCTTTCCACCCCCACACAACAGTTCTCGATTTTTCAAGCTGGTAAACTTTAAAAATAATGTAATGTGGGGGAGGCCAGTGCAGCATATATTTTCTTTCCTGGGTGTTGCTTCCTAAATTCTTTGAGCTTTCTCTTTTATAAGCTTTCTCTCCTCCTTCCTGATTCATTCACTATGTGTCAATCCAGTGTTTGTGTTGACATTAAAGCTTGACTTCAGTAGGCAGTAGCTGAGTAGAAAGGAGGTAACTTCTGTGCAGCAGGGAGGAGAAAGGAAATACAGGGATAGTAGAATTACTGGGTGAGGTTTTGATAACTTTCTCTGTTTACTGGCATCAGGTGACTTGTTTCTTAAGGAGGAGTTGCAGACCTATCAAAAACTAAACAGAACTACATCTTGATTGAAAAACAAAATGAGTTTTGAAAGGGATGGTGTTTAGATGGGTACCATCCACCACTTGAGCTACTGACTTGTTTGTAGGTGTTTGAAAAGCCTGTCATCCTGTCCATTTCTCTCATTCAGACACTTCAGAACATAATGCTATAAACTGAGCACTCAGGAGCAACTCTCTAGTAGCAGACAAGGGTGGAAGAGCAGAGGGGAGGAAACACACTTCTGATATCAAATGTTCAAAGGGCTGCTGTAAACTGCAGTGAGTGAAAGCATGGTGGGAAAACCAACAATTTTCTCCATTAGGCCAGTTTTAGTCCATCCCCGTCCATCCGCCCCCCCCAAAAATCCCATCCAGACTGACTTAGTACCAGTTTAATGCAGTTCAAATCAAAGGGGTGATATAACGGATGGTGAGAGTGGGAAGACTGGAAGCCACACAAACATGATCTTATTGGAAAAGCTTTTGAAGGCAGGCTAGATGTACTCTCTCATTTTACTCACTGGAACTATGGCTCTCAAACAAAACCTTCAGACGTCCTGAAGGATTTTGCTGCCAAAGGATATGGAAATCAGCTGATTCTCAGCTGCCTTTCTTTTCCCACATATAGCATAGTGCTGGCAAGTAACCCACTGCAAATATGGCCACGCTGGAATCTGCTCTAAGGAAATATTTCTGTATCCTATATAATGCCTTTAACCTGTTAATAAGCAGTTCACTACATGCATTGTGTGTGTCATTCTTTTCCCCACCTAATGTCCCTAAAAATCAAATGTCCTATAAAGGCATCATGGTATATTTGCTTGACAGTACTTAGCCCTGACATCACTTTACAAATATGAATTGACAAATCCTTGCAACACTCCGGAAGGGTGGGTAGGTATGATCTGTATGGAAATGGAGTATTCTAATGTAAATGCTCCTGTGCACATATGGCAGCATTGGGGAAATGTTCAGTTACGTGATATTTCTAGGTACTGATTTGGGGTAAGCTCAGCTCAACAATACTAGAGTCTAGCTGCCAGCCAGTAGGAATGCAGAGTACCAGTCTTATGAAACACTTGACATCCCAGCAGTGGAAGGCAAACAGTTGCAAAGTGGCTTTGAATAGTAACTACTGGGTCAGGTGCAGTGGCAGTTCTGTTGACATTAGAATTGAAGGACAAGGGATCCTGTAGAACATTAGTGATTGCTTCTCTGACACCTCAGAATTCATATGTCATCTGAAGAACAGTAGCCTATATTTCAGTGAGATCTCACAGGGTGTGAAGGAATTGCACAGCTGGTAGCAGGGTAGCGGAGTTGGCACTTTAAGTGGTGAAAGTGCCGTGGTTATGTGTGGCCTTTGGTGAAGATTCTTGGTATCCAGTGATGATAGGTCATATATAATCTGCCCTTACAGGGGAAGCAGAGTGAATAATCTCCTAGGCCTCTCCCATCTCTAGCCAGAGTGACCCAACATATTTTTTCGATCAATTTTTTTACATGGTCTTTGCATCTGTGAGCTAATCCAGGCTGTGCCTTTGTTTTGCATGCTGGACAACAGCTGTAATCCTGACACTTTATTTTTTTGTTCCTCTTGCAGAGTATAATTCTAAGAAGAAAAGGAAAGTAGCGGAGATTTATCAGGCCCTGAACAGCGATCCCATTGATGTGGCTGCACTCAGACGAATGGCGATCAGTGAAGGGGGTCTCCTGACAGATGAGATTCGTTGCAAAGTATGGCCAAAGCTTCTCAATGTGAAGACGGATGATCTGCCTCCTGCTCCAGGTACAGAGAAGCCCTTTCTTTGCTGCTTTGGGAAAAACTCTAGTGATCTTTGTACATACATGGGGCTTGAATTGGGCTGTTTTTAACTTGCGTTTTCTTCATGTAAATTGAGATGCCTTTTCCATTGCGCTTGCTTGAGAATCATACTTGTGGCGCAGAACGATTCCCGTGGTTTCACCTGCGTTACATATTTAATTATATGAATAGCAGATCCAGGAACGACCTGAATTTTTTATTTTTCCATTGCACTGTAAGAGCCCTTTTGCTGTTGGGCCACATTGATTGAAGTAAGCGTGTTTGGAACACAGCTGGTGCGGTCTGGTGTAATTTGCTTGCAAAATGTACGGTAACCAGTAGCAAAAAGCTGCCATGTTGCAAACGTATCTAATTTAATTACCTTTATCATGAATGGGAGCTTGGCTTTATTGAATACTAAATGGAGGTTTCTGTCCTAGGCATAGGTGAATCAGTGGCCAAATTACTGTAAATTGAAGCTTGTACGTAGAATAAGTCACATCTGAGGCAGGGAAAATTTGCTTTCTAGTGACACGCAGACCTGGAGGAGTTCCATATGCAGTGGTTTTTACTTCCACAGCCCCCAGAGTGTAAGATGGGTTTTTGTGAGCAGAAGTATTTGTTCAAAAGTGTGCATTCCTGGTTGTCCTTGAGTAGCTAGGGTTGTATTAAAAATGCAGAACTGCAGGAGACTGGGGACTAATGTTCAGCTCCATACAGCTGCGTGCTGGCTTATGGCACACTAATGATTTCTTCCACTTATGTGTTTTAAATATCTTGCTACCCATGCTTAATTTCACTCAATTTCTATTTATTAAACTGTGTGGTGTTGCCTCTACCCCTATGTAATGTCTTAGAGCTATATTCTGCCTTACTCCAGTGGTATGGTGATGGGGCAAAGACTTATGACAAAGGAAAGATGATGATGTAAAGATCTTAAAATGATGTTTGTACCAAAGAAATTAGTGCCGTTTTCTGGCACTGGAATGTCATAAATTGATATTGACAGTGCCAGAATGTATAGCAGTACTGGGCTCATGTGTAACAAGTGAAAATGGGAATCTAAAATTGGGGACTTGAACAGTTTGGGGCCTAAATTTCATGCCCTTGACTTGTGCAGGGTCCTTCTCTGAACCAGCTCCCTCTAATGCACTCTATGCTACTCAGTGACCTGGGTGGGTTTGTAATGCTCTTTCTCCATCAGGAAAGGAGCTGCGGGAGGACAATGAAGACTACCAGCAGGTGTTACTGGATGTGAGGCGATCCCTGCGCCGCTTCCCACCCGGTGAGATGGTCTTTCAGTTTATAGCAGGGAAGCTCCATGTGCACCAGGAGCTCCCTGTCCCCACACTTCCATGTGATGCGTCTCACTTCAGGGGCCACAGTGGATCTGCAGGAGCAACACTCCAGGGGCCCATAGAAATAGAGTCTTCTGGAAAGGCCTTTCCGATCTGTTTGCAGCAACACCCATTTCAGATATGGTTGCAGCCTTGCACTGCAGCTGTTTTTCAGCATGTTCTTTCCACACTAAATTCTCGCCCTTAACTTGCTGACTCATTCTGCCAGCCCATCTGGTACAGTTAAAACTCGCCCTATATCTGGAGAGGCCTGGCTCAGATATAACCATCCCTGGCCATTCTGCTGCTGTTCATAGGATGCAACAGACTCGTGTACGGCGTTTGAGGGGTTTACCATTTTCCTGCAAGTGTCTTGGGCAGAAACAAGTCTGGGTTTGGAGCCTGAGTTCACGAATGATTTATGTGGATTTTGGTTTTTTTAATCATTGCTAAAGCGTGTTCCTTCCAGTGACTGTCATGCACCAACCTATAACAACTCTCAATGTTTAATAACAAAATCTTGCTTTTGCTTAGTTCATATGGTTGGTTGGTGCTTGGTGCTATTTATAGACCCTTTTACACTAGCAGTTACCTGACTTTGCAGAGCAGCTGTTTGTTGCTCCTGGGCAGAAACTGCTTTTCACAGCCTGCTTTTTTTCTTTGTATAAACAGTCAGTATATTCAGATCATCAGTATGTTGTGGATACCATGCAGATCCCTGTTGCTCGAGGTTCTGCTAACACCATATTGCTTTTGAATGGCCATATTCCGACAATGCTTAGAATTCATAATAGACAAAAAAAAGAGATCTTTGTGTTGTCAGAACCTTGCTTAGGATTTTGTGAAGCTTGTTCTGCCGTGTGGCACTGTATCTACTTAAACGGGTCCTGGCAAAAGGTGGATACAGTTTTCTCTACACATGGCGTTCTGTTCCAAAGATGCTTTCTGTCAGTGGGCAGAAGAACCCTGTTTATAGGTGGGCAGTGCAGTGGCTTCTGTGAGCTTTGCAAACTCAGCACAGTTTCCATGAAAGGGGGTTAGTTTAATTAGGACTTCTGGAATATTAAAAATAATTAAAATCCTCAGCACTTACAGGCATGGAGTGTAATATAGCCTTCAAGATGTTTTACAAATACTAGTAAATCCTCCCCATCCTTGCAAAGTGAATATTAATATCCAGGAGTTGCTGGTTTCTAGTCCCATGCTCAGACCACGGCACCATGCCCCATGCTCAGATAGGGTTGGTTGAGAGTTGTCAGGACATTGAGATTGTGGCCGTCTCTGCATGGCACAGCTGATTAGACTGCTCCTGGGATTCTGTGGGTTGACTGACGCAGTACGTGGCAGGTACCTTGTCAGGTCTCTGACTCAGCCTTGTACTAGGCCCATCTGCTGCTGTCCCCACAGGGATGCCAGATGAGCAGAGGGAAGGGCTCCAGGAAGAACTGATCGACATCATCCTGCAGGTTTTACAGCGCAACCCCCAGCTGCACTACTACCAGGGCTACCATGACATTGTGGTCACTTTTCTGCTGGTCGTGGGGGAGAGACTGGCGACTGCTCTTGTGGAAAAGCTTTCGACCCACCACCTCAGGTACTTCAGCTGGGCACGCGTGGCGCGTCTCCTGCAGAGTGGGGTGACAAGGAGCTTCCTGCCTGCCTTTCCTGCCATTCACATAGGGAAGAGTCTGGAAATGTAGGGAAAACAAAGAAGCCCCTAGAGCCCGAAAAGCAAAGCATGAATAGACTGGCTGCTTTTAGCCGACAGTGCTAACAAGGCCTGGGGTGCTATGAAACTGCAGTGGTAATGACATGAATAGCACATGGCTTCACAGAGAGCCATGCCGAGGGGAAAGCTGAACTGAGGGCTGGTTGTTCTAATGTCCTCGTGGAATGCACTGCCTCTGTAAATTAAAAACCCCCTTCATAGCCCCTCCTGTGACCGCCTGTTCCATTGTCACTTCCATGGCTTCCCCCAGGGTGGCCTAACACAATGGCTCACTTTTCATGCAATGCAATAGGCTGTCCTGGACCTGCTCAGCGGTGAGCATGGCCAGGTACCATGGGAGAATCTGAGTCTGAGTGAGTTGTGTGTGTCAGCCAGGCTGGAAGTCAGCCTCTGGCCAATCAGACTGGTTTTGAAGGGAGTCTTCTCCAGTCCCCCAGTGGGGAGCTGTTGGCTACAACCCTTGGCACTGGGAAGGCATTAGGGTTGTGCTAACGTTATTTTCCTAACTCTGGGCCTGTCTGCACTCAGGCGTGCATGGACGTAGCAAAAGGTGTGAATAAAATCAGTGCTGTAATTTCGGTGCAAGGCTGTGTGTAGAGCAGCAGTTAGTTCTTACTGCTAGTGGTAGGTGACTGTTGCAGGGAAGAGGGTGTGCTAGGGCAGAGTCCCTGGCTCTTTTCTGACTCCTTGTTGTGAGGCTGGATCTCAGGAAGGGGTGGAATGCAACAGGGTCAGAACTCCCTGAGATGCAGTTGTAGGGACAGCCCCACCCCAGGGGTCAATTTGGTTGCAAGTGTGTCTTAACTTCTGATTTGCTCTGTGTGTTGTGCACCCGCAGTGGTGAATGGGACCAGTTACCTGATGGAGCTTATGTTTGTCTCGTGACAGGGATTTTATGGACCCAACAATGGACAACACCAAGCACATTTTAAATTACCTGATGCCCATTATAGACCAGGTGAACCCTGAACTCCATGACTTCATGCAAAGGTACGTCAAGATTCACCAAACCTTTCCCTTTCTCACGGGGTTCATCGGCAGCTCCCAGCCAAGCCCTGCCGTTCTCGTGGTGTTATTCCAAGGCACTGTGTGGTTCAGCTGGGTCAGGACCTGCACAGCACAGCAGTGCTTTCCTCAAAATGGAGCTGCGGCCCCACCGCTGATAAATGAGGAAACCCTTGTGGCCCTTGGTTTTCCGGCAGCCCCGCTGCCCCTTGCTTTTGAAGCCATTACACTGTGTCTTGAGGGCTGGTTCATACTGTGGCATCACCACCCTGGCTCCTTATCGTCTGTGCTTGCATGACAAAATGATTAGCAGCTGGTGTGGGACACAGTTCTAAGAAGTCAGTTCTGATTGCCTCGTTTGTATAGTTCTGTGGGCGCTGAGACATCTCCTCTGGGGGCCTTCTGCAGTTTATCATTGGCCCTGAGGATAATTGGGGCACCTTTCAAAAATGGCGGTGGGTTGAAATCAAGGGAAAAAGCAGAGGTGGGAAACTTCTGTTCAGAGTCCCTTGCCCACTAGACCCATGGCTGCGCTGTTCATTGTGCTAGCAATATCTCTAGTGATGTTGGCGGCAGACTCCCAGGGGCTGGTAACTCTGCAGGGTGGGGGGCCCTGCTGGAAGGTTTGTAACCCGTACCGTGCAGTTTGCTATACACGAGTGCAGCACACATCACTCTCTTTAAAACCCTCCTGAAGAGAGACTCCAGGGTCAAACTCCCGACCTTTGTGACGGAACTGTGTCCTCTCTGAATGAACCGCTTCCACGCGGTGGTGATCTGGGAACTGAGGGAATCCTCAGCTACAGGTGACATTCCAAGCTGCACCTGAGTGTATGTGGTGCGGTAACTGTGCGTTTCCATGGTCTGTCGGGGGGAGGGAGGCACAGTTACAGTGGTGGGCTGGGCCCTAACCTCTCATCACTGATGGCCAATGGCCCGTCCCTTACCAGAAATGGAGGAACCCCTGGCTTTAAGGGATCACCAGAAGGTACTTTTATCCACACTGGAGAGGTGTGGCCGAGGAGATTCTGGTAGCAGATGAGCTGTCTAATTGGATGTTTTCTATTTGCACAGTGCTGAAGTGGGGACCATCTTTGCACTCAGTTGGCTGATCACCTGGTTTGGGCATGTCCTGGCTGACTTCCGACATGTGGTGCGATTGTATGACTTCTTCCTGGCATGTCACCCGCTGATGCCCATTTACTTTGCTGCTGTGGTCGGTATCAGCTGTTGTGACGTTGTAAATGAATGAAACCAGTGTGTACCATTAACAGTTATACAGATGGGGCTAGTGAATTCAGCATTGGCTTCTAACCCTGTTCCATGTAGAGTGTCAGGTGTACCTAAAGCCCTTTCCGAGGGAATGGGGTTTAGTGAGTTCAGTGTGTTTTTAGTGAAGAACATCACGTGTCCCTCTTTGCCCACTGCCCCGATCTCTGAACCCTGGGAGTGGAATCCCAGCTGTATTCACCTTCCTGCTATTCCCACACAGGGCAGTCGTCATGGCTGCCCGGTGTAGCTAAGAGGGAGGCCGGACATACAGCAAGCTTAAGCCTGTTGTTTCATACTACAGCAGTGAGTGAATGTGTTGGGCAGCCCCTGGGTGCAATACTGACTGGAATTCTTTTCCTTGGCATTGCCACTGCAGTTTGAGATGGAGATTTACCAAGGCATTATTTACAGTAAGGGCTTGGTGGCGAGCAGGTTTCTGATTTGTGTCCATGTGCCATTTATCTGAGTGCCACCTAAACAAATGTCGCTTCCAAAGCAGTTTCACCCCAGGGTGCCTTGTTCCGATACTGACTGGGCCTGGCTCAGGAGTCTTGGACTGCTCCCAAAGCCACAGCACCTCCGGCAGGAGCTTTTCATGGCTTCAGGCTGGATCCTGGAATTCATTAAGAATTGGGGGGGGGGGGGGGTCCCTTTTCATGGCAGGCCGAGTTCCTTCCAGGCCCTAGAGGCGGCAGTCGTGAATGAAAACAGAAAGGGCTGCTTCCTTCCCTTTGCAGATCGTGTTGTATCGGGAGCAGGAGGTTCTGGACTGCGAATGCGACATGGCCTCTGTCCACCATCTCTTGTCCCAGATCCCACAGGACCTTCCCTACGAGACCCTGATTAGCAGAGCTGGGGATCTCTTTGTCCAGTTTCCTCCGTCGGAGCTTGCCAGGAAGGCAGCACAGCAGCGTGCTGAGAGGTGAGTGCCAGACGGCGTGCGTTTTCGCTGTGCGACTCCCAGCACGCAGCATTAGCGCAACTCAGGAGGGAAGCCCAGTGTCCATCTCAGAAAGTGCTCGCAGGAATGGAGTATGACTAGGATCAGAGCGTGTGCTTTAAATCCTCGTGCTTCTGACCTGGGCAGGCAGAATGTTCCATTTCACCTGGTCACAACTATTTAAAAGAAAGCCAAGCCATACAGGTTGGCTCATTCCATCAGGCTCTGCCTTTTCCTCTTCTGGACAAACTCCCTGACAGCTTCCTCGCTCCCTTGGCGCTCCCTGTGCTGCCCCCTCCCTGCTGGTTCCATTCCTTCTGTGGGCTGGGATTCCTCGTCTTGGGGTCCAAAAGCCCAAGCTCCTCTCTGCCATTGTCCCCACACAAATCTAATCCCCGTAGCACTTGGTCGGGATAACAGAGCTTTGTTTCAATGTGGTATTAAGATGATACTCTCCCTTTGTTGGATGGACTGTTCTTGGGGCTGGTGGATACAACACCAGCAGAACAGTACTTAGGGGCTGACTAACATAAGAACGGCATTACTGGGTCAGACCAAAGGTCCATCTAGCCCAGTATCCTGTACAGTGGCCAATGCCAGGTGCCCCAGAGGGAATGAACAGAACAGGTACTCACCAAGTGACCCATCCCGTTGCCCATTCCCAGCTTCAGGCAAACAGAGGCTAGGGACACCATCCCTGCCCATCCTGGCTTAGAGCCATTGAGGGACCTATCCTCCATGAACTATTTTAAAGTGTTAGCAATGCTCTGTTAATGCCTAATCAAACCAGCAAAGCTGAAAGGGCCTCACTACTCCAGAGTGCTGCTTTTCCATGACAAATGTCTCTTTCAGGTTCTGTTTGGAACACCGGTTTCCATCCTTTGCAGTCACTTGCCCGCTGGCTTTGTCCCCGTGGCGTTGGCAGTATCTTGTGGAGCAGTGGTTTTTACCAACATTTCTCTTTGCACTTCAGTTAGTTGCTTTCGGGACAGTGTAGGTCGGCAGTCCCCTGCTCCTGCATCGCTCTCATTCAGCCAGCAGGGTGGAGTATGCTGAGGAATGCTCATCCTGCTTGGAGCAGCTTTCTGTGGGCTAAGGGTGTCTGGGTGCAGAAGGACCCATTCAGCTCCTTTTCTCTTTATTTCTGTCTCTTCACTTGCAGGACCGCTGCTTCCACCTTTAAAGACTTTGAGTTGGCTTCAGCCCAGCAGAGACCAGACACTGTGCTGCGACAGCGCTTCAGGGACCGGCTCCGAGTGGAGGAACGGACAAAATCCATCTTGACAAAACCACGGACCAACCGCTTTGTCAAGCTGGCAGTGATGGGGTTGACGGTGGCACTGGGGGCAGCTGCTCTTGCCGTGGTGAAGAGTGCACTAGAATGGGCACCCAAGTTTGAACTGCAGCTTTTCCCCTGATGGAGGGAGAATGGTGCCCTGCCACTTTAAAGATCACGTCCTGCCATGGCAGGAGAGGACGGTGTTTCCTTTATTGAAAGGACTTGTCTAAAAATGACTGGTGTAGGGAGTTTTCTAGTCCTGCTGCTCTCCATAACACGACTTGCCTTTGTCTCCGAGGCGGAGGGGGACTGGCCCAGCAGCAGTGCTCACCTTGTTCTCGCCTCCCTGAGCAGCAAGGAAACTCCTCCTCTCTTACTCTGAGGAATTAGAAGCTAACACTTCCTGAGCTGGCAGTGCCTGGAACAGCCTGGCGGGTCAGGTTTCACACACAGTGGCTGGACACCTGCAGAGCTGTGTGTGTGTCGGTCTCTTGAAGCACTCTGATGTTCTCTCCCCAGAGTGTAACGGGAGAGGAAACGACTAAATATTTTCAGGTAGATGAGCGGTCACATCTGCACCAGGAATCAGTCTGGGAACTCAGTGGGTTGCGGGGGAGGTTAGACTCCTGACTAATGGTGTAAGTAGCTTTCTGGTTCCCATAGCATCCTTTTCTGCTCTCCCCCAGGGCACTCTGCTTTCTGCAGAGTCATGGATTTACCAACACTCCGATCTTTTTCTTGCTCTGCAGGCAATGTTTTAGTAGAGCAGAGCCCTCTTCACAAATTCCTCTCATGGGAATAGACCCCCTAGACTAACACTAGGGTTCAAGGTTGTCACCACTGTATAACTGCATGAGTTAAGTTAGTGTCCTAAGCTCCCCAGTCTGGTATGTTTACAGGAGGGAACATCCAGGGGCTTTTTCTGGTCTGCTGGAGAGAGGTCAGCTCTCAGCCAGCCACACCAACTTGACTGGTGGTTAGCGTAGTCGGTTCTTTCAGTTCAGCAAGATAAGACAGGGCTGAGTGTGAATTATTTGCCCCAGGTGTGAACAGTTACTTGCCAGGCCAGACCGGCTCCTGTTACTACACCTAGAGAAGCCATTTCAATTGCTAACTTTTAAACACAGCCTTTAAAATAAAAAAAGATTATTTCCACCATGCAAAACAGCTTGCAGCAGGACAGAAGCCATTGCCACTGGAAGCCCCTTTAAAATGTCTCTCCAAATAACTGTTCAGACTTTCACATCAACCTGTAAAATGCTGCAGGTGAGTGACTTTTCCAGAAATTGACCCCAGGTGCCTATAGCCCAGCTGCTCACCAGATCTGCCGCCAGCTTCTCCTCCTCCCAGCCCCAAAACCTCCACGCACCTAGTACTGTCTAACTTAAACTAAGCCAAGAGACACTACACATCTCTACCTCCTCCTCCACTGCTGCTAACCCCTCCCACAAGTGCCCTTACCCTGCCCCACTGCTTCCAAGGTGACTGACTGTCCCCTGACGCATCCCACCCAATGCCATCTGTCCCCGTTTCCAGCAGTTACACACCTGGAAATTAGGTGTTGGTTGAAGAGTTAAGGAAATCTGAATATACTAGAAGCTTTGTGCCCTGCAGTAATCTAGAGCCTTTAATTCATTCTTAATACAGTCAATTTTATATCTGAGTTACTCGGACTGTGCCCTCAGTCCTGAAGGCACCATGCCATTCAGAACTGCAGCGTAAGGAAGTAACAGTGCCTAGATAACACCAGTGCGCACCTTATACAAGCATAACTTTATTGGATGGGAGCAGGGCTCTGAGCAAACAAATTGCCCTTTGCTTCTGCAGTGGCTGATGTCTGTGGTATGTTTTGATTCAAGAAACAAAAACAAAAAAGCAAGGAGGAAATTTGCACAATTCCCCATTCTGTTGTTGGCCCCTCTTTGTGGGCACCTTGCTTTCTAGTGACATCTGGCTAGTCACTGATCAAGCAATCACTCCTCCCCTTGGCCAGCATGTCTTCTAACATGCTGCATGTGTAAAAGGTATTGTCAATTTCTGGCTGCAGGGGAGTGGGCTGCCCAACCAGTGGGAAGTTGCTGGTGGCACCCTCTGCGTTGCAATAAATGGAGTTGGGGGTATGGGAAGAGCTGTTAAATGAAGCACTTTATTAAAAAAAAACCACTCCTAGAAGAGGAGGGCGCTCTCCCCAGGGGTTATTTCCTCACATGGTTTACCTTCCTTGCCTAAATACAAACCCAGGACCCTGGTTCCATCCGGGGCACCTTGGATGCTTGCCGTTGATCTCATTGAGACAGAAGTTACTTTCCTATATAGCTACCAAGAGAGATGAGCCTTTCTGCAGTGTTTGGCCCTTGCTTAACTCGGTGTGGTTTGTGATAGGCCCAGGCAGGGAATTAAGAAGAGAAGGAGTGTGTGGGAGGATTTTTCCAAAGCACTGAGGTGAGTTGAAAGTACAAGTCCCATTCAGTGGGGTTTATGCTCCTATTTCAGGGGCTTCTGCAAATCCGGCCTGACCTGTACCATTTAAATACAGGGGGGAGGGGGTGTGACCTTTTCTGTTGTGTAAAGGCAGCTGGAAAGGAGTTCCCTCCCCCATCTGAAAATCTTTCTGCTGTTGTTTTTTGTTAAACATTAGAAATTCAGATCTTGTCTCACCTGCTTTGCTTATCAGACGCTGGGCAGCTAGATTGCTGGTAGGATTGATATCACAGGTATCGAGGAGCAAATACCGAGCAGTTGAGAGCTATAGTCGGCTTTTAACAGTGTTTTTCCTGTTAACACCTCTAGCTCCAACACCAGATGCAGTTGGCAGGAAAGATCTTTGTTAAAGGTCGAAACCCTCTGTCCATGCTTCAGTTACAGGCTACGAGTGCCTGTTCCAGCTCTCTGGTCCTCCACCACACACAGGGAAGAGGAGACTTGATGTTACTGACTCCTGAGGGAAAAACACAAACATCTCTGTCTGCCTTCCGTATGCCTAGTGAAGCGACAGAAGGTGCCATTGCAGGG
The DNA here is from genome assembly GCA_003942145.1 of Platysternon megacephalum. Lineage (NCBI taxonomy): Eukaryota > Metazoa > Chordata > Testudines > Platysternidae > Platysternon > Platysternon megacephalum. Next base: position 2,818,153 of record QXTE01000198.1, on the reverse strand, counting down.
ACCTGTTGTGGCGCTGAGTGTGTTGTGTGCACTGTGTGATTTCCCCTTGTGTGTACGGATCAAAAGGCCTAGCAGGTAGCCTGGAGATGCTGCTGGAAAGCAGCACAGCTTGGGGATCCAGTCAGACACCTCCCACACCGAAGTGTGAACCCCTGCCTTACACGCCCATGTGTAAGCTCGTTCCCGCCTGGAGGGGTTACTGAGCCTTCCCTGGCTGAGGGTCCCTGGAGACTGGCAGCTGGTGTGCTGGGCCTGCACTCAGGCTCTCCAGGAATGTAACCGTTTCATTCTCTTTTCACACCTTCACGGAGGCCAGGATGGCCCCTGCTGAAAGACACTGTTCTCTTCAGGTGGTTTACTCTGTATAAGGACTTGTGTAAATGCTGTTTTGTACAGAACTGTGTAAAATAAACAGCAATACCCGGTTACCACATACCTCCCCCAGTGTGAGTGCGCCTCCGTGCTAGCAGGTCTCCTGGCTGCCCAGGCACGTGGCTTGCAGCTTGTGTGGGGCAAAATTGGCTTTTCTGTCTCCCCCAAGCCTGGAGCTGGTCGTGCTGTGCAGTGAGTGAGTCACCCTGTGGTTCTGTTTCCAGCTCTGCCACCGACTCAGATGTGTCGCTGCTCAAGGAGCTTCATTGTTTCTAGTTCCCTATTTGCCAGAGGTTCACTTCTGAACTGAGGAAGGTGAAAGGACGAGAGAATGGGCGGGTGAGCAGGGAGAGGCTGAAATGCACTTAGTGCCATGCTCAGAGATGCTGGTCACGTTGCCCATGTCACGCTGTGCGGCACCCATCCAGTCCTTTGGGCAGCTGTCTCCCATTGACCCCCAGCCTGGCAGCACCATCTACAGCTGGGTTTGAGTTCATTAGCAGCCCTGCAGACACTGCTGGTGTGCCTCTCCCCAGCTCCATGACGTGTTTCAGGCACGCGGTAGCAGGAGGCGGTTTACTAGAGTGGGTTGGTGCTATTTTTAGCATGCTGTGACTTCCTCTCAAGAAGTAATTTTCACAATAGCATTTAAAGTTTATGTTGTAGGAATGTTAAATTGGACGTATTACTTCATCCGCTGGTGAAACGCAGCCCACCCCGGCACAACAGCAGCAAGTTATCAGCGTTCTACTATCCAGCAGCATAGGCCAGGAAGGGAGTCGGACTTCACCCCGAAGGAAAAGCCAGGTAGCCAGATCTTGTAAAGGGAAGTGGGATTTACCCGTGAATAACCAGGAGCCCAGGGGGTCTCATGCACGGCTCAGGCTCTAGCCAGCAGCCTGGCTCCTCGGCTGGGGTAAATCAGCATGGACGGCAATGGAGCGCTGCTGATTTGGCAGCTTGGGGGTGTGGCTTCCCAGAGGTGGTGGGGATTCTATCACAGTGAGACTAATTGCTGACAGACACCAGCCCCTCCCCAAAGCAGGAATCGTTTGGCCTAGTTTGGGATTTACATCTACAACCCACTGATGTGCAAGGGGCAGGCTAAAGCGGCCTCTCAGTAGATGCCATATCTGCATAACCAGGCACAGCACCACTGGGTTAACACACAAACTTCCAGACCAAAAGTTGCAGCTCTTTATTGTAAATCCAGGTGGAGGGCAACGAAAGCTGCCTGCTAAGAACCAACACCTAAACCAAACACTGCCCGGTCTGTCCCCAGTGCCCTGGAGCCTACCGTGCACGCCAGCTGGGCTGGGAGGCTGCCGGGTCCTGCTGCACCAGCTGACTGAGAAGTGCCAATGGGCTGCAGTGGGCAGGCTGGAGGCTGTAACTGGAGCCAGGTGGAGGGGTGGTCGCCCAGGCAGTCCCCTGCACTGCTCAGCAGTTTTGCTCCTCTCTGATGGGCTGGCCCTTTTTTCTGCTTGGCCACTTGGGAGATGAGGGGCACCAAAAACCTTTTTTCACTGTGGCTGGCAAGATGGCTCAGGCTGCAATGCTGACCTGTAAGCGAGGGGGAGCCATGTTTTCCCTAAGGGATGAGGAAGGGCTCCTTCCAGCCTGAGGGCCACCAGTGTACCTGCCACCTCCATCAACTAGAGGAACCCGAATGTTCCCAGCCTGCTGTTCCAACGCGGCCCGGTCATTGTCTACACAGCTGCTGCGGCGGGACACGGGAAGGGAGCAGCTTGTGAGGCAGCCCCCCCTCAGCTTTCACAGGGCACTCGGTTCCCAGCAGGGGCGGCCAGCACCCTGCCTTCTCCTAAGTCCGCCTTCAATCCATGAAACAGGAACACTCCGCTCGCCCCATGGCTGCTGACCTGCGCAGTCCTTCCCTGAGCGGACACATGGGTCTGTGGTGGGCTCAGGGAGCCAGAAACCTACAGGCCTGGCCCCAGGCTGTGAAGGCGTGGTGGGGAGAGTAGCCAGGGGCTCGAGGGGAGCTGTGTGCCCCCCTCAACGGGGCTGGAGCACTGTGTAGGGAGCAGCCGCCCCCTCCTTCCTCTTGGCTCCTGTGTGCTCAGTGGCAGTTCTGACAGTGGGGATGGCAAGGAACGCCGTTCAGCCTGCAGCGGCAGCCACCGCTGGTATCACCCGAGCCCTGGGGAGAGGAGAGCAGAGGAGAGATGATGCACACGCAGGCGGTGGAGGGAGGGGTAAGAGGCAGTCAGGACGTGGGACTGGGAGCGAGGCATGTGTGCTAGGCTGCTGGCAGGGCTGAGTTTTGGGCAGGCTGGAGGCAGGCAAGGCTCTTGGCACTGGAGGTGGGGAGGGGAGGAATGTAAGGGGAGCCAGCTGAGCTGTGAGTCGTGACAGCCCTGGCTGGCTCCTGCACCCCCGCCAGCCACTCCAGCATCCTGAGGGCCAGCTGTGGGCAGCAGCAGTTAGTCATTTAAATGGTCACAATTAGGCTTCAGAGTGAACAGCCCTGCTGCGTCTAGTGGTTCATGCCTCTCCGAGCATGTGGGTTGGGCTGTTTGCAGACTTGAGAAGGCAGAGCCGCAGGGGCTTGTGTTGGGCAGGTTTTAATTCTGGGGCAAGCGACTCCGCAGAATGGCAGGATTCCCCCGGTCGAACCTACAGTCACACGGGCTGGTTCATGCTCCAAACCTACCGCTGGCCCCCAGCGCGGCCCCTTGGTCACCCAGCAGATCTCCGTGTGACAGACAGTGCAGCGGATCCAGTCACAGCCGTCCTTCTTCTGGACAACGATCTTACAGGTGGGACAGTGCATGGCCTCCCCCCTCTGGACCATCGTCTGAAAGGAGAGGAGGGGCAATAATAACGTGCACGGGGGCACTGATGGCCCCGGCTTCCCATCCCCACCCTGGATCCCCAGCAGTGCCACCTAAGACACTCAGTGGGATTTGCCCTTTGCAGCTGAATCAGTGGACTGGTCGCTTTACCTGGCTCTCTAAAGCCGATACTCCCTCATTTTGGACCATTGCACCCACCGGGTAGCAGAATGCCCAGGAGCCGAGCCCCTATTGGTGCAGTCACATTCCACTGGTCTGGCACTGGCAAGCCGGGGCGTTCCCCTATCGCCCACTCTACCACCCCCTCCCTATCTGCCTGGCTCAAGCCCTGCTGTCTGGTCAGTGCATTTCCTAAAGCAGCCGCAAGGGCTGAGAATGGTCACACGACTTTCTTTACCGTTAAATCTGCTGTGCCTCCCTGGCCATGTGTTCAGTGCTAGCCTGCAACCCCCCCGTATCATTGGCATCCCAGTGCCCCTCTGCCCACAAAAGGGCCGGGCCAGAGGGGGCTCTTACCGTCAGCATCTCACTGGTCTGCCTGGCATCCTGGTCATTCTGAGCCCGGTGCTTGAGGTTGTCCTGATACTCCTTGCAGTTCATGTTCTCGTGAATGGCCTGGGGAGAGCACCCTGCTAGTTCAAGCTGTAACACGCCTCCCGTCGCAGGTGCTACCGCCTGGCCGTGTGTCCCAGCTGCTGCTCCCTGGCTCAGGGGCCAGCAAAGGTCCCCTCCCCCCAGCTACAGCAACTGTGCCTAGGGGAACACCTCTCCTCCAACACAAAGCTGGGATCACGGAGATGGAGTGGGACCCCGGGGCACCCCCTCACACTGCAGGGCAGGCCCAGCATACATATTCCAAGCCTCTTTTGTGGGGCAAGGCTAAGTGACCAGAGTTGAGGGGAAGACCAGAGTGAGCTGGGGCTGGCTCCAGGAGAAGGCTGGAGCACAGGGCAGTGGCGACGGGCTGCTGTTGGCAGAGCGAAGGCCACGGCGCAGGTTCACACTGGCCCTGTTAGCACCTCTAGGAATGCTGTTCTCTCTCCCATCTGACCTGTCCCAGGGGGAGGCTGAGGGACCATGGCTCTAGGGCTGCATGGACGAGCCTTAAACCCGCCGCTCCTTCCAGGCTCGTCTAAAGCCCTGGGCAGGGCCTTCGCCAGTTCCGGGGCGGCCATGCTGCACTAGGACGGAGCAGGGCTTGTGAGCTTGGCCACTGCTGCCACACACAGTTCAAAGGCCACCAGCTGCTTTAAGGCTGGATCCCCCTCCTGCTGGTGCCAGGATCCCCCCACCCCTTCCCCGAATACAGCCATGCCCCATGGCACCTGGCTTCACAGAGCCCAGCGGGCTCTGAGCTCCCCTCCACCTGTTCTGGCCTCTCGGCCTGGGAAGCTGCAAAGATGCCGGGGCGGAGGCAGGTGGCATCTCACCTTGCAGAGCAGGCAGTTCACCTTCTGGCACACGGGGCAGGCAAACTCGTTCACGTCATCCTCGAAGATGCACCAGCCCCGGCAATCCGTGGTCTTGCAGTGGTAGCTGGACTGGCTGCGGTTCTCGGCGATGGAGACGCCCAGGTCCAGGAAGTGCTGGTATTCGGCAGAGCTCAGGAGCTGTGAGTGGGACCCAACCCTTTCCATCAGCACCGAGACACTCGCCCGTCCCCTGGCGGGGACTGATAACAGCCCCATCCTCTTCTCCCTGCCCCACATCCCCCTGCTCCCTCACAAAATAGCTGCCCCAGTTCCCCGGCCATGCTGGCATGCCATCGCTCCAGCCTCAGCTGTGCCTGCAGCTCCCACCCCACACCTGGCCCATACCGCTTTGATCTCACGCTCCAGCAGCTGTCCTGTGCAGGAGTACTTCTCATCGATGTACGGGCAGGGTACCGCAGGCTCCAGGCTGTTCAGTATCGTCCCCTTCAGACAGTCCCTGGAGGGAGCCAGGGGTCAGAGGAGACACCAGCAAGGCACAAGCAGGGGGCAAGCTGCTTGAAGACTGAGCTGGTCGGGGTCACCTAGGGGCCAACCGAGGCAGCAGAGAGCCAGGCCTGAGATAAGGAGAGGAATCCCAGCAGCAGACCGGGCCCATGGATAACCCAGGGGAGCGTACGCAGCCTGTCTGGGGGCCCAGTCCCTGGGTGGGTACAGAGGGGATTACAACAGCGATTGGCTCCTTTCCACCTACCTGCAGACTGGCTAATCTGGCACCCCAGCAATCGGCTTCCCCTATCTATACGGGGATCTATACAGATCTATACGGTACACAGCACTGGAGGGGACGCAGCTCTCCCTCACCAGGTCCCTGCTGCTCTGAAACAAGCTCCCAGCTGATCGAGGGGCACTGCCAGGGACGCGGAAGCCTTTGGCTGGGCAGCACAGCCAGCTGGTGCCTGCCCATCTCCAGTCACTCTGGGTGGGGGCTGGTCATGCAGAGGGTTAGTGGCTACAGGGCACAGGGCTGGAGTTAAAGCCCCTGCAGGTAGGTGGCTAATTGATGGCAGGTGCCCATGAACGAGGAGGGCTGAGGGCTTAGAAGGGGGATAGCAGAGAGGATAGAGCAGGGTGGTGATGATTGTATCCCTGCTCCGGCACGGGGGCCCGTCAGCGCCCAGCACACCGTCTCCAGTCCCGTTTTCTCCTGCTCGGGGGCCGGTTTGAAGCCTTTGGGTCGAGCAGGAGCACAATCCCCCCAGTGACTGGGCCCCGCGGGGGTGGGTTACGATGTGATGAACACCATGGCGGGGGAGGGGCCCTGACACACTGCTTTTCCCTTCCTGCTAGTGGTTCCTGTCTGGCAGAGCCCCCGCTCCCCTCCCCACAGATTTTTGAGTAGCCCAGGCCAGTCCGTCCACCCTACACAGCAGGGCCAGGCTAAGAAGGCTAAAGCAGGAGAATAGCCTGTTACCATGATTCAACCAGGCTAGTTCCCTGTCGTGCTACCGACCTTTGGCCATATGGGGCACCCTGCTGACGCCCTCCCTGTTGGCAAGTGAGCCGGGGGACTGCTCTGTCCGTCTTAGCGCAGCCCAGCTGGGCAGCTCTTCCAGCCAGGCGCTCTAGCCCAGAGACACAAACCAGCTGGCAAAGCCTGGGAGGGTCTGAGGCAGGTAAGGCTCCCAGGGTGGATGCCGGACAGGGGAGGGGCCGGGGCTCCCGGGCGCAGGCCGGCCGGGCGGGAGAGGGGCCAGAGCAGAGGCTGGTCGGCTGAGCGGGAGAGGGGCCAGGGCTCCTGGGCGCATGCTGGCCGGGCGGGAGAGGGGCCAGAGCAGAGGCCGGTCGGCTGAGCGGGAGAGGGGCTGAGGCTCCTGGGTACAGGCCGGCCGGGGCTCCCAGGGCAGAAGCCAGACAGGAGAGGAACCAGGGCAGAGGCCGGCTGGGCAGGAGAGGGGCTGGAGAAGAGGCCGGCCGGCTGGGCGGGAAAGGGGCCAGGGCTCCCGGGCACAGGCCGGCTGGGCAGGAGAGGGGCTGGAGAAGAGGCCGGCTGGGCGGGAAAGGGGCCAGGGCTCCCGGGCACAGGCCGGCTGGGCGGGAGAGGGGCTGGAGAAGAGGCCGGCCGGCTGGGCGGGAAAGGGGCCAAGGCTCCCGGGCACAGGCCGGCCGGGCGGGAGAGGGTCCGGGGCTCCCAGGGCAGAAGCCAGACAGGAGAGAACCGGGGCACAGGCCGGCCGGCTGGGCGGGAAAGGGGCCAGGGCTCCCGGGCACAGGCCGGCTGGGCGGGAGAGGGGCTGGAGAAGAGGCCGGCCGGCTGGGTGGAAAAGGGGCCAAGGCTCCCGGGCACAGGCCGGCTGGGCGGGAGAGGGGCCGACCCACCTGCAGAAGGAGTGCAGGCACTCCCGGAGGGTCACCCCCTCTCCAGGCTGCAGGGTCACAAAGCAGATGGGACATTCGATCACTTCATCGGCAGGCACCAGGCTCTGCCCGTCCAGCTGCAGGAGGTGCTGGTAGTTCTCGATCTTCTGCTGCTCTGTCACCTAGGCAGACAGAACAGCCAGTGTCAACAGGAGGGTCTGGTGGGTGGGGCACTTTGCTTACATTTCCTATCAGGAACCTTGACCCCTACGGGGCTGTGCCCTGGCCTCTCTACACCACCCCAGCAGCCTACAACCAGCTGGATCCCCCACTGCTGAATGCTCTGTGCAGCGGGGATTCCCCAGGGTTGCTGGGACAGTGAAAGGGCCTCCCAGAGCAGTGGCCAGGGAAGGGAAGGGACCTGACCCCAGCATGCTTTCTGCTCCAGCTGTTCTGGGCTGCCAGTCTGTCCCCTAGGGATGGTTACAGCCTGGGTGTAAGTTAGAGCAGTCCCTGGGCTGCTCTGACTTACCCCAGGGACCAAGCCAGCCCCTTGGCCATCCCACAACGCTGGAAGCTCAAAGGCAGGAATTAGGGAAGTCGCACGGTTTGGTGCTACGAGAACAAAGTCACAACAAGCCAGTGCTCACCTGCTAGGTGGAGAGCCCCATTCAGCAGCAAGGGGGCTACTGCTTCCTCCAACCCATCTCAAACCAGGGCTTGTTTTCAGTGTGTCCTCAGCCTCCCTCCCTCTCGGTCTGCCTCTCATAAATGGTGCCCGAGGTCCCACCCCAGCCTGCCCGGCAGGAGGGGGGAGGGGAAGTCATTAGTATCCCAGCAGCGACTTCCAGCCGTGGATGGATTTCAGAGCTGTCCAGAGGGGAACTAAGGCCCAGCTCAACCCAAACGATTTGGGCGCCTCAACCAATCAATAAGTGACTTGCCCCAGGGAGGCTGTGGCAGGGCCTGGACCCGCCTTCCTCCGCTCAGGCCTGCTCCTTTGGAGTCATTGCAAAAGCTTCATGCAAATAAACAGAGGGAGAAGGGACTCAGCCTCCTCCGCCATCACCGGGCGCCCACCGCTCTCCCTTGCGTGGCCACCCTGTGACGGGAGCTTTCCCAGCCCACCGCGCCCCACGCTGCTCCCTTAAAACCAGGAGCAACACGCAGCTGCAGCCTTCCGGGTCCTCGGCCGTGCGGCGTGAAGGCTGGAAAGAGCCCGGAAATGAGGCTCTTCTGGCTCTGGTGCAGAGCACGGCTCCGCTGCTGGCCCTGGCGAGGTCTGGGCTACGGGCCCTGCTGCTGGAGAGGAGGCACCGCGAGCGGCTGGACCTGCCTGGGGCCAGGAGAGGGGTGGGGCCCCTGCCTCGCCGGAGCAGCCTGGGAGCGACGGGCCCCCCTCGCAGGCCCCGTGCTCTCCCTTCCCAGCTCAGACGGAGGCCGGTGCTAGCCGTCCCGCGCCTCCCAGCTCAGCGGGGGTGACTCTGCGCTCCGGAAACCTCCTGCCACAGGCTAGACAAGCCCCATGAGCCTCGGGGAGAACCGGTGTAGCATGAGGGCAGCTCCCCGACGAGCGCCCCGGGGCCCTGTGCAGCTGAGCGGCGCCAGCCGGGCGTGCAGCTGGCCTAGAGGAAGAGGGGAAGAACCGGTGACCCCCACCCCCTGGTCAGTCTCTGTGCAGGGAACCCTGTGCCAAGAGACGCCCCAAGGGACCAGCCCGGTGGAGCCAGGGCAGGGTGCTGCACCGGGAGTCCCGGCCTCCAACCTGTTGGTACTGCCGCATGGCTTCCTCCTCGTTCCTCATCCTCGCCAGCTCCTCCTCGTCCGGCTGGTAAGCCGCGGGCACCGCGTAGTCCTCCGGCCGCTCCTTGCAGCAGATCTCGCAGCCAGGCCGGGTGGGCTTGTTGAAGTAGGTGCAGCTCGGACAGACCCAGCCGACCTAGGAACAGCCGGTGAGAACACGGGAGGTGAAAGAAACGAGCCGGTGGGGGGGCTGGCGCCCCGCATCTGGGGCTCCCTTACCTTGGGGGGTCCAGGGGGCAGGGCGGCTTCCACCTGCGAGAGCTCATGCCTCAGCTCCTCCATGCACAGGCTGTCCTGCGCCCCGGCTCCGAGCCCCGCATCCGCCGGGTCCTGGCTCCCACGAGGCTGCAGGCTGATGTCCCCGAAGCCCAGTTCTAGAGGGAGGGGAGAGGGAGGGAGTTGCTGACAGGAGACAGATCTCCCTGCTGCTCCTACACGCTCTGGCCGTCTCTCCAGAGCCAGCACTCGGTGCAGCCCCGGATTTCAGCGCCTGCTTCTTGCCGTCGCCCCGCAAGGGACGTCTCCTCCTGAGACCAGCGCTGGCCCTCTGCCCTGGGGAGCAATCCTCAGCCGCAAGTCCAGCAGTCCCCTCTGCTTCCTGCCCGCTGGAATTCCCCAGCGCCAGGCTCGGCCTTTGGGGCTCCCCTCGGCCGCTCCCCCAGCCTCACCTGCCAGGACTCGGCGCTCCCGCTCCCTCTGGAATGTCTCTTGGCTGAGCTTGGCCTCTTTGGCAGACCTGAGGTAGAGATAGGCCATGTCACCATCTCGCTGGATGCTGTTGTAGTGCAGGGTCTCCTGGTCTCCGGGGAGCCTCTTGCCCACCACCCACTGCTGAACGCTGGGTGGGAAGCCGTAGTGGAGGAATACCTGGGCCAGGAGACATGAAGAGACACCGGGGGCCTCATTCAGAACCAGCTGGCCACCGGGTGCTGTTGAGGGCAGTCGCTCAGTGACCGTACGCTGGTGCCCACCGGCAACAGGTGCCAGCAGATCACGCCGCACGAACCAAGGCGAGCAGAGGGCAGCCCAGGAAGGCCAGGCAGGGGGTGTCAGTAACACGACAGATACTGCAGTCAGCTGGCAGGCTATCACCCCCCCCCCCTCCCCCGGTGCACACCAGCCAATGTCCGGCACACGGCTGTGGCTGGCAGCGTTCGAGGCAAACAGAGCAGAGGGCTGCAGGACTGCACTAGCAGCTCGTGGACTGGGATGTGGAGAGAGAGCAGCGACCCTGGTGTCCACACCTGCTTTCGGGAGCCCCCTCCCTAGGCCTGGACCCGCCTCCAGGCTCACTCTGCTGCTCCTGTTGTGTAGCCTGGAGGTGGTGACACGTGGGGCTGTCTCGCTCACACTGCAGGGCCCCCTGTGCGAGGCCGCAGGGTCTCACCCCACACTTGGTGCCATCAGTGCCCCCGGCTCCAGCCCACAGGCCCGTACCATGTCCTTCAGAGAAGCCAAAGTCATATGAGGATTGACTTGCAGGTAGATGGGGACTGTGGTCATCTGGGCGTCCTCCACTCCCACCCACAAGCTGAAAGAAGAGAGGCAGTGAGAGCGGCCCTGGTGTCCCTCCTGCCCTCCCAGCGCCTGCCTCAGTCGCTCAGCCTCCAGCTCAAAGGCTCCTGCTTTCTGTCCTTCCCGTCCTCCTGCTCACGCGGCCCAAGTCGCCTCCTGGGAAGGGAAACGCCGTCGCCTCGTTCTTCCCTACTGAGCCCCGGGCTGGCCCACCTCTTGCTTCCACACGGCTGCAGACCTGACAAGGGGCTTTGACCCAGGGACCATCAGTGTAACAGGTGCAGCCTCCCCCGCTGGAGCCAAAGCCCTAGGTCAGGGGCGGGTAAACTTTTTGGCCTGAGGGCCACATGGGGTTTCCGAAATTGTATGGAGGGCCGGTTAAGGGACGCTGTGCTTCCCCAAACAGCCAGGCGTGGCCTGGCCCCTGCCTCCTATCCGACCCCCCCCCCCCAGCTTCTCGCTCCCTGATGGTCCCCCCGGGACTCCCGCCCCATCCAACCCCCCCTGTCCCCTGACAGCCCCCCCAGGACTCCTGCCCCATCCAACCCCCCCCCCTCTCCCTGTCCCCTGACCGCCCCAGGACCCCCCGCCCCTGACTGCCCCCCCGCTGCCCCATCCAACCCCCCTCTCCTTCCTGACTGCCCCCCTGGACCTCTGCCCCCATTCAACCCCCCTGTTCCCTGCCCTCTGACCGCCCCGACCCCTATCCACACCCCCGCCCATCACCCCGAACTCCCCTGCCCTCTATCCAACCCCCCCCCCCCGTTCCCTGCCCCCTTACCACGCCGCCCAGACCACCAGGCCAGGCAGCCGCGCCGCCCGGCTGGAGCCAGCCACACACCGCACAGCACAGAGACCGGGTCAGGCCGGGCTCTGCAGCTGCGCTGCCCCAGAGCTCACAGCCCCACTGCCCAGAGCCTTGCGCCGGCGGTGGGGTGAGCTGAGGCTGCGAGGGAGGGGGGACAGCAGGGAGGGGCTGGGGGCTAGGTCCTTCGCGTCTCCTGCGGACTGGTCACTAGAGGGGCGCCAAGCCCCATTGCCTCCTGGCCTGGCCACACCTCACACTGGAGCTGCCCCCGGGGTATGGAGTGAAGGAGGCCAGGGCCACAGGAGGGAGACCCAAGAGCTGCAATGGGGATCCCACCCACTCTGGGGACTGAGCGGCCACACCCCAGCCCCCTGAAGCTCCTGCCGTGGAGTCTCTCGGAGCAGTGGCCTAACACCCCCTTTAAAGGGACAGTGACCACGGTTGGCCGCCACCATCCCCTTTGCCCCGAGGCCCACGGGTGGCACCCACCTGATTTCCTTTTTGGGGTAGGCCTCCGGCTTCACCTGCACCGTCACGGGCGCCCGCTGCTCGGCCAGCCAGGCAGCACACTCCAGTGCCAGCTCCTTGTCCCCTCCCTCGATGGCCTCAGCCAGCTTCAGGGCCAGCTCCTCTGCTACAGACAAGAGACCAGGCTGGGCCGGGCCCTACTGGGGGGTCTCCTGGTTCAGGGCCAGGGCAGGACCTGCTCAAAGAGCCATGTGGGCTCCATCTAGGGCCTGGCAGGGGAGCTGCTGGCTGCCCAAGTTGCTAATTACCATAGACGAATATCATTATTTAGATTGATGCAAAGATTAAGAGCGGTCCCTCCACGGCTCTGGGGGCTCCCCGTCAACAAACTGCAGCCCCACACTGAGCTGCCTCGCGGCACAATGAAGCCCCCTCCCGACAAACATCTGCTTTCTCTGCCCCCCATCTCCGCCAGGGCCCCCTTAGGGATGTACAGGCCAAACCTCCGTGCACCGGTGGGCGTTTCCCTAGACCCCCACACGGAGGGGCTTCCTCGGACGCCCCAGTGACCCCACCTTTCTTCGTCGTCTCCTCCACGTATTTTGTCCCCATCGCAGCAGGATCCCGGGGCTGTTTAAAGCAAACAGAAGCATGTCAAACCTGGGCTGGGGGAGCGGGGCTGGGGCACTGGGAGCCCGAGGCAGCCGTTGCATCTCCCCGGCAGGGACCCCCGAGCCCAGCCACCCAGGGCGAGGGCGCGGTGCTGCCAGCCTCCCCCAAAGGCAGCGGGAGAGTCCGGGGCTCTGTGCTGGGCTTGGCGTGGCCAGGGCAAGCGAGCCGGGTAGGGTCACGTGCACCCTCCCTTCCCACTAGCCATGCACCCACTTAGCTCTCCCCACCCATGCCCCAGAGCTCCCTCTTGTGTTCTCCAGTGCGCATTGCGCCTGCTCCCTCCCGCTCTACGCTACGCTGGGCCCAGCAGCCCCCTGCTCCCAACGCGAGGGCGGACGGACCCCAGCAGGGCTGGCCCAGCGCGGACGTACAGCCCCGGTGGCTGCCCGGCCCTCTGGTTAAAAGTGCTTTCCCAGGGGGTGCGTGGGCACCTTCGTTTCCCTGCAGGAGTCAGGCCCGTTAGCCCATCCCTGGATCAGCCCAGGTGCAGGCTGCGCTTTCAGGCCATGCTGGGTCTGGCAGGCTGGGGTGAGTCCCTGCCCTGCACGCCTCAGACCCCGACGAGGCCCGGAAAGTGCTGACAGCGAGCTGGGCACTATGCACCCAGGGCCACCCGGAGGATTCAGGGGGCCTGGGGCAAAGCGGGGGAGCTGCGGCGCTTGTACTCACCCGGCGGCGGTCCGGGTCTTCGGCGGCGGGGGGCCCTTCAGTCGCTCCGCGTCTTCGGCACCGAAAGGCCACCGAAGACCCGGAGCGACTGAAGGACCCGCCGCCGAAAGGCCACCGAAGACCCGGACCACCACTGGGCCAGGGCTCGCGGGGGGGCAAATTGCCCCACTTGCCCCCCCCCTCTGGGCGGCCCTGGGCGCACCACCCGGCAGGCACAATCCCTGCCCCACTGACCTTCCCACCCCAGCCACGTTTGCCAGCTGCCCTGAGTCAGCACCAGCAGGCCCTGCAGCTCGCAGCCCCCGCTGGCCCATGGAGCGGGAAGCTGGACTCCAAGCGTGCCTCTCCCACGGCGGCCGGCCGAGGCTACATGAGCGAGCGATCCCTGCATGTGGCTCCGCACAGGCCTCTCCCCCGAGCACACGGCAGCAGGAAGAGGAACTCGGCAGCAGGGAAGCCCGGCAGGCACAAAAAAAAACCCACACCGCCAGGCTGGAGAGCAAAAGCCACCCCCCGAGTGTCCGACCGGCCTGGCTCACTTACCTCCCGGAGCCCTGCACCGGGGGCTAAACGCTGGGCAGGGGTCAGGGCCAGCTGAGAGCTCGCCACTGACTGAAGTGAAAACCGAAAGCAGAAGCGGAGAGATGAGGAAGTGGAGCCAAGGCCTTGAAACAGGGCAGGGCTGAGAGCAACAGGAACAAAACCGCAGAAGCAGCTGCAGGGGACTCGGAAACTGAAACTGCAGCTCCCCAGCCCTCCCACGGCACGGCACGGCACGGCACGGCAGGTGCTCCCCCACCCACAGGCTGCGGAGCAGGGGCTCCGACCCTCTCGGCCTCGCGGGGATTCCCATTCACCGGCAAGCCACCCAGCAGGGCCGGTCTGGGCTTTGAAGCAAGGGAAGGGGAGGCCTGCCCTGAAGGCGCCGTCCCAGGGGTTGGCAGGGAGTTGAGGCAGGCTGGGACAGGACTCTGGGAGGCCTAGTGAGATCTGCGGTGTCATCCAGCCCCAGGGTCGCCTTCCGTGGAGCTGCAACAAGAGGAAATTCAGCAAAGACAGATGCCAAGTCTGACACTTAGGAAGGAAAAATCAAATGCCCAGCTACAAAATGGGGCCTAGGTGGTGGTGCTGCTGGGGGTCACCGAGGTTCACAAACTGAGCGTGAGTCAAGGTGATGGAGTTGTGAAAGGGGCTAAAATCCTTCTGGGGTGTTAACAGGAGTGTCGTACGTAAGGCACGGGCGGTCATTGTCCTGCTCTACTCGGCACTGGGGAGGCCTCAGCTGGAGTCCCGTGCCCAGTTCTGGGCACCCCACTTTGGGAGAGATGTGGACAAATTGGAGAGAGTCCAGAGGACAAATTGGAGAGAGTCCAGAGAAGAGCAACAAAAATGGTAAAAGGTTTAGAAAACCTGACCTGTGCGGACAGGTTAAATCAACTGGGCACGTTTCATCTAGAGACAAGAGCCTGGTATCAGTCTTCAGCTGTGTTAAGGGCCGTTATAAAGAGGCTGGATCAGTTGTTCTCCACGTCCACGGAAGGCAGGACAAGGAGGAATGGGCGTAATCAGCAGCCAGGGAGGTTTAGGTGAAATGGTTGGAGCTTTCAGTGCCTAACGGTGGTTAAGCTCTGGAACAGGCAGCCGAGGGAGGCTGTGGAATCCCTTTCCTTGGAGGTTTCTAAGGACAGGTTGGACAAACCCATCAGGGCTGGTCTAGGTTTACTTGGTCCTGCCGCAGCGCAGGGGCTGGACGAGCTCTCGGGGTCCCTTCCAGCCCCACGTTTCTGTGATTCTATGCTGGGCCTCACGTCAGGGCTTCTCTCCCTTTCCCATACCGGACCCCCAGCCCCGCGCACGCTGAGCCAGGAGGGACAGGCAGGTGGAGAAGCCCTGACTGAGTCGTGGTGTGTTCAGTCCCAGCTCCCAGGGATGTGGGTAGCCAGACAACACGGCCTGCTGGGAGGGCTGGGTCTGTCTGTACGAGGGGGAGCCCCAGGGGTGGGAGGGGTGGACTGGCTGACTGCTAGAGGGAGCCCCAGGGCTGTGTACTTATCTGCGAACAAAGGGAAGTGTGTGTGAGGCAAGGGGAGAGGGGCGAACCCAGGATCAGCCCCAGGGAAGCCGGGCAGCAGTCCCCTCACCTACCGCGAGAGGGTATGGGTCAGTGGCGAGCGATTCCGAGGGGGCTCTCTGCTGTCCTGCACCGGCCGGGTTGGACTGAGGACCGGCCCGCTGCCCCTTCCTGCTCAGCTGCACGGCCAGCCTCTGAACCTTCATCCCTCGCCCCATCCTGCGGGCCAAGCTGCTCTCCTGCAGCCCCCGCTGAGAGCAGGATGTGGGTCAGTCCTGCCCCTAGCCCCCGTGCAAGGTACATCTCACCCCAGCACCTCTCCCCTAGCGCCTCCGCCTGGCTGAGTCCCAGCAGCTCTGCTCGTGCTCCTCAGCAGGAAGCCCAGAGAGCCCCAGTGCTGCAAAGCGAGGCTTGGAAAAGATCCCCAGCCTCCTCTCCAACCCCCGCGCACCCAGGCCCTGGCGTGGCACGAAAACAGCCTCGCAGGATGCAGCTTCTCCTCATCTCTCTAGGGAAAGGATTAGACCAGCCGAGGGGTGAGTGGAATTCCCTTCTGCAGCTTTCACAGCCCGCTCCTCCCCACTGGAGATCGTGTGAGCAACTGCCTGAGCTGCCTGCTGCAGACTGGGGAAAACCACTCTCTGGGGCAGGGGGGTCTAAGCTGGGGCTGATTTCATTTGCACAGCCCTCCGTTCGCCCCCTGTGCTCTCCTGTGCCTGGCCCCAGAACCAGCTCCGCCTGACCAGACGTGCCAAGGTGCAGGGGAGACTGGCCATCCTGCTGAAGCAGCCAGGCCTGGTGCTGGCAGGGGGCAGGTTGTTAGACTCACAAAGAGGTCTCTTCCAGAGTGGGGGCATTCCTCTCCTCCTGGCTCCATGGGGAGGCAGCTGGCTAGTCATCCACATAGGCCCACCGCCCACCTTGGGTGGAGATCGGCTGGCTCTGTTGCTACTGAAGAGGGAGTGTTAGATTGGCGATGGAAGGAACATGCTCTCTCGTACTATGAACACTGGAATTGCCACAGGATCAGGACAATGGTCCATTGGGTCCTTTCTCCAGCAGCAGCCAGTCCTAGCTACTAAAGGAAGGGGGTCAGCCCTCCCCTGAGCTACAGACTAACCTGTCCCTGGGGAAGTTTCTTTCGGAGCTCTGCCACTTTGGGGCTGACCTGCCCTGTAACACAAGGGTTTATGTCCCTATGAATAGCTATCCGCTCTGATGTAACTGCAGCTGTTTCCGCTGTCAATATCAATGCTTAATCGCTTTTCCAGTCCTGAGAAATCCTTGGACTCAGTAACTGTCTAGTAGCAGTGAGTTCCACATGCTAATCATACATAGTATTTAAAATATTTCCTTTTAGCCGTTGGAAATGCATTGCCTTATTTATTCAGATAGCCCCGTTCATGGGTTGTGCTACAGCAGGGGTAGGCAACCTATGGCACGTGTGCCGAAGGCGGCACGTGAGCTGATTTTCAGTGGCATTCACACTGCCCAGGTCCTGGCCACTGGTCCAGGGGGCTCTGCATTTTAATTTAATTTTAAATGAAACTTCTTAAGCATTTTAAATACCTTATTTACTTTACATACAACAATAGTTTAGTTATATATTATAGACTTCTAGAAAGAGACCTTCTAAAAACGTTAAAATGTATGACTGGCACGCGAAACCTTAAATGAGAGTGAATAAATGAAGACTCGGCACATCACTTCTGAAAGGTTGCCTACCCCTGTGCTACAGGATAACTAGAAGCATCCACTTTTTCTTCTCAACCTGGTTCGTTATTGGATATTTCCTTTCTTATTCAACTCCTCTCAAATGTCACACTCCTAATTTCTCCTCCCTTAGAAGGCTTTCCGATTGTTCCTGCTGCCCTTCGCTAGCTGCTAGACATGTGCCTTCAGTGTGTGAGATACAGAGAGGCAGGTAGGTGATCCCAATGGCACATGCAATCCCTGGACAGGAGGATTTGGACAATGACATTACAGTATTTGCAGGATTATTCTCAATCCCTTTCTACTTACATTCGAATGTCTTGTTTGATTTTTTGCCCCCTGCCATTCATTGAGCAGATGTTTTTACTGACCTGATCACAATGATGGCCAGGCCTTTTTTCTGAACAGCTACAGTTAATTCAGATCCTGGCAATGTGGATGACTTAATCTGAATACAAGTCCTAGAGGTGGTGCCAGACCAGGAACACTTTATCCAAATCCCCTTGAGCTGCATGGGCTGGGTTCACACGGAATCAGGAGCCTTTGCAAAGCCAAACCAGAGCCCATCTCTGCTGCACCCGGGGCGCAGAAGTTCCAAGCAGCGCACAGGCGAGGAGCCAGCGTTACAAACCTTTTATTTGTCAAAGGACAGAAAAAGAGACACATGGTGCTGTGTACAAACGAGTCCTGGGCTGGGCCCTGTAGTGTCAACACATGGTCGGGGTACAAAACACACGCTCCGAAGGCACAGCTCCAGGCGAGGTGAGGCGAGGCCCCGGGCCTGCGCTGGGAGAGCGGCAGGTGCCCGGCTGGGCTAAGCGAGGTGGAGCAGGCAGGTCCATTCGGCGCACGCCGGCCGCTCCCCAGAAACCAGCTGCCTCACAACTCCCTGAGATACGTATGGTCAAAGTTCTTCTGGGCTGCTGCCGGCCCCCTGCCCCGAGGGGATGGCGCAGGGCCGAGCTGGCTCAGGCTCCTGGGGTGCAGCAGAGGGCAGGGTCCCTAGTGGGGAGGTTAGAGAGCCAAGGCAGCCTCCTGCTGCCATCACAGCACAAGATTTGGGGGGAGGGGAGACGGGCTACATGGCACGATAGTGCAGAGACCTCATAGTGGCCCCACCCCAGCCAGGGCTCACTCTCTGCCCCCCCCCCCCCCCACCGGGAACAGCGTGGGCAGGGGCTTTATTTGCTCATTGCCAGGAGCCCAAGGGCCATGCCTGGCGAAAGGGGCAGGCCGTAGTTGCCCTCCCTACTAGCATAGACCTGTGCCCCACCCCAGCATAGTGTGTCCCCTTCCCCTCTGCTTCAGGGTGAGCACTGCATGCTGGGACTTGTAGTCTGTACAGGCTACAGCTACAAAGGGAAGGGGAGGTGGCCGTGGGCACCCCACAGGGCTCCATAGGCTGCATCCAGCTCTTGGGCGCTGCTTTGACGCGACCTTGGAACTCCGCCCCGCCCCCCGGTCTTGTTCACGCTCCCACCCAGCTGCATCCCCCTCTCCCTTCTCTGCTCTGCCCATTAACGTCTCTACCCTCCAAGCCCCACGGAGCCACTGCCCTGGCTGCAGCAAAGCTCAGTTCCCAGGTGACACAAGACAAGGAGCTCCTCAAACACCCTCCCATGCCCGCTGTCCTGTGCCCTCTGGGAAAGGACCCCCCCCCAACCCCCCCACTTCAGGAAGCTGGTATCAGAGCTCAGCCCCCTCTGCACCCATCCTGCTTCTACACAGCCACAGGGACAGGTGCAGAACCCGGAGACGCCAGGGCCTGCCTCGGTTCCCTGGCCGCTCCCCGCCTCCGGAGCCCCATGTCTGGGAATGGGAAACGCACCATCCCTCTGGGAGGGCGCTGCTGGCGATCAGAGTTTGAACAAGTTCTTTGGCACGAGTAAGTGGGAGCCTCCTAGGCCGGGGCTCGCTCCCGTTTAGTCCCGTCCGCCCGGAATCGCCGTGTCAGAGGCTAAGGCACTTGCCCGCTCTGCAGGATTCAGACACGCGCCTGGACAACCACAGCTCCCCCTCTGAGGCACTTGGGTTTGCAAGTCCTGGCTCTGGGCCCTGCTGGGGCCGACACAGCCACAGTGTTATCCCGATCTGAGCAGCAGCCCCCCTTAGACAAACAGTCACCAGCCCCAGCGCGCCTGGGGCATCCGACAGTCTAAGGTTCCTGGGGGCATGGAGGGCCCCTTCGGCAATGCATCTTTGGGGATCCTCTGAATGCCTAACTATGCAGATCTTCCTCCTCCTCCTCCTCGTCCTTCTGGCTCCAGGTGTCTGGCACAACTTGCTCCATCCCCTGCTCCCCAGAGGAGTTTGTGCAGGAGTCCTCGGAGGCAGCACCACCGCTCGCCAGCCAGGGGTGGAGCAAAATCTCCCGGGCCGTCAGTCTCTCCGCCGGGGTCTTGCGCAGGAGGCATCGGATGAGGCACTTGGCCTTGGGGGAGAGGCCGTCCGGGATGGAGAAGACCCCCCGGCGGATCTTGCTGAAGAGCATGGCAGGCTCAGGGTCCTGGAAGGGGTATCGCCCCACCAGCATGGTGTACAGCACCACGCCCAGGCTCCACACGTCAGCCGCCTTCCCTGAGTACGAGTTCTTGGAGCTGAGGATCTCCGGGCCCACGTACGCCGGGCAGCCGTGCTTGTCCGACAGAGAGTCATCGGGGCCGCTCAGAAGACAGGCGTCCTCCAGGTTCTCCAGCACCAGCTTTGTCCTGCAGAGAAAGAGGGAAAGCGCCAAGTAAATCAGCCTGTTGACAGTCCAACCGTGCTAGGCAGGTAGGCCACAGAGCTAGACGGCAGCTCTCAGCACGAGACAATGGCACCGCCCCAGGAAACTAGGTGGGAACTAACTTCTTAAGTGACCAAGACAGGGATTGGAGGGAGGCACCATCGGAGGAGGCTTTAGCGCTAAGCCCTGGAAGGATACAAAGGTCTGAATTCCCTGCGGCACAAGCCAACCTCTGTGGAGCTATGCAAGGAATAGGGCCCCGAGCGGAAGCTGAAGCCAGAATGACCCTGAGCTATACTCTAGCTAGCTCACTGCCATGCCGCTGTGATCAGTGGCCCCGTGGACACAAAACATGAGGCCCCGGGAGCATCTGCAACATGCAGGGGGCACGTGGGCTCAGCCTGGCTGGAGAAGCAGGTTTCGAATGGAAGTGGGGCTCCTCCCAGGCCCAGGAACCCCTCCCTCCACTAGCACCGATAAGCTGCTGTCTCTCGCTTCCCCTGGCTTTCCTGGGGTCACACAGCCTGTGTCCCAGCAAGGCTGCTCCAGCCGCACGCATGGAGAGCTCATTCCAGAGCCTCGGCTGGGCTCTGCACGACCATCGTATTGACGAGGAAAATGGCACTGGGCTCCCATGCACCGGACCCAGGAGTCCTGCTCCCCATCCAGCCCGCTGCGGGGCCCCCGATGCTGAAGGGTTCCGCTGGACGCCAGCCCTCACCTCTCCCTGTCCACAAAGAGGAACTTGCGGAGTTTGAGGTCTCGGAGGATGACCCCGTGGTCGTGGCAGTGGGCAACCGCCTCGGCCATCTGCCGGAAGAGCCCAGCGGCCTCTCTCTCGGGCAGGCGCTTGCACCGCCGGACGTGGCTGTGCATGTCACCGCCGCCGGGCTGGAAGAAGACGTAGACGTTCTGGTCCCCTTGGATCACCTCGGCGACCTGGGCCACGTTGGGGTGGGGCGAGAGGTGCCCGTAAGGGGCCATCGTCTCTGGGTAACTCCTTGCCGGATAAACCTAAAAGAGAAACGACACTGGGCGTGAGGAAAAGCACCCCGGAAAGAGAGGCAGGGGGATGGTGCGGTCCGGGCCGTGCACAGGCCTCAAGGCAATCGCTCCCTCTTGTCTACAGTCCTGCTGCCACAAGGGATCTAGGGCTCTAAGTGGGGGCAGGGGGTCTCCGATCTGCCCATGCCGAGCTGCAGAATCGTACCTCACTCTTGTGTGCCATGCGGTCTTAAATTTCACACTGTCGCCACCAGGGGGCAGCACTGCTTAGGAGGAATGTGAGGAGCAAGGAGAGGGGACCCATGGACCAGGAACCCACTAGCCCCAGGGTGGGTCTCCTATCTCCTATCTTCCCTGCCCAGCATCGGAGGACGCATGTCCGTCCATCCCCTGTCCGCTCATGGAAGTCCAATTCTCGCCCACGTCCAACAGGCTGGAAAGGGGAGTTGATAAACCTGAGGGAGACCCCAGCTGGGAATGGAGGAACTTTCCAAACAAACCCCTTGCCAATGCTGTTCTCTGCAGCCAGAGCCCATACTGCCCCCGAGGCCCACCTGCCCCCTTTGCCAGTCTAACAGACCAGTGCCAGGGGGGCTGGCGCCGGTGTCCTCAGAGAGCTGCCCCCGGGGGCATCTCCACCAGGGCATTTTCCCATAAACAATCTGAAGCCCACAGACTTCCCCAGGGCACGTAATCTCCAGTAACACCAGGCTCTGATTTCCTTGTAGGGGGGGAGCAGAGACTGGCACCGGAAACCCTGCCGTACCTTGCAGCTGCATTCCGCCTCCGTGTGCCTGTGCACCGCCCTGTAGGAGTGGCCGCCTTCCCTGGGCTCCAGAAGGACGTACGGTCCAATCTGCAAGACCCTGGAGTCCTGTTCCACGGCACAAGGGGACTGCGCAAGGGGCTGCAGGCATGGGGTGAGTCCGGACACTGGACCCAACCGTGGGCGCTTGGGCTTTGAGGGCTCGGAGTCAGGGGTCTCCTCGAAGTCCAGCCGTTTCCTCCTCAGTGGAGACACTACAGGGATCACCTGTACGTTTAGACTCATCTGCAGAACAAGACGATGGAAGGGTTACATCAAGATGCAGCTGCAGAGCGAAACTAGTCGCTTCAAGAAAGAAAAGCCAGGAAATCCCTGCTCTGCCGGGTCTTCTGTCTCCTTTATACAGAGCCGCTCTGGGAACCCAGGTTTGTTTTCTAGCATGCTGCGAGCACCCCCAGCTGCTGGTCCATACAGACATATACTGGGTGGGGCAACTACCTGCCATGCTCTCCATTTCCAATTGTACAGCCTTAAGTATGCCCTTTGTATCAGATGCAGTGTTAATATGACAGTCTGCACAAACCTGGGCCAAAAGCACCTGTTTCAACGTCCCGAGAAGGATATTTGTGCCACCCTGCTACCAAGGAAGACCTAGGCACCCAGAACAGCTGCTTCTGATTAACTAGAATGACTACGACTACAGTGAAGGGAAGAAAGCCCTAAGTTAAACATGAGTTCATCCAAAGCCAACTGAGAAGTATTTCTGTCGAAAACTTGCCACCCACTGACGTCCTGTCCAAAGTAGTAAAGGCTCCAGCCAGCCAGCGCCAGCGGATACGTGTCTGAGGAGGATGTGTGTGTGCATTCACGTCTGATGATGTAATGATACTGTCTCATAGTGTAATAATGGTGCGTGTGTGTCATGACAGCATGGGTTTGTCTCTCCCATAGTGCAACAATAGTGAGTGCATGTGTGTCTCATAGTGTAAGAATGATGGGTGGGTGGGTGGGTGTGTGTGTGACAGTGTCATGACAGCGTATCTCTGTGTGTAACGAGGATGAGTGTGTGTGTTTAATAGGGCAATAAGGGGAGTGAGTGAGTGAATGTGTGTGTGTGTCTCCATGTGATAATGGTGGTGAGTGCGTGTGTCCGGCCATGATAGTGAGCGTGTCTCATAGTGTAACAATGGTGGTGAGTGTGTGTCTGCTGATGGTGGGGGGTGAGCCTGCAGGGCAGGGACAGAACAGAGCCCCCCGCCCAGCTGTGAGCCCCACAGCAGCCAGGTGAGGCCGGCAGCCTGCACTGGGCCTTGCCTGCTCTAGGGGGCAGCCTGGTGCTGTTCTCCACCCTCCCAGCCAGCAATGCCCCATCCTGCTGCGGCTGCCGCTGAGTCACTGCTACACAACGGCTNGGGGGGGGGGGGGGGGGGGGGGGGGGGGGGGGGAGAGGGCTGGGCACCCCCCTTCCCCGCAGCACCGGGCACCCCCCCTTCCCCGCAGCGCCGGGCACCCCGAGCCGGGCACCCCCCCTTCCCCGCAGCGCCGGGGACCCCCCCTTCCCCGCAGCGCCGGGCACCCCCCCTTCCCCGCAGCGCCGGGCACCCCCCCTTCCCCGCAGCGCCGGGCACCCCGAGCCGGGCACCCCGCAGCGCCGGGGACCCCCCCTTCCCCGCAGCGCCGGGCACCCCGCAGCGCCCGGCACCCCCCCTTCCCCGCAGCGCCCGGCACCCCCCTTCCCCGCAGCGCCGGGCCCCCCCCCTTCCCCGCAGCGCCGGGCACCCCCCCTGCCCCGCAGCGCCGGGCACCCCGAGCCGGGCACCCCGCAGCGCCGGGCACCCCCCTTCCCCGCAGCGCCGGGCACCCCGCAGCGCCCGGCACCCCCCTTCCCCGCAGCGCCGGGCACCCCCCGCCCGGGCCAGCCCAGCCAAACACACCCTCGCTCCTACCCAGTGCGCGCTGCCCCGAGGCCGGGGCACCCACGGGCGGCGCTCGCCTTCGGCCGCCAGCAGCACGGCCCCGCTTGCCGGCCCGATCCCGGGGGGCCGGGGCGGTAAAGGCGGCTCCCCGAGCCCGGCCGGGTGGAACCGGAGCGCGCCCCGAGGGGACCCCCGCCCCGGGGAGCAGGGCGCCCCTACCTTCGGGCGGCGGGCGAGAGGCGCGGGGCCGGCTGCCGCTCCGGAGCGATCCCCGCAGGCCGATCCCGGAGTCTCAGACGCCCCGACCCGCCATTGTCCGGGCAGCTCCGCTCCGGGGTCCTGCCCCGAGCCCCGGCCGGGGGCGACCGATGGGCAGCGGCTGGCGCTTTGTTCGCGGGGCGGGCTCCGCGCAGCCGGGGGAGGCTCACATCGCCCGGCCCCGAGTCCCAGATCCCGGAGGCTGATGTAAACCGGAGCTAATCGGAGCTGCCCCGCCGCCGCTCGGCTCCCGGCGCGGCTGATGCTGAACTCACTCCGGATTGCAACATGCCCCGGCTGCAGCGCCGCCCCCTCCGCTTTCCCTGCCGTGACGACACGCGGAGGTTCACACTCGCCGAGTGGGATTGCGCCACTCCCGGGCTCGAATTACTCAAACCCGCGGCCGGATTGCAGCATGATGACACGGCCCCGGCGGCTCGCCCCGCCCCCAGCTCTGCTGCATTGTGTCTCCACGGCCCGGGCTCAAGCGGCTCGGTGACTGGTTTCAAAGCAAAATCTCTGCGGTGGGTGCTAGAAAAGTCTGTGCCGGGGGGAGACAGGGCCATGTCTGCCCACAGCACTGCCCTATATACAGGCAGGATCCGGATATTCCAGCCCAGAAATTCCGCTCTGCCCCTCCTTCTGCACTTTGTCCTGCACCTGTGCAAAATGAGCTGAAATGTGAATCCCCCCCGCCTGCGTCTTCATTGCCCTGCACCTTGCACTGCTGTTTGCACCCGTGCAAGGCCGCTGTGACGGACTGCTGGTCTGTCTGCACCCACTTGTGGAGCTGACTCCCCAAAGCAGAGGGCAGTGAGGAGACACTTCCACGCAGCAGCACATAACTGTCCTGCTCCTGAGAGGCCTCCGAGTCCATTTGCACGTCCGATTATCCCGATCGCGCCCCCCTCACCACGCGTGCACAAAACTGGGCCTGCAATTCTACAATTGCAACCCGGAAAGCAGGTCCTGTGCCCCTGGAGGGAGTGTGCTGGCCTGTCCCTGCCCTTGCCGCCTCCTCTCCCTAGCCCAGTGGTTCCCAAACTGGGGTTCGTGAACCGTTACAGGGGGTTGTCAGGGGAAAATTCCCTAATGGCGGACAGAGCTGTCCCTAGGGAGCACGGGGCCAGCAGCCCGGAGCCCCTGGACTTCCAAGAGCTAAGTAGATCAAAGCAAGCATCTCTATCAAACTCCAAGACTCCTTATAAGAAATGGAAAGGGAGGTGGATATTTTTTGCTGTTTTTAAAATGAAATAGGCAGCTAGTCTTGTTTTTTAAATGATTCTGAAGAACAAGTTTAAGCTTCGTTGTAACGTGTGTTGTTTGCCTGGACTGCTCAAGACCTGAATGCTTGTGCAGGAGGAACTCTTTGAGTTGGCTTCTTAAATACCTTCCTGCTCTTTCACAGCTGATACTCCTTGATAAAACATAGGAGCCTTGTCTTATAACAGGCTTATTCAAAGTGATACAAGCTACGGAAGTGAGATCTTGGAAGAGTGTTGCCATTTTCATAATGTAATAAAAATACTGTAATGATAAATAATAATTAATAATAAATAGTGTGTAATAAGCAAGTCATAAAAACACATTTTATATTTCCAAGATCACTGCTTTTATAATTTATACTCAGGTAAAGGAGAAAATCCCTGGAAATTTTCATTTTTAGGAGGGGGTTCGCGAGACTTGACATTTTAGTGAGAGGGGTTCACAGGTGGTTAAAGTTTGGGAACCACTGCCCTAGCCACTGGATGTCTGCAGGGCGGACTCACGGGCTGCTCATGCCACCTCCCGCAGGTGAAACAGGGAAGGGTGCAAGCAGTGGCGTTATCCGGCCAGCAGCGCACCGGACTGAGTATAAGGTGAAGGGGAGGCCTGGCTCCAGGGAGCTGCCCAATTAGTGCCACAGCACAGAGCAGCTGAAGGTGAATCAGAGCAGGCACGTCCCGCCAGGCCCCCTGTCTTTGTCTTTCCCTTTCTAATTATTTTCCATGCTTGCCACCCAGCAAAGCCACCGGAGCCCTGAGCTTCTGCTCCCGGCCAGCATCCCAGATCCCAGCCTTCCGCTTTAGTTGTGCTGACATGTCATAATCCCCGTGGTGAGCCGGCCCGGCAGCCGTGCAAATCACTGTTTATGGCACTACACTGGGACATAGGTTGCTGAAATTTGTTCATGGCCAGTTTATCCCGGTTGTTCTCGTGCCAGCATTGCCCTTTAGCTTAAATGGCTCTTCTCCCTGCTGGTGTTTAGCCCGGATGTGTTTGTAGAGAGCGGTCAGATCCCCGCTCGGCCTTCATTTTGCTAGGCGAACCAAGCCAAGCTCAGACCATAGGCCCCCAATCCCCTGCCCATCCCAGGAGCCCTTCTCTGCACCTGCCCCAGTCTGAAATCGTCTTGCTTGAACATGGGGGCCCAGGATTGTAGACAGGATTCCAGCTGAGGCAGAATGCTTCGACCCGGATTGGAAACTGTCCAGAACACCAGGGCAAACCCTCTGACTTTTGTTGAGAGTCTTGTTGGGAGGGAACCCTAAGTGCTCAGCGCCTTGGGTTTACATCTCATGCCAAGGCAAGATCAAACTGAATTGGCGGAAGGAGAGACTCCTATCCTCTGCTGACAGCAACCTTGTTTCTCTTTTGATATCGCATGCCAAGGCGAAGCTGTTACGTCTGTTACCAGGCACCCTGCCATGAGAGGTGCAGAAGTCACTCCCAGGGGAGGAACTGGCAGCTAGTTCTCAGAGGCTGCTGCACCTGAGCTTTGTTATGATCTTTATTTGCAGAATGCCAAGTAAACGCAAGGCACTTTGACCCAGCCCAGAGCTGACCAGCCCAGCCAAGCGCTGTGGAGAACGCTGGGGGTTAGTGTCTGCAGGCCCTGGACACCTGCTGGAATCTAGCGGAAAGAGTTTGCTGTGATCGTGGAATCACTGACGGAGCAGGACGAGACCTACCCAGTCAGCCCTGCGGATGGGGAGGCAGAGGAAGCATTTCCTTTCATTGTGCAGAGTAGATCTTTGTAGGTTTCATTCTGACTGTGCCACAATGGGAGGGAGACCCCATCTCTGTTTCCGAGTCCCATTCACTTATTCCCTGGGACAGCAGGAGCAAGGGGCAGATGGGGAGAGAGAGCACATCTCAGCAACCAGGCCAGCCGATTACAGGATGACACGGCTGGGTCCCAAGGGAGCCCCATCCAGTGCTCCTGGTTTGGGGGGCTGTGGTGCTGTGCATATAAAGTAGAGGGTGCAAAGCAGGGGGATGCAGTGTGTGTTTGGGGAGCCGCAAATCCCTGCCAACGTTATGGAAAAACCTTCCAGGGTAGATGTAAAATACGCACAGTGGAAGAGCTGTGCAAGGCACTTCCCTGACGTGGGGGCCGTGTGATCGTTGAGCGTTTCCTATATTGTGCAGTTCCTTTCAGAGGAATTTTGCCTCCATCCTGTACGGTTTGTTGTGATGAGCTGCAGCAAATGGCTCTGTTTCCTTCCGGAAATTTTCCCTTGAATACACGCTGAAAAATAGCAAGGGTACTTGGCAAGAGCTGAGCTGATCCTGGAGCCCTGGTTGCAAATGCTGCATTGGGCAGCAGACCCTTGGACAGTTTCAGCGCAGGGGTCAGTGTCCATCCTGATCAAAGTGTCACAAGGTTTCCTACCAGGACTGGTGTTGGTTATATTGTTTGTTAATGAAGCGGGAAAGGGGAGAGCAGTGTGGTGGCAACATATGCAGATGACCCAAAATTATTTAGCTTAGACAAGATCCAAGAAGGTAGCGAGTTCCAGAGGAACAGGAAAGGAGCCAGCATATTCCCAGTGAGATAGGAAAGAACTGAGGGGGATTCATCTTTAAAAGAGAGGGTACATACTGTAGTGGGTAAGAATCGGGCAGTATCCCTTTAAATAGTTGGTGAGTCTTCTAGTGGCCCTCACTGTGTTCTTTGGTTTAGAGCGTCCAGAAACCAGGCAGACAGCAGGACGCCTGTTTGCATATATTTAGTGAACCCAGTTATTGGGGACCCAGCTGTGCCCTGCTGGGTTCTCCAGATTGATTTGGTTGTGCAAAGAGCAACAGATGCCACGTGTGCCTTTAAGGAGCAGGGCAGCACATGGCCAAGGCCCTGCCATACAAAAGGCAGCCTGCTCTGTTCAGGGATGTCTCTAGGGGAGGGTGGATGGCTCGGCCTGTGGGTGCTGGTCGGGGACCTGGGGGAGCTCACGTTGGGGGCGGGGGGGTTAATCGTTGGGTGTTTCTGAGAGGCACCTCAGCAGTGTCTGTGTCTTACACTGTGCCCATCATTGTGGTCTCGGAGCAGATTCCAGGCTCTGCTGGGTTTGGCTGACAGATGAGTGCTTTGGGGGCCACCCCAACAACCTGAAAGTGCCCCCTCTGCTGCTGCTGCGGGGCCTATTGCTGTGCCCACAGCCATTGGCGGCGAGTTATATGGGCCCGTGGTGCCCGGGCTCCACCAGTATTCAGGAAGGTGGGCCCGGCTCCACCAATGTTTGGGCTGATATTTTCAGAGCCGTCCCGTCCATAGGATGGACCGAGGCAACCGCCCCGGGGCCCGCGCTTCAGGGGGACACAGGGTCCAGGGCGGCCTGAGGGGTTAGCGGGGGGCCTGGTGCTGGCAGCACCGAGTGACCCGGCTCCAGCCCACCCCGCTCCACTCTGCCCTGCCTCTTTCCGTCCCTGCTCCACCCCTGCCCTCATTCCACCCCTTCCCCCAAGCCCCCGTCCCGCCCCTGCTCCGCCCCTGCCCCCATTCCACCCCTTCCCCAAGCCTCCGTCCCGCCCCGCCCTCATTCCACCCCTTCCCCCAAGCCCCCGTCCCGCCCCTGCCCCCATTCCACCCCTTCCCCCAAGTCCTCTTCCCACCCCTGCTCCGCCCCTTCCCTCATTCCACCCCTTCCCCCAAGCCCCCGTCCCGCCCCTGCCCCCATTCCACCCCTTCCCCCAAGCCCCCATCCCGCCCCTGCTCCGCCCCTGCCCCCATTCCACCCCTTCCCCAAAGTCCCCGTCCCGCCCCTGCTCCGCCCCTGCCCCCATTCCACCCCTTCCCCACGCCTCCGTCCCGCCCCGCCCTCATTCCACCCCTTCCCCCACGCCCCCGTCCCGCCCCTGCTCCGCCCCTGCCCCCATTCCCCCCCTTCCCCAAGCCTCCGTCCCGCCCCGCCCTCATTCCCCCCCTTCCCCCACGCCCCCGTCCCGCCCCTGCCCCCATTCCCCCCCTTCCCCCAGCCTCCGTCCCGCCCCGCCCTCATTCCACCCCTCACCCCCAGCCCCCGTCCCGCCCCTGCCCCCATTCCACCCCTCCCCCCAAGTCCTCTTCCCACCCCTGCTCCGCCCCTGCCCCCCTCCCCCCCCTCCCCCCACGCCCCCGTCCCGCCCCTGCCCCCATTCCACCCCTCCCCCCAAGTCCTCTTCCCACCCCTGCTCCGCCCCTGCCCCCATTCCACCCCTTCCCCCATCCCCCCTCCCGCCCCGCCCTCATTCCACCCCTCCCCCCAAGCCCCCGTCCCGCCCCTGCCCCCATTCCACCCCTTCCCCCAAGCCCCCATCCCGCCCCTGCTCCGCCCCTGCCCCCATTCCACCCCTTCCCCAAAGTCCCCGTCCCGCCCCTGCTCCGCCCCTGCCCCCATTCCACCCCTTCCCCAAAGTCCCCGTCCCGCCCCTGCTCCGCCCCTGCCCCCATTCCACCCCTTCCCCAAAGTCCCCGTCCCGCCCCTGCTCCGCCCCTGCCCCCATTCCACCCCTTCCCCCAAGCCCCCGCCCCACCTCTCTCCAGCTTCTGCCCCTCCCCCAAGCAATGCCGGCAGAGCGGGGCGGGGCGGGCTGGCACCAGGCCCCCTGCTAGCCCCCCAGGCTGCCCTGGACCCCGCGTCCCCTGAAATGTGGAGCCCCCCAAAGCACGGGGCCCCTAAAGCGCGGGGCCGGGGCGGTTGCCCTGGTCCGCCCTATGGACTGGACGGCTCTGCTTGGACCTGTTCTGGGCACCACTGAAAATTATACAAACCTGGCGCCCACGCCCACCCCCTCCTCTGGCACTGCCCATGCCACTGGTGCTCTGCCCCCCACCTGTCCCTCCCTGTGAGCACCGCCCGCCCCGTCAGGCCCCTCTTTGCCTTTGTCCCGCACAGGCTTGGCAAGAGTCCAGTAGTTATCGCTGTAAATGGCCAACACCAGCTGTTAACCGATGACATGTGGATTTAGCTCTTATCTGGGGGCAGTTGCCGTGGGGTTCCAAAGGGGCGTCGGCCTTGGGGGAGAAGCAGGGGGGAGATACTAGCACTAAAGTCTAAGGGAAAGTGTCCTGCTTGAGTCGAGCGAGGTGTGACCCGGAGACTAGCTCGTGACCACTAACTAGGGTGAAATCTCTCAAGCAGCTCTCCTAGGGACGAGAGAAATTATCCGCCGGCCAGAGCTGGTCACCAACTAACAGCTGAACATACTTACAGTGGGAGCTGTGGGGATATTTTAGCACAATCCCTTACTACCATTTGCCATTCTCCTGGCTTTGGAGGATCTCAAAGCACTTTACAACGAGGAAGTTTCTATCCCCATTTTACAGCTAGGTAAACTGAGGCATGTCGTGAGAAAGGGACTTGCCCAAGCTCGCACAGCTGGTCAGCAGCAGAGCTAGGAATAGAACCCATGTCTTCTTGTCACTCGCTCTAACCACTAGGCAATGCCATAGGTAACACTCTGGCTAAGTCTCCAAGACAAATGAGCCGAACACATCCCAGGATCAGAATAGCAGCACTTGGCACAGTGCACAACTGAAGTACTCCGTGAAGAAGGGGAGGGACACTTTGCCCATGGGACAGCTGGGGAAACGGAGGCACAGAGACAGGAAGTGACTTGCCCCGAGCCAGGAACAGAACCCAGGAGCTGTGTCACCAGCCCAGTTGGTAGCTGAGCTGGGATGAGATATGCAAGTGCCTGGCTCCCAGACCCATATTCAATCCACTAGACCAGGGGTAGGCAACCTATGGCACAGGTGCCGAAGGCGGCACGCGAGCTGATTTTCAGTGGCACTCACACTGCCCGGGTCCTGGCCACCGGTCCGGGGGGGGCGGGGGGGGCTCTGCATTTTAATTTAATTTTAAATGAAGCTTCTTAAACATTTTAAAAACCTTATTTACTTTACATACAACAATAGTTTAGTTATCTATTATAGACTTTTAGAAAGAGACCTTCTAAAAAGGTTAAAATGTATGACTGGCACACGAAACCTTAAATCAGAGTGAATAAATGAAGACTCGGCCCCCCACTCCTGAAAGGTTGCCGACCCCTGCACTAGACCATGCTGCTGGCCATGGGAAGAACAGGGCTGCCGCTCTGCTGGGCAGACAGAGCCATCCTCCATCACCTGCGCCCACTACAACCCCGTGGAATAATAGGCCTAAGGATCCAGCCATTCCAGCGCTCGAGGGCTCACGCTCCCAGCACCAACCAATGCCCGGCGGGTTAGTCATGAGGCTTCAGGAGCCAGTTTCCCAGCTGTGTACGGTGCAGCCTCACTTACCCCTACCCCCCAGGGGTCACCAGGTGCCTTTGACCCCGGCTACCGTGTGGCCATGCCCCTTTAGCTGGCGCAGTGTCAGCACGAGGCTGCCCTTTGCAGTCTGTTCTCGGGGCACATCCCCTCTGGCGTGTCTCCTCCGAGAGGGAATCTGCCACCCCAGGAAGGTGAGCTGGAGGCAGAGATGCAGTGAGCAGCCCTGGGTCAGAGCCGGCTCCCGCTCTCGGTCTGGGCTGTCCGAGTGATTAGCCCATCTCCAGCAGGGACTGGGAGCCAGCACTGTCGGGAAACTCGGACAGTTCATCTTCATCAGAGGAAAGCGCGCTGCTCAGACAGGCTCCTGGCTACCTGCCACACCCTGCGACTTGATAAACAGAGCCCTTTCCTCCCACGGCCCGGCCCCTTCCTGCCATCCCTGGGCGGGCTTTGCCTCCACCTTGGTCCTGAGGGCAGGCGCCACAGCATGGCTGTCAGACCTTCCGGGGAAGGGGAGTGGGAGGGAGGATGGCTTCCTGTTCGATTCCCCCTCTGTCTTCCCACTACAGCCTCGTCAAAGGCGCCTGGTCCAGCTGGCGTAGTTTAAAGCCCCGGGAGGGTTGGTTGTTGGGCTCCAGACCTACCATCTCTGGCCGAAGCGCTTGAATGGAAAGGTAGCAGAGCCCAGTAACGCATTCGCTCCCAGCTGCTCCCCCAGCCCCGGGGGCCTGCTGGGGCTTGGAGCGGGTTAGTTATGCCGGGGCACTTCCCCCGTTTAGACGCACTGCCTTGGTCTCGAGCAGGGCCTGGGCCTGTGCGCCTCACCCTGCCTTCCAGCCTCTACTGGGGCAAAACGCCCGCCAGGATTCAAGCCCTGAGAAGTCAGCTGCGTTTCGCTACACAGCCCGTGGGAGCTTCTGAGCCATCTCAGCCGGTGATCACGGTCTCAGCGGGGCTGTTCCTTGAGGGGTCCTGCTCAGGAAATAGTATGGTACTGGGCTGGCGCGCTCCATCCATAGACTCAGAGCGCTTTATGAAGGTGACTTGCTAAGTGTATGACACGCCCCATGTCCAGATGGGGAAACTGAGGCACAGAGAAATGCAGCCATTTGCCCCAGGCCGCCCTGTGGGTCAATGGTGGAGCCTGCAATAAGCCCGGTCTCCTGCCTGCCCAGTTTGCTGGACCATGCCAGTGGAAGGGCTGGTTTCCTCCAGAGCTTTTGTTAAGTGCTGGAGTTACTGTGTACGTGGAGAAGCCAGTAGATGCCTGGTGCTGTAGGAGGCTTTGTCAGGCCCTGCTTAGGCAGGTTCTTGCCATGCTATGGTTGGGCTGGAACTTCACAGTGATGGGGCCCAAGCTGCCAGATGCGGACCCAGAGCTGGCATTTGAGCACCTCCCAATTTGGGGTTGGAATCTCCAGGCTTCAGGGGTGTTTGGGGCCCATCCCTACTCTCATGTGGGGGGCGAGGGGGACACTGTATTGCAAGTGAAGAACAAGCAGATGTAGTGAGTCCGAGAGGAGCTTCAGCAGAGGCGTGAAAGCATGTTGGGCAGGGGACGGTGCTGGTGACTTGACAGCAGAACAGCAACAGAGAGCCCTGGGGACGAGCCGCTTGTGGTTGGAGTCTCCTGGCTGCACTCAGCTGATAACTAGTCAAACCCTAGGCTTGGAATCACACAGTGCAGCAGGGAGGGGATTTCCCTCCCAGAAGGGCAGTCTGTCAGGGCTTGCTACCATCTTCCTGGCTAAGCCCTGCAGGCTGTAGGACAGAGGGTACTGGAGATGAGGGAGAGCCATCACGTTGGGACAGGACCAGCATTTCCAAAGCCAGAAGGGATCTTAGCCAGGGAACTTCCTCAAAATAATTCCTAGAGAAAATCTTACCGAAAAACATCCAGTCTGGTGTTACCACGGCCCTTGGTAAATTGTTCCAAGGGTTAATTACTCACTGTTAAAAATGTTACACCGTCTTTCCCATCTGAATGTATCTAGCTTCCGCTCCCAGCCAGTGCATCGTGTTAGACCTTTCTCTGCTAGATCGAAGAGCCCATTATTAAATATTTGTTCCCCATGTCGGTATTTATAGACTGGCATCAAGTCACTCCTTAATTGTCTCTTTCTTAAGCTAAATAGACGGAGCTCCTGGAATCTATCCCCATCAGGCAGGTTTTCTAATCCTTTGATCATTCTCGTGGCTCTTCTCTGAACCCGCTTCAGTTTATCAACAGCCTCCCTGAATTGTGGGCACCTGAACTGGACACAGGATTCCAGCCGCTGTTATTGTATAGAGGGGCAATAACTTCTCTACTCCTACTTGAGATTCCCCTGTTTATGCCTCCCAGGTTTGCGTTAGCCCCTTTGGCCCCAGTGTCGCACTGGGAGCTCACGTTCAGCTGATTATCCACCAGGACCCCCAAATCTTTTCCAGTCCCTGCTTCCCAGGAGAGGGTCCCCCATTCTGTAAGTACGGCCGGCGATCTTTGTTCCTAGGTGTGCATGTTTACATTGTCACATTAAAAACCATACTGTTTGCTTGCACCCAGCTTCCCAAGCCATCCAGATCTGACTCAGTGGCCTGTCTTCTTTGATATTTACCACTCCCCCAATTGTTGTGTCTGTGACGAAGTGAGAATGTTTTGTGGTGTTCTTTGAATACTGAGGGGGAAGGTTGCAGGGGAGCTTGGCTGGGACTGCCTGCATTGGGGACGGAAGGATACCTGAGCATGTAACATGAGAACCCAGGGGGGGGGTTGGAGACCAGGTAACACCTTTGACTGGGAATCTGGACAAAGGACAAAGGCTGGGGGAGGAGCCGTGGGGAAGGGAGACAGGAGAGGCCTGGAAGGGGTTTTCAGTTTTGGAAGCTGGCGGGAGATGAAGAGGGGAGCCTGACGGGGCTTGGGGCTTCCCAGCGGGGAGTGTGGCCTCCCTGGGCCCCCCAGATGGACCTAACTAAAGGGGATCCTGTTGTCTGTACTGGCAAGACCTGTTTTGGACTGTGTTCCTGTCGTCTCAATAAACCTTCTGTTTTACTGGCTGGCTGAGAGTTATGGTGAATCGCAGGAAGCCAGGGGTACAGGGCCCGGACTCCCCCACACTCCGTGACAGTGTCAATTGCAAACTTTATCAGTGATGGTTTTGTCACCCACTTGATGACCCTGACAAATTAGAGAAATGGCTTGAAATCAGCAAGAAGAAATTCAATAAAGACAAGTGTGAAGTACTTCACTTAGGAAGGAAAAATCAAATGCATAACTACAAAATGGGGACTAACTGGCTAGGTGGTCGTGCTGCTGAAAAGGATCTGGGGGTTATAATGGACCACAAACTGAATAGGAGTTGTCAATGTGATGCAGCTGCAAAAAAGGGCTAATATGATTCTGGTGTGTATTAACAGCAGTGTTGTACATAAGACACCGGAGGTAATTGTCCAGCTTGACTCAGCAGCTGGAGTCCTGTATCCAATCCTGGGCCCTGCACTATACGAAAGTTGTGGACAAACCGGAAAGAGTCCAGAGGAGAGCAACAAAAATGATCAAAGGTTTAAAGAACCTGATCAATGAGGAAAGGTTACAAAAACTGGGCATGTTTAGTCTTGAGAAAAGAAGATCGAGGGGAGACTGATCACAGCCGTCCAATCTGTTAAGGGCCGTTATAAAGAGGACGGTGATGAATTGTTCTCCACATCACTGAAGGCAGGACAAGAAGTAATCGGCTTAATCTGCAGCAAGGGAGATTCAGGTGAGATATTGGGGGAAACTTTCTAACTCTTAGGGCAGTTAAGCTCTGGAACAGGCTTCCAAGGGAGGCTGTGGAATTCCTGTCATTGGCGCTTTTAAAGACAAGTTGGACAAACCCCTGTCAGGGCTGGTCTAGGTTTGCTTGGTCCTGCCGCGGCACATGGGCTGGATTTGATGATTTCTTGAGGTCCCTTCCAGCCTGGCATTGCTGAGTCTCCATTTCCAGTTACATTTTGAGACCTACGAGTGAGCCGGCCTGTAATCCATTCCATGTGCGCCACGTTGATTTTTATATCACACTTGGGTTTTTCTATCCAAACGTTGTGTGGTCCCAAGTCAAACGTGTCTATTACATCAATGACCTTTGTCAGCCAAGTTTGCAATCTCCACCAAAAAAGATATGAAGTGAGTTTGACAGGCTGTTTTCCAGAACACTCCCCCCCCCCCCCCC
>QXTE01000198.1:2513558-2780465 GCA_003942145.1 Platysternon megacephalum | reverse complement strand
GGGTCCTGTTGTCTGTACCTGCAAGACCTGTTTTAGACCGTGTTCCTGTCATCTAATAAACCTCTGTTTTACTGGCTGGCTGAGAGTCACGTCTGACTGCGAAGTGGGGGGTGCTTGCAGGACCTCTGGCTTCCCCAGGACCCCGCCTGGGCGGACTCGCTGCGGGAAGCACACGGAGGGGCATATGCTGAATGCTCCAAGGAGAGACCCAGGAGGTGAAGACCTGTGAGCTTCTTGCCCTGAAAACAGTCTGCTCCGAGGGAGAGGAGGCTCCCCAAAGTCCTGACTGGCTTTGTGGGGAGCAGTTCCAGAGCATCGCCCAGGGACTCCGTGACAGGCGTTAATTACATTACTCTCCTTTAACTCTTTATCAGTCAAGTCCCATGATGTTGTCCAGGATGGATGGGACCTGCTGGAATGGTGGGAGCTGCTGTGGGCTCATTGTGGACCCAGGAGGGCTGGGAGAGCACAGGGGCAGGGCGCCCAGGCAGAGGTCAGGTGGGGCAGTGGGTGAGATTGGCAGGAAGCCAGCCTGCGATGCCAGACCAGTGCTCACTGACGGTGCACAGCGATGCTAGGTCTCAGGAAGTCGAACTCAGAACACTTCAAACCAACTGGTTTCCTTCAGGTCCCCTCCACACACACACACACACCCCTTCTGCTGTCTTTCTACTGCCTTCCAGTGCACGCTAGACCTTTAAAAACAGACATGGATTCAGGGTGCCTTGATTTGGGGCCCTTCCCCCCCGAGACTCTGTTAAGAGGCAGGTGGATGCGGCAGGAAAGTGAGTGTCTCAGGTAGCGAGTCTGTCGCAGGTGCCTGGGATCTCTCCTGATTTCTCGCTCTCTTTGCCACTTCCATCGGAGAAAGTGTTTTTGCCGCCTCTGGCCATTACCGGAAAATGGCCTCATCGGGGCTGTTACCAGGAACTGAGCTGTCAGTGGGAAAGTCATCGTTCCTCCAGGAGGGGAATCCCACTGGGGAGGGGTGGCAGGAGGCAGCAGATGGCTCCTTCCTGACAAAGGAGAGACAGAGCTGGGCTGGCTGCCTCCTCCCCCTCCTAAACCACAAACCTTGCTCAGCGTTTGCCTGTCCTGGGGGGCTTGGCATGGGGTTTCCAGACTCCTCCCACAGTCCTGGTGCTGCTGCTGCACCTGAATCTGCGTGCGGAAGGCGATGTGCTGGGCCCGCGTGGATGGTGCATTGCGCGGTATTTCTATGCGGTTCCCAGTGGCCCCAGGCAGACGCTGGGGGCACGTCTGCCTGCTCTGCTTTGGGCCTCTGGCCTGCCGGGGCACAGCGTTCTAGCCAACGATAACGTTGGTGCAGGCGCCTCCAGTCCCATCCCGGCTGGGCAGCTGGAAGTGACTGAGACGGGCTCTGAGCAGTTGGATTCCAGGAAAGTGCAGAAGCGTCGCTTGTTCTAGCTGCTGTGGGAGATGATGCATCTACGGTCTGGGATCACAAGGGGGGTCTGTGGCGCCCCAGCTCATTGCAGGCCAGTGCAGAGGGCTGGGTCGGACAATGGAAGGCAGCCAGGGAGTGGTAGAAGAGCCAAGGCTGGGCACGAAGCAGCTCCGCCCTGGTGTATTCCCAGTGGAGGGAGAGTTCTGCCTGAGGTGTGATTTCTCCTTTCCCTCTCCCGTTCGGGGAAGCAGTGACGGCCCGCCAGGGAGGGCGTGGGTGCCTCTGGGAAACCCCCTCAACTTCCTCAAACCTTATCTAGGCTGGCCCACTGCCAAGTTTTGCCACAAATGGCCTGCGAGGCGAGGCAGCTTCATAAACCCTGGGGAAATCCAGGCTCCCGTCTCATTTCTGGTGAAATAGAAAGTCCCGCTGCTCGGCTCCCCTCCGCCCCATCCTGTGTCTGGAATGCAGCCCGTGCTCACCAAGGAAGTGTCTCTCTGCTGCTGTTGCTCTGTGGCCTCCCAGCGAGTGTGCTCTGTCCGGGGCGGCTCCTGCAGGCTCTGCTTTGGGCCACGCTCTCTCGGTGTAGCCAGGGCCCCGGAGACAAGCCACTGCCACAAACTGCTGGCGGCAATGCCTTGAGCTTGCAGCTCCTGCATGGTGCCACGTACCCACCCGTCTGCCATCCCCATCGTTCTGCAGGGGGACGAGGTCTCTCGCTCAGGTGGGGCAGAACAATGGCCTCGTCTCTCCTCTCACAGCTGTATACGGGCCCTATCAGCACAGCAGCTGAGCGCCTGGTGCAGATGGGAAACCGCCACCTTTGCAGTTTCAGCAGCTGGGCTGCTCCCCGAAGCCCCATTCCACAATGCAGCGCTACTGATTTGCAAACTACCCCAAAGCCCCTGCTCCCAGCAGCAAGGCTGGGCACCCTGGCATAGGCACTGCTGCCAGCACGCTCAGGGCAGACGCACGTGCATTTCCGAGCACGGCCCTGCCCTGGGTGCTGCAAGATCATTGTTGGACTGACCTGAGCAAAGGGGATTATCCAGCGCACACGAGCCAATGGGAGGGGGATCAGGCCCCCGGGGAGACGGGTTAGAAGCTGTCCAGCTTGCACTAGGTGGGGAGATGCGGTGTGAGCACGTCCGTGGCACTTCCCTTCCCCACCAGACAGGAAGGGCCGGCCCACTCCCTCCCTGAGAGCAGAGAAGGCTGATACCAGCCCCAGCAGGGCCCAGCGCCAGGCTAGTGAGCGGGGCTGCCTCGCCCCGCTCAGCCCTGCTTGCAGAGCACCAGCACGTCCCAGGATGCTGCCTGCAGCCACGCGGGCCTGGAAGTGACACTCACTAGACCAGAGGAGAGGCCTTGGGCCCATCAGGTCATGAAGCAGCTGGTTCCTGAGCGCCCGCTCTGCTCACACTCACCCACCCACCGGCTGACTCGTTCCCCTTGAGGTGGTGCCATGTCCGTTCTGAAATGGCAACGGGGCTGTAGTGGGGGGGCCCTGGAAGGGTGAAAGCAGCCCTGGAGAGGGCTGCAGTGGGGTAAGAGGGATTAAGAACGGCTGGGGCAGCTGAGTGGGTAGCTGAGCACAGCTGTGGCCAGCTTAATCAGGGCCCAGCTGGCCCTTATAAGAGGGCTGGGGCCCGAAGCCACATGACAGTCTCTCTCTAGCTGTTGAGAGGGATGGGCCTGGTTGCTGGGAGCTGAGCAGGGCACCTAAAGTGGAGCAGGGCTGGGGAAAGGCCAGAGGAGCTGGGGAGCTCCGGCCTGGAAAACCCCCAGGCTGCGGGCCTTGTTAAAGGCCAAGAAGGGTACTGGGGTTGCAGGGGGCAGCCCAAGGGTAGGCAGAGGCAGCAGGTCCAAACCCCCCCTTGCTGGTGAGGAGTGGCACTTACACTGCAGTCCGCGTGAATGGCAGTAGCCCAAGACTGAGGGGATGTGGGGATGTGGGGATAGGGGGTTGGGGGTTCCTGGGGGAGGGGAGACCCAGCGAGACTGTGGGGTACTGCAGGGGGCAGAACCCAGAGAGAAGGGGCACTGGGGTCTGGGAGGGACACGGGGCCAGCGGCAAGGCGAGACACAGGCCTGCAGAGGGCGCTCCAGAGGCTGGCAAGCTAATTCCCTGGACGACCAGCAGGAGGCGCCACCGGGCGAGCCGTCGCCTCGTCACAGGGGCACAGAGCAAACCTGAGGCTTTTCCATCTCCCATTGCAGGGGGGTTGGGGGAAACGCCTGCCTAAGGGGCACCAGAGATCAGGCTGCTGGCAGTGCCTGCTGCCCCATCACAAGCCTTCAGACCTCCACGCACGGGCAATGCCCACTGCCTAGTAACTGCTTGCGCTCCCTGAACGCCCCATTCCGGAATCCCCCAAGGGTAGCCTCGGACGCAGTCATGGGCACGGGCCCATGACAGCCATGGCACATTTGCAGGGCATCCGGCCTCCTGACTCTGGGCGGAGCAAATGATTCTAATGTTCAGGTCCGGAGCCGCGGCGGAAGCCTGAGGTTTGGTTCAGCCTGTTACAGAGCCAGGGCTCGGCTGCAGAGCTTGGCTCCGAATGCCTCCAGGCTTTGGGGGTGTTTGGGTTGGCAGGGGGCTGTTCAGGGGTCCCTCTCTGCTCCTCTCAACCTTGGAAAGCTGGGCCAGACATGTCCCAGGGAGAAGGTGAGATTGCTAGCGCTCCTGCTGCCGGAGCTGGGGACAGAAATGTCACAAATGCTGGCACTACCATGAGAAGTGGAGTGTCAATGGACAGACAGACCTGCCTTTCTCCTGGTACCCGTCTGGCACTGCCCAGCCCAGCCCCAAAGCTGATAAAGTTTGCAGATGACACGAAGTTGGGAGGTGTTGCCAATTCGGAGAAGGATCGGGATATCCTCCAGGGAGATTTGGATGACCTTGTAAACTGGAGTATTAGTAATAGGATGAAATTTAATAGTGAGAAGTGTAAGGTTATGCATTTAGGGATGACTAACAAGAATTTTAGTTGTAAGCTGGGGAAGCACCAGTTGGAAGTAACGGAAGAGGAGAAGGACCTCGGAGTCCTGGTTGATCGCAGGATGACTATGAGTCGGCAATGTGACGTGGCTGTAAAAAAAGCGAATGCGGTCTTGGGATGCATTAGGCGAGGTATTTCTAGTAGAGATAAGGAGGTGCTAGTCCCGTTATACAAGGCGTTGGTGAGACCTCATTTGGAGTTCTGTGTGCAGTTCTGGTCTCCCATGTTTAAGAAGGATGAATTCATACTGGAACGGGTACAAAGAAGGGCCACTAGAATGATCCAAGGAATGGAAAGCCTGTCGTATGAAAGGAGACTTGAGGAGCTCGGTTTGTTTTCCTTATCCAAAAGAAGGCTGAGGGGAGATATGATTGCTCTCTTTAAATATATCAGAGGGATAAATACCAGGGAGGGAGAGGAATTATTTCAGCTCAGTACTAATGTGGACATGAGAACAAATGGATATAAATTGGCAGTCGGGAAGTTTAGGCTTGAAATTAGACGAAGGTTTCTAACCATCAGAGGAGTGAAGTTCTGGAACAGCCTACCGAGGGAAACAGTGGGGGCGAAAGACCTCTCTGGCTTTAAGATTAGGCTTGATAAGTTTATGGAGGGAATGGTTTGATAGGATACCGTGATTTAGTCAATAGGTCAGTAATGTGCCATCACGTGGGATATTGAAAGTCTTTTTCCTGAGTGTCCGGCTGGAGACTCTTGCCCGCATGCTCGGGGTTCAGCTGATCGCCATATTTGGGGTCGGGAAGGAATTTTCCTCCAGGGTAGATTGGCAGAGGCCCTGGAGGTTTTTCGCCTTCCTCTGCAGCATGGGGCAGGGGTTGCTTGCTGGAGGATTATCTGCTACTTGAAGTCTTTAAATCAAGATTTGGGGACTTCAACAGCTGAGTCAAGGGAGAGAATTATTTCAGGAGTGGGAGGGTCAGCTTTTGTGGCCTGCATCATGCGGGAGGTCAGACTAGATGATCATAATGGTCCCTTCTGATCTTAAGTTCTATGAGTCTATGAGTCTTTGAACCTATCTGGACCCTGGAGAACCTCAAACACCTGCTTGGTTCATGCAACGAGTGATGGCTCGGACCGTCATGCCCTGTTCTCACCCCACATCCCTCCAGAGTCCCCAGCCTTTCAAGTTCTGCAGTGGGGAAAGAACCTTAGCATCAGGACAGGCCCCAGGATGACAGCTCCTGTTCCTGTCTCTGGCTCCCACGTACAATAGAAACACTTGTATCTGCCTCAGTACATCCTGGTAAACGCCCAGGGAAGGAAAGGGAGGGAGGTGAGATAGGGCTGGCTTGGAGGGCCGAAGGGACCTGCCTCTGACTCCCCACCAGAAGAGGATTCTCAGGCCCAGGCAGTCTGATACTGGGGTTTGGGAGGGGCTGATTTCAGAAGAGTCTCCCATAATCACAGGCAGCCCATGAGAGGGAACAGAAGGGCCTGGCTTCTGGAGCGCTATCCCTTGGCGACTCAGGAGGAGCAGGCACTGGCTGAGATCCTAGGCCTGGCTTCTAATCCCAACTCTGCCACTGGCCCGCTGGGGGTCCTTGGGCAAGTCACCTGGCCCCCTTGTGTCTCTTCTTCAAAGCAGGGACACTGCTCCTTCCCCCTTCTGGCCAGTACTGGAATGGCAGGTGCCGAGTGGTGTTCTTCGCGTTACCTTTTCCCCATGGCGGCTGTTCTGTTGTGGTTCCCAGCGGTGGGGAGCACCCCCGGGATTACAGTGGTACATTGCAGTCATTGTGTTACGCAGCGGGAGTCAGAACCGGGTGAGCATGAGGAGTCAGCGGGGCCGTACCGTGTGCTCAGTGGTAGGTGACTGGTAGCACAGAGCACTTTACCCACTGGGCCAAAAGCTCTCATGTAGTTTTGAATCCATCCTTACCGTGGTGTGAGATGAACCCAAAGAGCCAGGCCTCAAGCAGTAACTAGACAGCTCCCTGCCCGGGAAGCCCCTCTTTGTTCAACTCCCCCTGCAACACGACTCCCCACGTACTCCAGCGGGGGGGTCAGTGGGCGTTTGGCCCCCAGGAGGGCTCAGGAGTTATGCCCTGGGGAACGTTCTGTCTCCACTCTGCAGCCCGGCAGCGCAATGACCAGTTCACACAGCCACACCGGAGCAGCCAGTGGTGCCAGGACAATAAAACAGTCACGTTCTGGTCAGCCAGTGGGGCCCAAACGCCAGCCCTGTGCATTGCCCGAATCAGGCTGTGACGTTGCAAATCTAATGGCCCCTTAATGAAAGGATAAAAAATGTGTGGGTCAGATTTTCAGCCCCGGCCTTTGATTCTGCACATTCCATGGAGAGCCTCCCAGGAGGGACCATATGCCCCCATCACGTGTGCAAACCACATGAAACCCAGGCCCAAAGGCAAGCACAAACAGCTGTCCCCCAGAATCAGCTGCACTGATGTCTATTACTGAGCACCAGCAGGGTGGCAGCGGAGTCCAGGACACTGCACGTCTCCTCTGTACTGAGTGGATTATCCGCCTGGCCCTATGGCAGGAGGCAGGTGCCATCAGGGAGGGTGAGCTGGCTCAGGTTAGGGGGCTGAGGCCAGTGGCTGTTCGGAGCACAGATGGGAGCCGGAGTCAGGCAGGCTCCAGGGGAAGGGACATGCCCTGCAGCATGGAGCCTTGTCAGTACTCTGGTGAGCCTCCTGCTTTTCCAGCTCCTCGGCCAGTTCCCTTCCCTGACTGAACGCTCCCCCCCAGAGCCACACGAAGCTGTCTGCACCGACACACGCACTGGGGCTTATCCCATGGGCTGGCTGATGCCTGTGAGCGACAGCCCTGTCGCATTGCCGGGAATAGGCCAACCACCCCGAACTACCACACGGTAAAAACACCAGGCCCCTGGTCTCCACTTAGGACATTACAGCAGAGAGCTCTCCCCGCGGGAGTTCGTGCAGCCCGAGCGCCCCTTCAGGTCAGTGCAGACAGCGCCTGAGTCTGCGACGGGTGCTGCTGCCTCTCGCCTCGGCCGCCACGCCCTCCAAACGCCACAACGACCCCACGAGCCTCCCGAAGAGCCCTGTCCCTGCAGGGACCCCAGCACAGCGCCAGAGCCCGAACCGCCCCGCAAAGGCCCTGCCGCAGGCTCAGTCATGCCATTAGCCTTGGCTGCACTTGGAAGGGCTTCTCCTCCTCGGGGACCCCCGCTGAGCTGCTCTCAGGCACCACCTCCTGCTGGCCAGAGCTTGGGATCCGTCATAGCACCAGATGATGGGCATGAGATAAGCTCCCCCTTCTCCCTGCGAACCATCGGGCACAAGCGGTGGGTATGAGAGACGCACGTGCCCTCCCTGCCCCCCGAAGAGCAGGGAACAAGCAAGGGTGGGCACTGTACCGCTGTGGACATACCTACCGCCCTGCCCCTGTCTGGCAAGCAGCCTGTGTTTTGGCCTGGCTGGACACACAATTTAGATGCAACTTTCAAAAATACAAGCCACTGCTCCGCCCTGCTGGGAGGACAGCTCTGTGCCCGAGCCATCCCACGTGGGGCCGGGGCGGGGCTCCTGGATGGCGCAGTCCAGGCTCTGTGGGTGTCAGGTATCCAGGCTCTGAGTCCCTTATTAAGGCAGGGGAGTGGTGTAACCAGAAGTGGAACAAGGAAGGTAGCCCCCAGGGTGCACCCAGGGCATGCTTGTGTCTATGTCCAGCCAGCCCAGCCCCCTGGCTGGGAGCCTTCATTTCACGGTGCCCCTTAGCAGACCTCACCTGGAGAAGAGCACTGCACCACAGGATGTTCACACCAGTCCTCTAGTGCGTCTGGGGGACACGTTTTCCGATCCCTGCCTGTGCACCCCTAAGCCGCACGCACGTTTACTGCTCCAGCTCAGGGTCGAGGCAACGGCAAGTGCAAACAACCAGTTCACCCTCTAGCTGGTCACTTGCACACACAACGGCTCGAATTGCACATCCACGTTCAGCATGGAATTGTGCCCGCAGGGGTCTGAGATTCTGCTCTCACGCCTGCAAAGCGCTGCGCTACCCCTCGCTCCTGCGCAGAGCTATTGCCCACATCTGGGGACTGGCACAGGGGAGCTGCTGGGATTAGGAGTCAGAACTCCTGGGGCCTGTTGCTCAGGCCACTACTCCCGCTGCCTCTCCTACCAGTGAAGTCCAGTTGTCCAGCACGCAGGAGAGGCGATGTTTCCTTTGCTCTGTGGCTTAGACAGGGAAGACAAGGAGCAGGGCAGGGGCACGGGGTGGGGAATGGAGAAGCCTGGTAGGGGCAGAAACCTCTCTGCCTTTTCCAGGGTAGGACTCCCCACTTCCCTCCCTGAGTTTGCCTTCCACTCCCCCGCCCTCCCTGTGCTTTCCCTTCTCCTCTCCGCGCCTGCCCTTTTAAAGTCTGGGCCTCGCTCGCCCTGAGCTCATCCTGGAGCAGCCCCTCCTCTTCTCCGAAGAGCAGCCAAGCCTCTGCCAGAGGTATGCGTATTGCATCAGGAGGGTTATGCAAGGAGCCCGAGGCGGTGCTAGCCCATTGGATGCGCCCCCCCCCCATAATAAAAAGCAAATGGGGGCCCCCTTGAGCTGCTCGGGTCCCTAAGCAATTGCTTAGTCTGCTTGTGCCTCATGCCGACTCTGCAAGGAGCGGCTCGGTCTCTCGCACACAGGCCAACGGCCCGGCAGCACTTCGCACCTGCGCCTGCCCCGCCGCACTGCACCGGGGGAGGCCCCCCCAACCCAGTGGCGGAGACCCAGACGCCAGGAAGGCTTTGCTGGTGCTGCTGGGCACTGCTCTGCCCATGAGCAGTGTGACGGTGCCCCCCCTAATGCTTTATGGAAATACGCTTATGAATGTATCTGTGACATAACTGGACTATGTTTTCTGCTACGTGTGCCATGTAACATCTCTCTGTGAAGGTTATGATCTACTGAACATATTCATGCTATTTGTGTGCTGTGGTGGAGCAGTGAAGAATCACTTGTCACATGGAGCCTGCAGCAGCGATGAAGCTAGGCGGAGAGTCACCCACACTGGAATCCAGGGCACCGGGGCTCCTATCCCTCCCCAGAAGGGGCCAGGATCTCTGGGAACGAGTGAGGGGCTGGGCCCTAGGTCAGACAGCGCCTCCTAGCACCAGGCTGGGCATTGGCTTCCGGCAGCACCTGGCTCGTTCTTGGAAGGCATCTCTCAGAGCCTCGACCCGTACAGCTCTGCTCCGCTCCCAGGGCCAGGCGAGACTATACTGCATGGGGCACAGAGCGCTGCACGGCCTCTGCTGCCCTCCGAACCCACGCTCCCCACT
Source organism: Platysternon megacephalum (assembly GCA_003942145.1). Classification (NCBI taxonomy): domain Eukaryota; kingdom Metazoa; phylum Chordata; order Testudines; family Platysternidae; genus Platysternon; species Platysternon megacephalum. The sequence goes on along the minus strand of QXTE01000198.1, from coordinate 2,770,779 downwards.
GCGGCCTGGGTGGGGTGCCGGCGCCTTTGGGAGCCAGCCCCGGGACCGCAATAGACCCATCAGCGATGGAGCCATCTCCCATCCCTAAAGGCAGCCCCGGGCTCCTCCCTCACTCCCCGACAACCAGAGCTGTCCATGGATACTGCAAAGCCACCGAGGCAACCCCTGCTGCTCCGGAGAGTGCCTGGCATGGCCGCCCGGCCTGACACTGCTGGAGCTGCAGCGCTAGGAGAAGCCAAGGCCCTGGACGCTGAGCCAGGGGGACATCCGTCTGGGCCTGCACTGTCTGCTGAACAAGCAGCTGAGTGAAAAGAGACAGCAAAGGGGAGGCCGAGCCTGGGCTTCTAGAGTCTTTCCCATCGCAGTATCTCAGAGCTTCCCAAATGGTCCTTCACCAGGCCCTGGTGACACGGTGGCTGTTGTGCCCATTTTACAGATGGCAAAACTGAAGAGCAGCGACTTGCCTGAGGTCACAGCTGGATGCAGGACTAGAACCCACAGCCCTGTGCCCTCTGTGCTAGAGCAGGCGCCTGAGAAGGAAGCAGCTTGCGTGGCCCTTTCTGGATGTAACCCGAGCTCAGCAGGCAGGCGCTGTTTAAACAGGGAAGCCGAAAAGCCAAGCCCCCTGTGCTGCACCAGAACCGCTCAGGATTGTGGCCTGGTTGGCGGATTATACAACCGCGGTTCTGGCACGTGGCCCGGCTCATTTCGCTCAGTGCTTCCCTGCTCTGTGCGACAGGCCCCACCGACTCCTAATCTCAGGCCCTTACCTGCTGGCAAACAGCTGCTCCCCCCAGGGGAGCACTCGTTTCCATGGACACATTCAAAACACACACACACGTCTCCACAGAGGAGTGAGCTCGTCACACATGTGCCAGTACATGTAACACCAGCGAATGCACCCAGCCCTGTGTTTACACACGCGTGTGCACACACACACACACAGTCTCTCTCTCTCTGGCTAATACACACAGCCCGAACTAATACACACGCACCAGGAGCAGCCCTGTGCCCGCGTCTATAGACAATTATGAGCAGATCCACGTGCCGTTATTCGCACCACTCAGCGTTCACGTACCACTGCACCTTTAGTCACAGCCACGTGCGCTCCCAGCCACAAGAATAAACGCCGACATTTCCTGCCAGCCAGCTGCATAGGTGTGATCTCCCCCCCTCACATCCCCACGCAGCTGGAGGGCAAACTCTCCTCCTCGGTGTGATTCTCGCCTGGGATTCCCCCCGCGGCTTTCCTAGGGCGCCCATCCTGAGCTGTGGGGTGCAGCTGGCCAGAGTCCACTTTCGTAAGGGGTCCCCCTGGGATGCTGCGACACAAACCCCGAGGGGCTCCACGGCTCTGTTGTTCTGCCAGCAGCCCCGGCTGCCAGTCTGGAGCGGGGCCCATCGTGCCAGGCACTGGCCACACATGCGCTGAATGATGACCTCTGCCCCAAAGAGCTCACAATAAGGTGGGTGAAACCAACATGCAGGGAAGGGGGAGCAGGAGGGTGGGGTAACAGTGACCACAGAATGGTTCAACCCAGGTGGGCTGCATGGTGTAATTAGCCAACGAGCAGCAGCAGCCGCGGTCCCAGCAGCTCCCTCCCCCGGCCCTGCGGTGCCCAGAGCTCTGCAGGCATGAGGGGGAGGGGATGGCTTGGGGGGGGGGTTCCCCAAATCCCCATGCACATGGGGCGGCATGGGACAAAGCATGAAGGGAGGAGCGGGTGAGCCAGGCTGGCATGGTGGGCAGAGTGAATGGGGAGCTCACCCTGCAGCCGTGGGGCAGACAGGGTGGGCGGGGGATCCTGGTGGAGGCGGGGGAGCCAGGGGTGGGCTTGGGGGCGGGGGGCATGGTCCGAGGGCAGGGTCTGGGGGAGATCTGAGCCGTGTGTTCTGGATGGACTCCGTGGGCACGCGGCCCAGGCAGCAGCGCCGGTGGGGAGGAGGCTGACGGGGCTGGATGCGCAGGGTGGGGCCCAGTGCCCACTAGAATTGGCCTTGCAGCACCAGAGAGGGGGTGGGAGAGAAGCTGGCCCCTGGCAGTGGCTCCCGGGAGGCAGGTTTCCCACTGCACTCCTCGCCCCAGGAGCCAGCGAGGGGCAGAGCCGAGGGGAATGTGAGCCGGCCTGGCGGGGCCCCAGGACAGGGAGCGCATTCTCAGGCGCCTTCCTCGCTGCGGCTGGAATGCCCCCTCCCCGCTCCGGGAAGTTGGCTCCCACGCCGCCCGCCCAGCCTCCTACATCCGCTTCCCAACGCAGCCCCTGGGGCTGCCGCGTTCCCACGCACTCGGGGTCAGGAGCTTACTCCAGGCTCAGGGCAGCAGCAGCAGCTTCTGTTTTCCCCCCTCCGAGGGACCACCGCTCCCCCTGCCCAGCTATTCCCCAGCTCCCAAGGGGCTGGACCTGAAGGCAGCCTGCAGGGGTGTGCCGGGGGCTGTCTCGGGGGTGCTGCTAGGTGTAGATGGAGGTGGGTCTGGAAGAACCCTGCTGATGGAAGTGTGGACCTAGCAGGGAACAGTGGGGCTGGCATCAGGCCTGTGCTGCTGGTGCTGATGCTGCAGTTTCCAGAACCGCTGGTTTCTAAACTCAGAGGCGGGCACCATCGGGGTGCAATGCCCAAAGCCTCGCCCATGGTGACCCGGGGCTGGAATCGGACCCGCCTGGTGGTGCAGGGGCTGGGGCTGTAGTCGCTGGGGTGATGGGTTTGACTCAGGCAGGCATGGTCGTGCCTAGGTGGGTTGGGAGCCGGATGCCTCATGCTGCCATCCCTGTAACTGGCTGACGGGGGTGGGGACTGCCAGTCCCCGGCACGGCCTGGGAGGAGGTTCTTATTGTGCCCAGGGATGGAGCGTGGTACACAGGCGCCAGCTCGCCCAGCAGCCTCGACAGGGCTGGGGCCTGACTCCACCGGGCTTGACACCTCTGCCCTGTGGCACACTGGTGGCATTGGGAAACTGCCAGTGTGATTACGCCATGCGAGGTCGAGGGTTACGCAATCCCCTGGCTGTTCTCCGAGAGTGCCTGGTCCCCTGCCAAGCTGTTGGTGGGACAGGATCCTTCTGGCACCAGGAAGCTGGGCCTGTCACGGTGCCAGCGGTCCCCCCCGTGTGCGTCTCGGAGGGGTGCGGGGGGGCTGCAGCGGCACAGGAAGATGAGCTGTGCAGTGATTTGCAGTGTGCCTGCACTGGGGCAAGGGGCAGGAAACGGGCGGATGTGCTGGCAGTGACCCTGTTCCAGCCTGGGCTGCTGAGGAGTCAGGAGCGAGTGACTCAGGCCCAGGGAAGGGAGAGGGGATGGGAACCCCAGCGGGCTGAACAGAGCGGTAATGGGCGAATGCAATGCACAGCTGAGGCCAGTGGAGGGAGCACAGGGCAGGGAGTCCAGCGGGGCCAGGGGAGACACAAGGTGATGAAAGTTGACGCATTTTTGCAAGTGTCCTTGACTAAGGGCTCCCCTCCAGCCCCACAGGCAGCTCGCTGTCTCCTGGGGAATCACAGATTATCAGGGTTGGAAGGGACCTCAGGAGGTTCTAGTCCAACCCCCTGCTCAAAGCAGGACCTAATCCCAACTAAATCATCCCAGCCAGGGCTTTGTCAAGCCTGACCTTAAAAACCTCTAAGGAAGGAGATTCTACCACCTCCCTAGGTAACCCATTCCAGTGCTTCACCACCCTCCTAGTGAAACAGTGTTTCCTAATATCCAACCTAGACCTCCCCCACTGCAACTTGAGACCATTACTCCTTGTTCTGTCATCTGCCACCACTGAGAACAGCCGAGCTCCATCCTCTTTGGAACCCCCTTTCAGGTAGTTGAAAGCAGCTATCAAATCCCCCCTCATTCTTCTCTTCTGCAGACTAAACAATCCCAGGTCCCTTAGCCTCTCCTCATAACTCATGTGCTCCAGCCCCCTAATCATTTTTGTTGCCCTCCGCTGGACTCTTTCCAATTTTTCCACAATGCAGCTCCTGCCTGGGAGAGAAACACCACCAGGAGTGGGTGTGTGCACGCGCACTAACCCTCTGCCGTGCCCACCACCGACACTGACCCTGGTGTACTGTGGGGTGCTTGCTGTGCATTACAGAGCATGGCGCGGCCATCCTCCAGTCACACACGTGTGAAGCCACAGCCCCTATTTGCACATGGGCGACAACGATGGAGTCTGGAGCTGGGCTGCGTCGCTGAGCCACTGCCCCCCTTCAGTCCACTGGCATTCGCCACGCGTCTTCAGACGGGTTCTTGGCTCCGTTTGCCAGAGCGGGTCCCCTCCTCCCCCCTGAGGCCTGATTCCCAGAGACCCTATTTTCCAGAAATGGGGAGGCCTGCCCAGGGGATGAGCCCCTCTCCGGTCCCAGCACTCAGAGCGCCCTTCCTCACTGCTGCAGTCAAGCTAGGCCAGGGCCTGTCTGTAATGCTGGAGAGACTGTGAGCAGGGCCCAGGCAATGGAATCACATGAGGGACAGCACTTCTCTGGGGCTGGAGGAGGGGAACAGCATCTCTCCAAAGAAAGGACCCCACCCCGTGCTGTGGGTGACCCAGAAATAGCTCCCTGCTGCCTGTCAGATCTGTTCCCTGCAGAGCAGCACGGCCCAAGGTGGGGGGTGCAGGACAAACTGGGGTGTTTGCATGCAGACGGGTGGGCCTTTGACAGCACATGGCAGGGTGGTGGGAGAGGGGGGCCCAGTCGGTTTCGCTCTCTTATGGGCGCTCAGCTTGGCAGGTCTGTCATTGAGGGTGTGTCCGATACAGGGAGCATGGCCCCGCCTGGCGAGCCAGACACAGCTGGGAAAGTGACTGTCGCAGAAGGGGTGAAGCTATTGCCTGGAACTCAACCTTCTGTTCCGCTTGGACCCATTTACTAACCCCCTTGGACTAGCAGTGGGTGCGAGCTCAGACGTCCCAGGGCTCGGGACTTGGATCCCAGGCCTGTGTCTGGCCCATTAGAGAGACAAGAGGCCCCCACCGAATGTGGATACAAATCTGCATCCAAGTTTCCCTGCAGCTGTGGGGTGTTTGGATGTGGGGGTTCGGCTCTGGCCAATCTCTACCTACCCAAAGCAATAGGGCAGATTTTCAAGCCAGTCTGCACACAGCTTCCATTACCGGGCACAAACAGTGCACACAGGAGGTCACCTCGCGTGCTTGGAATCCATAGCGCTTCCCGTCAGTCCCAGGCGTACGTCTCTGTGCCCTGAGTTAGAATAAACAACGTGGCCAAAGTATCGCTGGGGAAACGAAATAAACCTACAAACCCCACGGCACATTGGCCTCCTTCTATTCCCAAGGCCAGGCCCGGGCAGTGGCTCTGCCGACCCTCACGGCAGCCCTCACAGAACGGGGCTGGGTTAAAGAACCGCTCCCCTGCTGGTGGCAGGAGGCAGTCAAGCCTATGTCAGCGTCAGGGCTAATGCCCGGTTTCCATTCGCGCAGCTGTTGCCATGACCCAGGCTGCTGGGAGCTGCTGGCTGACTCAGCCTTCTCCGTCAGCCGCTCTTTTTATCTTTCCCATTCATCTCAGGCCAGGCTCTGCGTCTGCACGCTCCAGAAGCCCCGTGGCGAGCACCGGCGCCCAAGGCCACGCGCATCTCCGGGAGCAGCGTGCACACGGCCGGGATGGCGAAGCGCTGCGGAACCAGAAGTGTGCTCAAGGGAATGGCTGGGAACTCCTGCACCTTGGGGAGCGGCGAGGAGGGGGGAGCTGCACCTTCCGCATTCCCAGCCTCTCCCAGCGGGTGGCACTGCAGGGCATGGTGCAGGAGCACTGGCTACAAAGCTCTCCCCGCTGCATTAGCCCTATCTCCTCCCAGCAGGCATCACTGCACAGGGGGTGGGATCTCACCTCTGCTCCAGTCCTGGCCTCTCCCACCATTGGCCTGTCTGCAATGATGAAGGAGCAATGGCTGCATTTGGGAGCGCAGAGCCGCATGCATCCCCCCCCCCTTTCCAATGGGGGTCACAGTAGGGAATGGGGCCTGGGAGCTGGCTGTGGAGGAGCTGAGGGCCGGGGTTGATGTGACCCCGTTTGTTGCATGCTGTGGAAGCAGCCCGGGGAGAGCTGGTGCAGGATCTGAGCTGCAGCAGCATTGGCCCCTCTTTGGCTCCTCCCTGGGTCACAGACTGGGGGGTGCCGGGGCAGAAAGCCCTTTGGAGGGGCTGTGACGAAGTGGGAAGGTTTTGATGTGTTCTCTGAATACTGAGGGGGGAGTATTGACCGGGGAAGGCTGCAGGGGAGCTGAGCTGGGACTGTCTGCATGGGGTAAGGGAGATACCTGAGCATGTAACATGAGAACTCAGGAGGGGGGTTGGAGGCCAGGTAACACCTCTGACCTGGAATCTGGACAAAGGACAAAGGCTGGGGGAGGAGCCGGGGGGAAGGGCAGGAAGGAGAAGCCTGGAAGGTTTTTCAGGTTTTTTTTGGAGCTGACTGGAAATAGAGAGGGGAGCCCTGACGGGGCTTGGGCCTCCCTGGGCCCCCCAGATGGACCTAACTAAAGGGAATCCTGTTGTCTGTGCTGGCAAGACCTGTTTTGAACTGTGTTCCTGTCATCTCAATAAACCTTCTGTTTTACTGGCTGGCTGAGAGTCATGGTGAATCGCAGGAATCCAGGGGTGCCGGGCCCTGACTCCCCCACTCTCCGTGACAGGAGCCGCTGTCAGGGCTGTAAGTGCTGGTTCCCTTCCCTCCCCCACTGCCCACTGCTGCCTGTGCAGGAGGAAATGCTCAGCTTCCTTCCGCAGGCCGTTCTCCGGGTCTCCCCCCGATCCAGGCCGAGCCACAGGACGTCCTGTCTGCACCGAGGGAGCCAGACCCTGGAGGGGAATGGCCAGTCACCACTGCTGCGTCACCCTCCTGCCCCCCTTCCCAGGAGCTGCCTGCCTCCCTCCCCCAATCTCCTGAGGGCCCTGTCTGGGCTGTGTGCCCGTGTACAGCGCTGGCACATGCCAGGGGAAGCTCTGAGGAACCCCAGCCTGCTTGGGGATGGCCCCTGCTCTGGATTTCTCCTCCCCTGCTCTTTCTCTTCCAGAAACGACGAGGGGGGGGGGGCACAATTTAAAGATTCTGGTGGGATGCAGCAGGGTTCAGGGCAGGACATAGAAATCGGGGGCGGAGGGGGAGGGCATGTGACCCTGCGTCTGTCCCGGCCCCCACGTCACCTCTGTTTCTTCTTTTCTTCACTTACTCCTCCAGTTACTTGCTGCTTCATTCATTCTTTCCCATGCCCTGGAAGTCACCTTCCCCTCGCCCTCACACCCCTCCCTCTCTCACTTCCTTCTTCATTCACTTTTTTGTTTCCTCCCTCATTCAGTCACTCAGGGACTAGGCCTGTCACTTTCCCGCCCGGGGGCTTGCCAACCCTGTCTGCACCCTGGGGGCGAGGCTCAAGGGAAGGGAGCTGAAGGCAGGAAATCTGAGATTAGCAGTCCCTCCCGACCTCTGGGCAGGCTCCCCTCCCCTTCCCCCTCATCAGGCCCGTTCTCCCCACTTTCCTAGCATCTCCCACAGCTGTTTCCAGAAGCCACAATTAATTGCATGGTGCACGGACCCTCTCCGGAGAGCTTGACCCAGATCTTACGGGGCATCCCATGGCCTCTGTGGGATGCAGAGTTTTGCAAAAATGGGATGCGGGGCCCTGATCCTGCCCCCAGTGAAGACTGGGCCCCATGTGTGCAGGTTGCTGGAAGTGGTCCCTATAGGCTCTGTGGAGACTCAGTGAGCACCAGCCAGGTTGTACGCATCCTTCAAGCTGCCCCACTCCATGGGATCCTTGTGGATGGAAAGGGGTGTGGAAGCAAGTCATTAGCATGGTACAAAGTACTTACCCGGGGACCGAGGGGAGGGGCTGCGAGGGCTGGCAACCAGGGCAGGAGGCAAAGGGTTGCCCCATATTTACTCACTAGCAATGAATAAAACCCACCTGCATTAAAGTGACACTATCAGAGGGGGGGTGCTGGGGGCTTTGCCTTGGGCTCCAGGTCGGGCAGCACAGCAGTCAGGACTGAATCCATTGCCCCGGGAGGTCGGGTCCCACGTCACAGCGATGCTGCGCCTGAGCTGAGCCGACAGGTCAGGGAACAAGGGATAAGGAGCAGAAACGGGATGTTTCTCCCAGGTCAGGTCCCTGGTCAGGGAGCCAGGGAAGCCTGAGCCCCGAGGGATTTGCTGCTCCCCCGTGTCTGCACTGAGACAGCCCCTGCTCCAGCGTGGTAGTGAGAACTGGGCAGGTAATGGGCCCAGCCGGGCGGGCGTGAGGCACTCCCAGAGCTCAGGGCTTGGTGCATGGGGCAGAGGGGACCTCTGCTGCTCGCTGGAAAGCTGGCCCCTGGTTCTGTGTCCTCAGGAGCCTGCTGTCAGTGAGCCCTGAGCTCTGAGCACACAGCTCCACCAGGCGGTGACGTGCGGAAAAGGGGCCGCCCGGATTCCTGCCTCTGCTCGGGGGAGGCCTGGGAACATGCAGGGGAAGAGCGGCACATGGGGCTGGGCAGTCTGGGGTAGGGGGGGCAGAAGGGGGATGAACGCCTCCAGGGCCAGACATGGCATGGGCGGCTGTGCCCAGCACGGGCTGTGCTCACCAGGGAGTGCTCACGTAATCCTCCAGGGCTCCCTGCCTGCTCACACCCTCCCCTGGTGTGTGTCACGTGCCCCAGGCCATGGATTCCCCTGATCTCTCTGACTGGGGCACTGGCAGCTTCCACGGGAATATCCTAAAAGCCGGCCCCAATCCAGGAAGTGCGGAATGGGGCCATTGGATCAAGTCTGTTCTTGTCATTTGGACTGAACTCAGTGTCTGAGCTTATCCATGGTGGACAGGGGCTGATCCTGGCCCATTTACCCAGAAGTCCCCGATGAGGGTGGGGAGTTGGATGAATGGGCTATGGGTCTGAACTGCCCCATGGCCCTGCAAAATCAATACTAAATCAATACTAAATCAATACTTTCCTAAATACTTCATGCCCAGGTATATTACTTTGCGGTAGTCCAGCTGTGAGGTGGCGAAGGCCTGAATCATTGAGGTCAAGTCATTGTCCATTTCCACCAGGATGGGACGGAGTCTCCTAACAAATACCTTGAATTAACCTTGCTGCCAACTCTCGTGATTTGATTGTGAGTCTCAAGATATTTGGTCTCTTCTTTGAATCCCCAGCTCCTGGAGTCATGTGATTATATGAAACTCTCAGCTTTCACTTGAAGAAAAAAAAGTACATTTATATCCCACCGTTGCAGAGAAAAGCGTGCAAACCTGACCCCTAAAGCCTCCGAAACCAGTAAGCAAATAAAAAGAACACAACTTTTTTATTTTTAAAATCCCACGCTTTAAGCCATTCTCTCCATCTTGGGGGGCCTGAGTCATGCTTTTTCAATTCCTGGGTAGAATTTTTCAAGGAAACATTTTTACCATTTGTCAAAACTGAAACTGTTCCTGAGGAATTTCCTGTCTCAAAAACCCAACCGTCAGGGTACAGAACAAGTGATGCACATTGAAGGGAATAGGAATATCAAGGCCCAAGTCATGGGTGCTACTTACAAAGGGCTAAATTCCACTCCCAGTTGTACCAGTGCAAAACTGCTGGCATCAGTAGAGTGGCCTCACCATATCTGAGAAAAGAATGTGGCCAAAGTCAATAGCAGCGTCTAACTAGCCCTAAGAGTCCCGCAGGAGTGTTGTGGGGTTTTCCTTGGGCTCTTCTACCTTCTGCATGTTTCATTCTGCTCCCTAGCAATTAACAGAACCTTATTCTGCATCTGCCTTTCATTAAAAATATATTCTAAACAGTAATTGAATGGCATTTGACCTCTGTAACCATTGATCAGATTAGCCAATAACCGGTTTCAAGTGTCTAAAAGGTGGAAGCTGTGTCAAAGGATTTTGTGATCTGATTAAGCAGAGAATTGAATTAAGTTGTGGGAGTGGTGGAAGGTGAAGGGTGCTGTCCTGTGAAACCCAGGGCTCATGGGATTGTGACAAAGTCATGCCGGAAATGACTCATGATGAACCTGAGTTTCTTTGTATCTTTATTGAACCAGCATGGAAGGAGGACATTGCTGGACCGGTACTCAGACACTTTCATCGGTTACAGCTGACCAGGAAGCAGGGCAGAGGAAGGTGGACCACAGAAAAGTTGGGACTTTGTCCATTAGGCGATGGCCAATCGCACTCCACCTCTACCTCCGCATACAGTTTCCTTCTTGCTGATAGGTTGCAATTGTAGCCCAGCCTCCAGATGATGTGGCATGAGATGATCCTATTGGCTTAAAGTCTGAGTCAGCCTGAGCTCAGGTGGGTTATTTCTGTTCTGGTTTGAGCCAGGTGGCCTGGCCAGAAGACACCTCCAGCAGTTCTCAGATCTTCTCACATGGGGGCCAGGCCACAGCCTCCCTCCACACGCCTCCCCGGGTTCTGCAGATGAAGCAGCGGGAAGGGGTCCAGGTGGTGCACACACCTTCCTCCTGCTAGCGCTGAAGGGTGACACGTCGGGGCTCCTTAGAGCCAGGGGCAGTGGGGCTGTTAATCGGGTGTGGCAGTAACGCGGGGGAGACAGAAGAGCTCTTAGCTTCAGGGGGCGGGGGCGGTGGTGGAGGGGGGCAGGAGGGGGAGCTGTGTGTCCCTCTTTGGCTGTATGTTTTGGATCTGCGACGCGCCGAAGGGCACGGCTGGTGATCCTGCTGCTGCCGGCGGCATGATGATGGTGCTGTGCTTCTTCAGGGGACTCTCCCGCAGAATGGGCGATAACTGCTGCTCCTCCTCTTCCTCGCCCCCTCGCACAGCCCTGCCCAGCACGCACACCAGGACGCCCGCCGCCCCCAGGGCCCCGGCCACGGCGCACAGGACAGTGCCCACCAGTCTGCAGGTCACCAGGGCGTGGTTATACGCCATCGCCTGCAGGTCAAGCACCATAAACTCTTCCTCGCCGATGCCCTCCAGCTTCGGGGGCACCAGGTACCCTGTGGCCAGTGCTGCAGCTCCAATCAGCAAGAGCAGCATTCCAGCTGTGAGACTCACCTGGGGGCCGGGATGCAAAGGGCTCAGTCAGCGCGGAGAGGAAAGGGTCTACCATGGGAGATGGGGACAGAATGGCCTAGGCACTGGCCTGACACCCCCGAGAGCTGGCTCGGCCCTTGGGCACTCCCTGCCCCTCTCTGGGCCTCTGTTTCCCCTCCCACCCTTTGGCTCTAGACTGTCGGCTCTTCCGGGCAGGGACTGTCTCTTGCAGCGCCTGGCACCCAGCGTACCTAAGACAAATTAACAACCCCAGCCCCATGGAGAGGACCCCACCATAGCCCCCGAGTCCATACCCCAGCTCGGATAGCCCTAGGCAGTAACCCAAGGCCTGTGCCCAGCTGCTACAGCCCGGGCACAATGATCATGGACTCTAGATTCAAATTCCCAGTTGATAGGGCCCCTGGATTAGGCATTTGGGAAGCTGCTTAGCGAGACTCATTAAAGAGCCACTCTCTTGCCCCCCCTGGAAAATGTTGCCCGATGAGCTGATTCTGTGCCCAGGGCCCCTGCTTTCATTGCAGGCCGGGGGATGGGGCGTCTCTGATTCTGTGCCCAGGGTCCCCGCTTTCATTGCAGGCCGGGGGATGGGGCGTCTCTGATTCTGTGCCCAGGGCCCCCGCTTTCATTGCAGGCCGGGGGATGGGGCGTCTCTGATTCTGTGCCCAGGGTCCCCGCTTTCATTGCAGGCCGGGGGATGGGGCGTCTCTGATTCTGTGCCCAGGGCCCCCGCTTTCATTGCAGGCCGGGGGATGGGGCGTCTCTGATTCTGTGCCCAGGGTCCCCGCTTTCATTGCAGGCCGGAGGATGGGGCGTCTCTGATTCTGTGCCCAGGGCCCCCGCTTTCATTGCAGGCCGGGGGATGGGGCGTCTCTGATTCTGTGCCCAGGGTCCCCGCTTTCATTGCAGGCCGGGGGATGGGGCGTCTCTGATTCTGTGCCCAGGGTCCCCGCTTTCATTGCAGGCCGGAGGATGGGGCGTCTCTGATTCTGTGCCCAGGGCCCCCGCTTTCATTGCAGGCCGGGGGATGGGGCGTCTCTGATTCTGTGCCCAGGGTCCCCGCTTTCATTGCAGGCCGGGGGATGGGGCGTCTCTGATTCTGTGCCCAGGGCTCCTGCTTTCATTGCTGGCCGGGGGATGGGGCGTCTCTGATTCTGCAGGGGCACAATGAGAACTCGAGCGAGGGGAGGAGAGGGCTGGGACCATGCCAGCACAGCAGCTGGATTGCATCCAGTGCTGCTGGCTGATTCATTTGGGGGAGGTGTCAGCTGATCTCTGGGCTACCTGCACAGTTGACCTGGTGACCCTGCACCGTCACATGACCGGGGGGGGGAGGGGGGGAGGGGAAGCCCTGGCTTGAAATCCTCCTGAGTACTGAGCTCCTTCCTCCTCTCTGACTAGCTAGGAAGCAGCGAGATGTTGCACCTTAGGGTCCGTAGCGTGGTGGGCAGCTTGCATGCAAGGGGTAGGAATTGGGGGCAGAGAGTCAAGACTCCTGGGTTGCACCCCCCTCTGGCCTGAGACAGGCAGGTCTCAGCCTGTGTGTGCCTCAGTTTCTTCCTCTCTAAAAAGGGGCTACGGATCCCTCCCTGCCAGGGCTGCGAGGCCGAGTTAATATTTGTGCTGGGAAGTGAGTCGAGACCCGCCGATAAAAGGGGAGTTGGGATGGGGACAGTGTGGGGGTGGTTTCTCCTCCGAGTCCCTAGCGGGTTCCTAGTGACCAGTGTTCAGACATCAGCTCTTTGCTGCCTCATTGAAGCTAGACAGGCGCAGGGCCGGCTCCAGGCACCAGCCCAGCAAGCAGGTGCTTGGGGCGGCCCCTGGAAGGGGGCGGCACCTCCGGCTCTTCGGCGGCAATTCGGCGGCGGGTCCCTCAGTCCGTGTCGGAGGGAAGGACCTACAGCCAAATTGCCACCGAAAAATGAAGCGGCGGCGTAAGAGTTCCCGATCGCGGCTTTTTTTTTTTTTTTTTTTTTTTTTTTGCTTGTGGCGGCAAAAACTATAGAGCCGGCCCTGGACAGGCGCACGCTTGTAACTCAGCCTGGGAACAACTTACCGAGGGCTGCAGGGATTAGTTCAAACAGGGGTTATTTCGGGGAAGTCCCAGGGCCTGTGCTGGACAGGTCAGACTAGCTGATCACGGTGGCCTTGGAGTCTGTGGGTTGAGCAGAAGCCCAGGGCTGGCCTAGACGGATTTGCTGCTTGCCAGCATGGAGGAGAGAGGTCCTGGGGAGGGGCAGTCTAGGGCTGCGTTGGGTGAGCTGTGAGGGGGAGGCCGGTGCCGTACCTGCCTGCACGGTGCCTCAGCCGGGCGACTCTGCGATCCAGAGAGCTGGGTGATCGCTGACGGCTGAACCGCCCGGCATCTCCGGCACGCTGTGCCTCATTCTCCTCTGGCCCGGGGGAGGGTCTCTAGCCTCCTAATGGCAGGGCCAGAGAGGGTCCCTGAACAGGACAAGCCAGGCAAGCCAAACCGGGGAGGAGGGGAAGGAACCCAGGCTCTTACTGTGGGCTGGAGAGTTTCGGGGGGAAATCCTGGGATGGGGCGTGACCGTCCCAGAGGTGACACCCAGATAGGGTGAGTGACCCTTGACCCCAGGCTCTGGGAGCAGAGCACCTCCCAGCAGGGGCTAATGATGCTGACATGGTTCTTACCTTCCAGACGAGGGAGGGCCATCCGCCGTGGGCACGGGAGACTGGGGGTTCGGTCATGTCATCAGCCAGACTGGCGCCGGTGCAGTCCTCGTAGAAGAGGTGCAGGTAGGAGCGGACCCCGTACCACTTCCCGCGCTCCACATTGGGTCCCCGGCTGCAGCCGCACGACTGGTCGCGGGCAGGCATGGGGCCTGGGGAGGGGATTGAGAACGCTCGTCAGGACGTCCTTTCGCTGCTGATGCCAAGCTCGGGGACGTGAACACCTCCAGGAGCGGAGCTAGCCCTGTGCCCCGTGGGCACGGCATATCAGGGATACCCACGAGACACGTCCGGGCCCCATTCCCCAGCCGGATGCCAGGACACGACCTCAGCCAGACATTCGTGTTCTGCTGAGCACAGTCCGTTCCTGAGGTGAGTGACCGGGGGGGCGGGGGCACCCAGGAGTGCACTGCTGACTCCTGCCTTTCCCACAGTGTGAGCACAACGTACCCCTGAGCCTGTGTCTGGCTAGAGGGCATCCCCTAGTGGTTAAAAGACAGACAGAACCCAGGACTCCTGGGTTCCAAGCTGTGCTGATACCTAGCCAAGTGGCCTTGGGCCAGTCACTTAATCTCAGTGTGACTCAGTTTCCCCAGCTGTGAAGAATGTTCCCCCTGCTCTTTCTGAGCGTGCCCCCACCCGTCTTGTGGGGCAGGACACCCCCAAGCTGGGTGCCACCTCCCTCCCATGGCAGGGTGGGCTCCCAGAGCCCTCTCCCCGCTGGAGACGCCGGGGAGCAGTTTCGCCTTCATCTTGGTCAGGACGTGATGTTTGAAAGCTGGGGGCAGAGAGGATCTGGTTAGCCAGGGCTGAGCGGTTAATGGCCAGGGCATGGGATAACAGTACCCAGGGTGGTGGGGAGCCGAGAGGTGGGCATGGGGACAGGAGTGAGGAGACAGGAGTGACCGCTCTGAACCACCATCTCAGCCTCCTGAGAGCGCCTCCTGCTGGTACCAAGGAGACATGGGCATTCTCAGCGGGTCAGGCCTAGTATCGTAGGCCCATGAGGAGCTGGACTGGGCCCTTCAGAGCAGGGACAGCCCTTGCTGAGCCAGGGCCCTGCTCCCACGGCTCCCCTGCTCAGTGTCAGGTTCCTGCCCCATTGATATCAAGGAGGGTTTGGCCAGGACCGGAGCCCATCGTCCTGTGGGCAGAGTCAGCCTGCAGGACCTGGGAAGGGCCAATGAGATGATTGTTGGGTCACCTCCCACCAGGACGTTGGGGGAACCTGCAGCCCTGTGCTTTGCAAGCCTTGGGCAGCCGGGGAGGGTGGGGGGCGGCAGCATGACCTTCATGTGCCCGCGCTCCCTGGCGATCGGTTCCAGAGTCACTGGCTTTCGTGTGAGCTGAGATTGACACCTCTGGTGCACCCATCCATCGGGGGACCCTTGCTGGCTCCCAAACACGGGCCAGCCCTGCCGCTGAACGGAGACTGGCTCCATCCTTCCTATGGGCCCAGCCCCCTGCTAGGAGCGCAGTGGGGCTGCAGGAGTTCAGCTGCTTGCAGAATCGGGCCCTATATCAGGGTATCCCCAGTTACCCAATCGTGTGAGTGGAGGAGGAGGGGCTGGGACCACTCGGCTCTGCCTCCTCATGCTGAAGCACTCCCCCCCCCCCCCCGCACACTTTTCCTATAGCGCTCACACCCACCCTGTCCTGCCTTTCCCCACCAATCACCGCATCCGCCTGCAGTGGGGCTGATCAGCGCAGCCCGGGGCTGATTGGGCATTGCCATGGGAACTGTCTCGCCGGGCCGCTGTCACAGCTGGGGCTGGGCGCGCTGACGGTGTGTGGGGAGGGGGTGGAAATGGCAGAGCCTCCCTGCGGGGGACAAGGGGCAGGGGACAAGGGGGACCCCTTCAGTCCCAGGGGGAGGGGTTTGAGAAAGATCTCGGGACCAAATTCCTCGCTGGAGTAACCCTGGTGGAGTCACCGGAGTCGCACCCAGGGGCCGAGGGGCTGCTCTGAGAGGTGGGTCCCCCCACCCGCTGAAAGCCCTGTCCCAGCACGCTGAGCGTCTGTGTTAATTTTGCCCTCAGCACCGACACATCGCCCAGCCAGAGAGACATGCCACGGGGCCTGGCATGGCGGAGGGTAATCCTGCACCCACAGGGCCTGTCTGCCAGGCCGTGGTGCTTAGCACAGGGTCATCCGAGAAGGCACCTCCCATCCTTGAGGAGCAGCAGCCTGGCCATAACCCCCCTGCCCCAGTTCCAGCCAGTCGATCCATCCCTACCCGCATGGACTACACCCTGATGCTGGGTTTGTGGCCCGGTTACTGGCACTGGGCGTTTGTCATTCCTTCCCCGCTCCTGTACCGAGAAGCCCCATGTCCGGGCAAGAGGTGTCTAAATCTGGGCTCTGTGAGGGGGCCCTGTTGGCACCAGACATCAGAAAATCTCCCCCGCTCCTGGGCTGGTGAGTCACAGGCGAGTAAATGCCACTGTCTGCAACGCTGCATCTCATTCTCCCCCCTCACGCCCAACACCCCCCTCCCCGCCGATCGCTCCCCCCCCCCTTCCTGCACTTCCATACACGTCCAGGATTTTAGCACATCGATTTCCCCTTGTGCCCTGCTTGGCCGAGCCGGGGGCCCTGAGCCACGCCAAGCCGCCTCCCCCATGCTGTAACCTGTGGCAGTTCATGGAGCTGCACCCGCTGCCCTTACCGCTGGCTGAGCTCCTAGCGCATCCTTTCCCCTCTGGGTTCTGCCTCTGGGGATGGCCCCTTTGCTTGCGGGACGCCCTCCGGACCGAGACCCGAGGCGGGACGACAGATCTTGCTCCGACGGTATCCAAACTGCGACGGGCGCCTCCTCTCTCTGGCTGGCTGGGACGCAGAGGGCGCCGGCTCGTGCCAGGGTTTGGCGGCCGGCGGGAGCTGGAGTTATCTTTCTTCTCCAAAGGGCTCAGCAGCACCCGCTGAATTGGAGGGGGCGAAAGGGGAGGGAGCAGGGCTGCGGGGGGCAGGCAGGGCAGCGAGGAAGGGGCGATGGAGAGAGAGCTGTTTACCTGTTGCAGTGGCCGGCTAGCCCAGCATCTGCCTGGCGTTTCCCAGCCAGCAGAAGCTTGTGAGAGGCTGGCTCCGCACAGCCGTGGAGCTGAGCAGTGTCTGAGTCAGAGGAAGAGAGAGGATGCGTGGCTGTGTGTGTCAGCGGGTCTGAGGGGATGGGAGCATGTGGAGGAGCCGTCAGTCGCAGCGCTGGGGAGCGCGGTGTGCTGGGGGCTGCCAGGCAGAGCGTGACCCCAGTCTGGCGGTTCAGCAAAGGCCCATCTTGGCTGGCAGGGCAGCCGCGTTGGTGGCAAGATGAGAGGGGCAGAGCGGAGAGCCGCTGTCTCCTACGGTTCATGGGCGTCAGACTCTGCCCCCGGGCAGGATTCAGGTCTCGGAGACACTGGTGTAAACCCAGGTCTAGGACCCCTGAGAGTAGAATCCAGCTCCAGGACTCTGGGCGTGATGGCTGGTCCAGCCTCCAGGGCATCCGGCAGCCCCCTTGCTGGGCTTCCCAGGGCCATAGTTCTCTCCGGAGAGCTCAGCCAGGCTGGCAGGGATGAGAATCTCCCTCGGCCGTGGAGTTTCACTGACAGCTTGTAGCTTCGAGGGCACGTCCGCAGCTTCCTGTTGTGCCGTCAAATCAAAGGCAGCTCTCTCAAAATCCATCGCCTTCCCCGGTGACCCGGCAGTTACTGACCAAGCACGGCCTCTCTGTAGGAACCACATTGCAAAGGGCAGAGCTGGGATTAGAACCCAGGCGTCCTGACGCACAGCCCCACCCCCCTGCTAGGCAACGCTCCCCTCCCTGAGCTCAGACTAGAACCCAGGAGTCCTGTCTGCAGCCCATGCTCTAGCTCACCAGCTCTCCAGGCCTCCCTTAGAAGCAATGTTCTAGCATAACCAGGGCAGGCCGCAGGTTTGCTGGCTGTTTGGGCTGCGTTTTGGCCTGATTTGGTGCTGGCAGCACCTTCCCCGGCTCCCTGCCCTTGGATGGCACATGATGTTCATTGCTCCCGGAGCCTGCCCAGGGACAGATGGCCCCTAGCTCTGAGCGGGGGAGCCCCAGCATGGTGGGGTGACACAGCAGGGCCTGGCCCCAAGTTTGGAACCACAGAGAGCCTTTTTGGTCCCAATGGCTTTCTCTCCTGAAGGCCTCATCTCTGTGTTTCTCCACCCCCTTCTCTCTCCCCCGGTCCTTCTCTTCCGTTCTCCCCACACTTCTGCGCTGCCTCCCCAGCCTGCCAGCCTTCTCTTTCAGCTCCCCTCCTGCACCTCCTCTCCTGCCAACACCCCCCCCCTCCATGTTCCTGCCTGGCGACTGAGTGCCCTGCAAAGAGGAATGATCTGCAGCTACTTTCCCTGTGCTCTGATCGTCTGGGGCAGAGCCAGCGCTGGGCAGAGATGGTGCAGCGAAGGAGCACCAGTTGGGCGTGATGCTGCGGTCCATCGAAGGAGCTGTGAGCATGCAGCACATGGCCTCTCAAAGGCTCCGTTGCTGGGGCAGAATTCTGACCCTGCATTCAGCCAATCACAGCGGTTGCTAAAGCAACATCCCTACGGTGGGTTTGGAAACTTTCTGTTGCTAACAAACCCGGAGGAAACTGAGCTGCTGCTAGGATGCTCAGGTGAACCCAGGGGTGCGGACGGCACACACGGGAGTCTACCTCCCATTGCTCTGAGGTTGAGCAATCCTGGATACTGGGCTGTACGTGACCATGGCAGCTGGGACCCAGCACGGGGCTGGGCACCCCGGAGACGCTGATGCCCACTGGGGAAGTGGGCACATCATAGGCACAGAGACGTGGCATAGCATTCATGGGACAGTGAGTGGGGGAGGGATTTAGTCGTGGTGGCTGCTGCACTGAGAGTAACCCAGTGGCACGAAAACCAGGGCCAAAGCCTGCTGCTCGGTCACCATGCAAAGCTGCCCGGCCGCGCCGCTCCGGGAATCCGCCGTGGGAGTACAGTCTGGCTGTAGGTCCTGCTGTGGCTGCCTGCGAGCCCCCTCCCTGCACGCCTGGAGCTGGGGGGATGTCGGGAGGGGATCCAGGGAGCAGGGTATGCTGCTGCTCCTGTCACTGTCTCCCCACTTTACCAACTCCCTGCCCGTCTCCCTGCCTTGCTTATAGCGTCCAGCCCACTGGCTTGTTTGTGACACTCCCAGAAGCAGAGGGGCCGTGCCCAGCCCTCCACGCCTGAGGCTGGTGATAACTGGTCCGTCTCTCTCCACTCAAAGGCGAACACAGAGTTTTAATGCGAGCTGTTACGCTGAGACTGGATGTCTCTAAAAGAGACGGTCTGGCTCAGCCAGCAACGAGGGGCTGGGTGCAGGAATCCCTGGGGGAGAGTCTCAGGCCTGCGCTTTGCAGGAGCCCAGGTGAGATGATCCTAATGGGCCCTTCTGGCTGGCAGATCTCTGCAGCTGATCATGGCAGAACCCGCATAAAAGCTTTTCCAAACTGACCGGACGGGATCATTTGGGCCTCAGTTTTCAGTCGCTGCCCAACATCGAGCACACTAGGAATTCAGAACAGAGACGTGCCTTACGCTTTGTCATGGTGGGGATCAGCTCTCAAATGTAGGTTGGACCTAACTAGCATCCTTCCAAATTTAGGGCCAAGTTCTGCTTTTGGTTGGAAGGGTGTAATCCGGAGTTACTCTGGATTTAATCCAGTGTGAGATCAGAAATTGAGCCATAGAGAGGCTAACTCACAGGGCTCAAATGGGCTTTGTGGAGAGTGTGGTGAGTGGAAGTTGGAGAGATGGTTGATTTAATTCCAAGTATCTAAAGACCCGTTTCTCCTCATTCTCCCAGAAGGAATTGATGATGGGAAAGGATCTGTGTGAAGTCCAGAGGAGATGCAAGGCACATGAGGAGAAAAGAATAACTGAGGGGCTAGAAATATAAAAGGAAGAGGAAATAACTGGATTGGGGAGACTACAGAAAAAAACAGACCTTTGAGTTGGCTTATTATAACATGGGGCAGGATGCAACATTTGGAATCTACTCTTTCGCCCTCCAAAAAAATAAAGTTTTGGGGTATTCAGATGCTGGGGGTTTGATCTGGATCCAAGCTCCCTCAAAACGTAATGGGGATTTGGTTTGGACCTATCCCTAGCAAACGTTAGATCCAACCAAGCAGGGACCCTCAGCCCCCTGGTTACGTGTTTGGTCCTGCTGTCACCTTGGTAACAGCTGCTTGGAGAGCAGAGGAGAAGATGAAAACAAGAGCGTTGGGTGTTAATTCCTTCGGGCGCCTTGGAGACAAGGCTTCCGGGGCAGAGGGGTGTATTTGGATCTCGAGTCTCCCGTTGTTGTTGTTGTTGTTGTGCTCAGATTTATTTTACTATGTAAATGCGGTGGGATTAGGGGACGTGGCTCAGAGGCGTGAGCTGCCCTGCAGGTCACCCAACCCTGTAATTCCCCAGCTGGTGTAATAACTTTCTAATACTGGATACAGACAAGAGACCAGCTGCCCGGCCTAATCCAGCCATGAATTTCGGAGCAGTTCTAAAGGGATTTGAATGGCTCTATTATTTCCACATGGGTTTTATCTGCGGCAGGGGTGAGTTTTTCAATTCTTCCCGGAGCCTCTCGGCAGTTGGCTCAGGGGACAGCTCGTTTGCCATGAGTCATAGGCCGGCGCCACCGCCCTGTTGCCACGGAGACAACTTTCGCTGGATGCTGAAGTTGACATTCATAGGCCGTTGGTTCTGGAAGGTGGAGCTGGGAGGCTCTTGCCACCCCAACGATAATGGATTTAGGGGTGTCCTGAGCCCCTCTGGAAGGATGAACATGCAAGAGATCCTACAGGAGCTGCTCAAGCCATCGGGTCTGGTCCGCCGATGCTTCGGAGAAGAGCAAATAAACCCCATTAGAACCTACGGCGCCTTCCCCCCATGGGTCTCAGTGCTCTTTGGGGACATTAAACATGAGCAGTTTACAGCTGGGGGTTAGCTGACTTGCCCCCACCCAGGTGTGCCAGGCTACACACAGTATAGGGACCCCCATCCCGATCCGCTGATACCCTGACCTGTCGAGTCAGACGTCCCCATCGAAGGATCACAGCGGTTGAAGCTCTGAGTGAAGTGCTTAGCCCAGAGGGCACAACAACGCTGCTTTGCTAGCTAGCCAAGGGAGGGGAGTGTGGTACTTAGTGGCTTGGGGGGAAGTCCTGGCCCCACTGAAGTCAATGGGAACTTCGCCATAGATTTCAGTCTAGCCAGGATCTCAGCCATGGCCTCCACGAGGTCGATGCTAGTCCAAGCTCCAACGGTGTGATCGTGGGTAAGTCTCTTACCCTCCCCATCTGCTGCTTTGGGGGAGAGTGGCTGCATGCTGCAGCGAGACACACCGAGAACCGGGGAAGCAGGACAGCTGGGCCCTCCCCACAGCCCAGTCCATCCAGGCCTTTCTGCCAAGCCTTGCCCACACGTCGGGCCAGCGAGCACTAACCGCAGGGGTGGGTTTTGTGGGGCGGACGGAGAACACCGGCTGCTAGACGGGTGCCCGATGGCAACATAAGCGACCTCCAATCCCTGCTGTCACGGGACTGATTTCAGTCGGCAACCCAGGGAAAGGCTCCAGCCCCTCTGCCTCTGGGCTGCCTGTTTCCCTGGACTGCTCTCCCATCCACCTGGTATGTCCGACGTGTCTTCTGGGTCCCTCAGGCCCCTTTGTGCTGCGGCCTGCCACTGGGAGGCTGAGGGTTACCTCACTGCCCTTGGCACTACACAGCCTGCTCTAACCTGGTTGCCCTGGCAAACCCAGTTCCCAGCCTTGGCGTCTCTCCAGGCTCTGGGTGCTGGAGCCTGTCTTGTGTAACAGGTGAAGGGGGCTGGGCTCGTGTCTAGTACTCAAGGGTCACTGACGACAGCTGGGCTGGTGTTTGACACGAATGTTTAAAGGGGGGGTGAGTTTTAGGCCTCAAATTGTTACAACAGGACAGGGAAAGTCCAGCAGAGTCTAAACGTTTGGGGTTTGGTGTGTTTTTAAAATCTACCCTTTCCATGATTAAGCTCTTTCAAAAAAGGTTTATATTTGTGGTACCCACAATAACCAAGGTATTGTGCCCCCTGCTGGCTCTTTGGCAGCTGCTAACTAGCCAGACCCCAGTGACACTGAGGCCCAAAGGGCGCTTTGGCAGGACACCATGCTTTATTCAAGGGACTGATTTGATAAAATCATCTGTGTTCATTTCAGCTTCAAGCCAGACCTGGTGACTGAGTTCCTGTTTGCCACACACACAGTCCTGCCGGCCGCTGAGTGCCCCCTCCCCTTTACCATGTGCGTGTGTGCATACACAGCGCACAGAGGACACCGCGCAGACTGCACGCACCTTTAAAGGTAACAACACTTTATTCTTCTCTCAGCTCCCCCGCAAAGCAAACAACGAACGCGTAATTTGCTATTTTAATGGCAGAAGCAAATCCCAGACATTGTCTCAGGGGGAGAATGAGCTTTTTCACTATATTAAAAACGGGGCATGTCCTGGAGTTCTGGCACAGTTAAGAGTGGAGGGACTTTGGGGCTGGGGGGTTGAGTTTGAAGTGATTCTGTTGGGCGGCGGCGCCGTCAGAGCCTCTGGGACATAAAGGGCCCTGTGACCTGCTTCAGGTTCTAGTTTCCTCTTCACTCCCCCCTTTCCTTGGGTGGAGGGTTGTTACCGTCCCCCAAGGTACCGTCCTGTCAGTAGCTGCTACCCCCGCTGGCCAGCAGATGTCTCCGTGAACCACACAGCAGCAGCCTCGTTTCCTGTCTGTTGGTCTCCTAGAAGCGTGGGGGGACCCTGCCCTGGGCTGCTGTGATGCTCAGGCAGGTCTGGGGGAAGGAGAAGAAGAGACTAGAGGCAGCTGGGTCCCTGTACAGTCTGGCTCCTTTGAGACACTTGTAACGCACCCTCTGCCCCGTAGGACGGAGGCTGGTGGTGGGTGCAATGCAAAGGCTGCGTCACCTTGCCTGCGAGGTTTCCATACACCCCATACACCCCTGTGTGTTGATCAATCACGCAGAAACAGGTAGCAGGTCCCCGGGGAGGGCCTAGTGACCTGAGCCTCAGGTCGGAAACACCTGAACTGCTGCAAGCACAGGCCTGTGTCCATGCAATTTCCTGTGGCACAGAGAGAGGTGCCTCATCGGAGACTTTGAAAACCAAGGTCTTGTCTGCTCTGTGTGGGCATGAAAGAATTCCCGGCACTGTTCCAATGGTTTCCTTGAGCAGAACTCCCCCCCAACCCTGGCTGAATGCCAGCTCTCTGTCTGTCTGCTGCCCTATACCCCAGAGGTGGCTGCATTTCCGTGATGCTCATATAGTGGTATGAAAGACTGTTGGATGAAATGCACCGTATGCATGTGAAAGGGAACCTCACTTTCCCTGCCTGTAAGGGGGGGGAGGATACTAGTTCCTACCTGCCTTTGGAAAGTGCTTTGAGATGCCGGGATGAAAACGCTGTGGAAGCACAAAGTTAGGGGACCGTGGTGCAAGCAGAGGCTGGGGCTGGGAATGTGGCTCTCTGCTCCCTTACTCTGGTGTGGAGGTCTTGGGAGCAGGGGCATATTACAGCTGTACATGGGGACATTCAGGGATAAGACTGGAACAGAGCATTTAGCTCGACTGAACTACTGTGAACAGCTCCAGGGAAGGAATGAATGGGGACTGGAGACGGTCGGCATGGAGAGCGGGATTTGTAATGTATTTTTGGAGGGGGGGGATTCCTGTTCTCTCGGCTTTCCGGGTGTGTTTGTGGCGGGTGCGGCTCCTGGTTCTAGGCACTGCTGCAGTCAGAGCCTGGGGATTTTCCCCTTCTACATTGGAAGTATCTGTGCAGCAGAACTACAGTGAGAGTCGCCCTTTTCCACGGCAGCGGTGGTGGCTAGGTGGTGCCGTGTGCTGAGCAGAGCTGGGCTTGGCTGGTGTTTGGATGGGAGACCGCCAAGGAAAATCTACCCACTGCAGTTGGTGGCACTTCACTAGCTGGTGCTTTTCCCTCCAGTCAGTAGTAGATCAGCGCAGGAGTCGTTGGGCCCTGCATTTAACCCTGGAGTCGTGAGTCACGCCCGTACTGTTAGCTATGCTAGTCGCCGTGATGATGTCTCGGAGCATGCCTAGCATGAACTAGCAGTTTCCCAGCACCTGGGCATGCTGAGACTGAGCTGAGTGCTCATGTGGTTAGTAAAAAGGGCTGGCCTTTCACTCCAGCCATCAGCCTTCTGAGTGTGTTACAACAGTGGTTTTCAACCAGGGTACACGTACCCTTGGGGGACGCAGCGATCTTCCCGGGGTACATCAGCTCATCTAGAGATTTGCCTAGTTTTACAACAGGCTACAGGAAAAGCACTAGTGAAGTCAGTACAAACTAAAATTTCAGGCAAGGACTTGTTTATACAGCTCTGTATGTTATTCACTGAAATGTAAGTACTGTACAGTATGTATATTCCAATTGATT
Organism: Platysternon megacephalum; assembly: GCA_003942145.1. Lineage (NCBI taxonomy): Eukaryota > Metazoa > Chordata > Testudines > Platysternidae > Platysternon > Platysternon megacephalum. The sequence goes on along the minus strand of QXTE01000198.1, from coordinate 2,746,651 downwards.
TATTGGATAACCCTATGATAACAATGAGAACGTAAGCAGTTTTTCAGTAATAGTGGCTGGGACCCTTTTGTGTTTTTATGCCTGATTTTATAAGCAAGTAACTTAGTGAAACTTGGCTGTACAGTATCCCAGCAAAGTCCAAGTCAGGCCATTACGTGCTGCTTCCTTACAATTCTCCATTGCGCTTTCAGATGGGTAGTTTTCTTCTTCGCTCCCTGCCCTATGCGCACACGCATGTGTGCGTGTCCTGTCTGTAAAGCCCCTGGAGGTGATGGCTCTGTATGAAGGGATGGTGCTATTTGGACTCGTAAGCACATGACTTGCAGGATTCGGCTGATTTTGTGGTGTCCGTGGGGCTGGTAAACCGGGGTTCAGCTGGCTGGATCAGAGGAAGGAGCAGGCTATTCCAACCTAGGGGTTCTTGTGCAAAGAGAGGGGGAATTGATTCTGCTCTCACAGCAGTGTAAATCAGGAGTAACTGCATTGTAACCACTGGTGTAACACTAGTGTCAGGCTGCCAGTGTAGGTGAGCTGAGTCAGAAACAGAGGCACAAACCGAGTAAGAAGAGCACCTGAGGCAGACCAAGAATACACTTTATTCCATAGTTACAACAATCAGTATAACCATTAGCTGAGCTTTCACATAACCAGTCCGGGACATTTCACACACACTGTTCGGATGTACCAAGTGCCGTTATTCCCCTCATCTAAAAGCCTATTTCTCCAAGACAACAGATACAGGAACCTCGTCACTAACACAACAATACAAAAGAAAACCCAGAGCGCTTGTAGCACCATTTGCAGGCTGGAGTTTTTCTCCATCGACACCTGCTGACAACTGTAAAGCGTTGGGAGGAGGTTTGGGAAAAGGGATGGGGGTCACATCCCCAGAGCCCTGCTGGCCACAATCTGTGGAGTTTGTTCCTGAGACAAGTTTTTATTTATCTATATTGATGACTCGAATGTGTCACACACACACACACGCGCGCACACGGCAGCAGGGACGCGGGGAAAGGATCGTCACAGCAGAAACTAGCCAAGCGATAGAATGAGAGAGAAGTCAAAACGCGGGGGCGTCTCTAAAGCACTAACACCACATGTCACAGCAGTTCACCATGGTTCACAACTCTTTCTCCTCTGACAAAGGAAAACAAGAAAAGCCGACAGGAAGGGGGAGCGGAGAGGAAGCAAATGCTTTTTGTGCTTAAAGTCAGGAGGAAGGAGGCTGAAGAGTAGCATTTCCCTCTCCCCACCGTCCCGCTTACTCCTTCCGGGCCCGGGCTCTGCAGCTGTGATCAGGCCCCTGTAGAGAGGATCCTACCTGGGGCCTGCTCCTGAGGAGGGTTTAGTCTGATGGTTTGTAAAGTGACTGGAACCAGAGCCTGCTTTTCCCCGGGGGATCTCTCAGGCCAGGCCAGGCCAGGGGGAGCCCAGCATCCCCCCCAGTCTCCTGTGTGCCCCAAGGGGCAGAGGGAACCTGCTCTATCAGATACAGACGCAGGGGTGGACAGGGGCAGGTTTGGCCTGCAGCTCTGGGGGCAGCCCCTGAGAGGAAGAGGAGAGCCCGGCCCAGGACAGGCTCTGCTCTGTGTTTTGCAGTAATCCTTCCAGACTGGAGTTCCCTCTACCTGAGCCCCCTGCCCCCTCCTCCCCACACACAGAGTAGGGGGAGGAGTCTGCAAGAGGGCATGCGCAGGGACCCAGCAGAGTGGCTTCCTACCATGCCTTGGAGCTGTGGGAGTGGGGGAGGGGAAAACAGCTGGCCAATGAAACCCACCTCTTCCTGCACACAAGAGGGGTGAGGATGCAGCCCCCACGCCCTGTCCATTCTCCTCGCCCCTTCCCGACAGGCCTTCTGAGCCGCTGGGCTGGCAGAGAGCAGAAGATGCTCTTGGTGAGGCGGGACGTGTATCACACACTCTCCCCAGCCCCCACACGCCCAGCCAAGCCACCTCAGCCCATGCACCCTAGGGTGGCACTGGTTGAGTCTCTGTTACTGCCCCCTGCAGTGCTCGTCCCTAGTCGGGGCTGATCTGCTCCTAACCCTGGCTCCTGTTACTGGCTAAAATGTCTTCGACAGACGCAGCCCATCAGCCCGGTACACCTGGTGGTTCTGCTCTCCCTCCGCTCTGAGCCCACTGGCACAGACCTGGGGGCTGTAAGAAAACATGAGATCCACGGGCTGGCTGCGAGGCGGGTGTTGTGTGTTCGCTGGTTGCACCGCACCTGCTGACTGCCCTACAAACTACTGCCTCCAGCTGGTGTCACCTGCTAGCAGCTACCCCTATTCCTGCAAATACCCCTTACTGTGGAACGGGGGGCCCAGCACACCCCTAGAGCCCCTCCGTGTACAGCCCTTCTGGCCACACTTATCTCCCAGCGTGCTGCTGCTCTCCTGCCTTGTGATCTGTGACTCAAACCCCTCAGGCCAGGCGGGGCCCCAGGACTGCACCAGAACGGCCTGCTGGTGACAGTCCCTGCATGCACCTGCCAGTGGGACATTCAGAACGCCAAGGCCCCAACCCTGCAAGTTGCTCCGCAAGAGAAACCCCCCAGGCAGTGGGGCTCTGAACGGATATGGGGACCTGCCTGTATGGAAAGCTTGCAGGCTGGGGGTCTCAGAGTGGTGGTGCTGGCAGCAAGGACAGTTCACAGCAGAGCCTGGCGTTTGCGGGCTTATTCCTGAACAGTCAATGCTCATTTTAAAAGTGACCCTCCGGGCCACTGCCATCGTTCTGGGGATTGGTGCATGGGAAGTGTCTGATCCCTACAAGCTAAGAGAGTCCGTGGGCCATGCTCTGGGGAGTGAAACACCCAGAACCTGCATCCCACCTGCTCCAAAACAAGCGGTCCACTTTCCTGGGTCGCAGGAAGGCCTCCCCGAGAGCACTGTACTGGCAACCCTGCAGTCCCTGCCACGAGAACGCGTTGGGAGCTGAAAGCACCCAATCGCTGTGAATATCAGCCAACACTTCCTCCTTCCAAACAGCCAAATCCAAACCTGTTCCCACTGAAGGCCGGGGCTTCCCTGGGACAGGGCCAGCCTTCAGGGGATATGTTACTTTCTCAAGTTGCCTCGGGGGGGCTGACGCCAGGGCAGCCAGGCTGTGGATTCTGGTGACCTCTGGAAGCAGGCTGGCAGAACCAGCCCCATAAAGGTCCATTTACAGCACTGGGTAAAGACCCGACCGCCTCTGACTCAGCCCAGCAGAGGCCCCTGCAGGCAGCAGGGCGCGCCCGGGGGCTGCCACTCCTGGGCAGAGCTGCGTCACCACCAAGGTTGTCTCATGCCTTGCTTGGATGCAGCACAAGAAAAGAGACACATTCCAAGAAGGCACCTAGATCCTAAAGGGCTCTGGGTGTCCTGGAAAGCGCTGGAGGGGACAGACCCTCCTGCAGCCAGCATGTGCGGAGGGCACTTCAGCGGCTGGATTCCTGAGGATCAGAAGTGATGGTACAGCCAGTCCCCCCAGGTCCTTTAAAGGCAGGCCCTCCTCTGTGTGGGAATAAAACCCTTGGGGATCATTGACTGCCAGGTGCCCTGCTGGGAAGGGAAGGGGGGTGGGGTTTTCATTACAATGGGCCTGTCTGGCCTCTGCCTGGAGGGGGAAGGAAGCAGCGGGGGAAGAGCTCTGCATTAGAGGCTGAGTGACGCAGATGGGCTGTAGTGTCCCCGCCTCATGCCACTGCAGGTGAATGGGCTGCCTTGAGCAGGGGATCTCGGGGAGCACATCTGTAATTCGTGTGGCTTTCCATGGGTTTATTTGGTTTGCTACGGTCTGTTCACGGCATTGTATTTTAACGGCTTGGTGCGGGAGAAGGAAAGGTGAGGCTGATATGGGAAACATTTGTTCTGCTCAGTAAGGATCCCTTGCTTTTTGCATATTTGCATTATGGTCTCAGTGCTCTTTAAACCTAGTTTATAAATTTGAATCCATATCTACACACACACATATCTATAATATTTCTCAAACGTATCCCGAGAGCTCAGCTGATCAGCTGGGGAACAGGGGGTTGGAATGTCCTTGGGAAAGGACTTCCTGAACACGCCCACTTGTCCCCATTCAAAGTCTAACATCTGGGCCATTTAAACTAAAGCCACTTAGATTGCGGTTTGGGATCGCCGTTTGACTCAAAAGCCAACAGTGATCTACATGAGGCCCTGCACAGGACCTGATTTTCAGAGGCACCACTCACGCATAGCTCCCAGCGGAGGTGGTAGGTGCTCGGCATCTCTGAAGATCATGAGCCTGGACTTTTCGAATCATGTTGTTTCATACGGCTAGACAGTTTCCTAGTGAAGGAGATCCCATTCATACCCGAGCAGCTCCGGACTCTGAGCTTCGGCCGAGTCTGAATGGAAATCCTCCCAGCTGTGGGAACTGAGGAATTCTGACCTAGAGTCAAGTGGCCACCTGAGAAACAGCCCTAGGAGCCCAGGACAGGTGAGGCAGAGCCGCTGAGAAACAAGGGGACAAACCCTGCCCCGATTTCTGCAGCAATACGGCACCCCAGCATGGCTGCGTTCAGGGTGCTCCCCTTCCTGAGAGATGGCTGAGGGGCTGCCTCGCTGGGGGGTGGGATCGAGGAGACCTCAGAAGCTGCATAAAGCAAGAGTTCCCTGGCGAGCCGAAGGCGGATAGCTGTGGGGTGTCTTCAGGGCAGCCACTAACAGGACAGTGCGATCTCAGACCTGCCCCGCCCCCTCACCCTTTCCAGCCAACTGGGATTTCATCTTGCTCGGGGACCCGCTTCCTGCAGCACCACCCCCCAATCTCAGGCTGTGGCCAGGGAGCAGCTCGTGCCCTTTCTAGGGCCACCGAACAAAGCACATTCATACCTGGGCAGAAAGGTCCCTTCCTTCTGCAGCATTGTACCGTGCCTTTAAATCCGAGCCTGCCACTGCAGCCATATGTTTCCAGGCAGCAGCAGGAGGAGGCGGTTTTACTGCAGGAAGGAGACATTAGCAAAGGCAAGGAAAAACCGAGCCAAAGAGCCCTTCAACCAGGGCATTCCCTGCCAGGAAGCCCCAGGTCACTAGTCTGCAGGGAAACCTGCCCTAAGGCCCAGCTCCACAAAAGGAGGCAGGCACTGTGAATTGTGAAGCGTCCCCATGCAGCATGCAGGACAGTTTTATTCGACCTTCAGTTCCAGACCTGGCTCAGCCAGGCATCTGGCTTTGTTGTTGTTGTTGGTCCCTTTTGGGTGGTCGCTTAAGGCAGATTTCCCTGTGGCTTCCCCTCCCCAGCAAGCCCTGGATCAGCACACTGCCCGCAAAGCCGCCTCACCCTGGGCAAGTCATCAGAACGGGGCATGGGCGAGACCGGCACCGCTGGCCAAGACCAGACAGGAGCTTGAGCCTGAGTCTTGAGCAGCGCCGGGCTGGTGTGGGCGAATCGCCAGCAATCTCAGGGCTCAGCCACTCGGTGCTAAAATCAGGGTGCGGTGCAGAAGGAAGCAACATGTGCCCACTTTCCCTGCCTTTGGCTCACCTCTCGTATTAACAGGGAGCAGGGTCCTTCCTCGGAACGGGCTCCCCGCACGGCGTACTTGCCTGCACGAGCGTCTGGAGAGAGGAACAACAGCCTCTCGGATCCACGTGCAAATCACGTGCGTGCAACTTCGCTCTTTCCCAAAGTGAGTTGCGGGGAGCATGCGCGCGCCATTGCAACTAGGCAGGGACAGAGGCTTGTCCCGCCGGAGCCCCAATAAAACTGGGTATCGGAAGGGTGGGAGAGCGTGAGCTGTACGTGCTCCCTGACATCCCTATAAACCCGGGGATGGGCGGACCCGGCTGGGCTCTCTTCCCAAGGGCTGTTCGAAGGAAGAGGAGAAAAACGAAGGCAGGTTTGACAATGCACTGAAATAAAAGCAAAGGAAACCGGTGATTCCCAGACATGCAAAGGAGCGGGGAAGGAGGATTGGGGCATGAAAATTCATTGGGAGGGGGTAGTTGGTCTCTGGTAGCAAGAGGGGGCAGGAGGGAAAAATCTGGGGTAGAAGCGAGATGGAGTGGGGGGAGTGTCTCTCAGCAGTGGAGGGATGGATGGCGGCAGAGCTGAGCAGCAGCTGGAAGCAGGGGTGGGGGAAGGGGAGACGGGAGAAGAGAGGTTCACAATGAAAACCTGATTCGACAGTCACATTTCATGGCAAAATAAAGGCCGTGTCAAGCCCCGTCCTCCCCAAGGCTTGGGAATGAAAGGTGATGGCCCAGCCCAGCCACCGAGCTGCAGCCCCTGTGGCTCTGGACCGGAGCCGGGCGACTGTGCTAGCGCTGGGAGAAGTGGGTGTGTGCAGCGGGGGATGGGGTGATCGGGAGTGTCTGCCTTTGAATGTGTTCAAGGCAAAATACCTGATTCCTGCATGTAAACAGCTGGTTTTTCTTCCTGTTTTTTGATACGACCTGATTGTGGAAAAGAGTTACCTGCCGAACGCGGGACTCAGTACGTAAAGACCAAGTCCGAGATGCTGGACATCAGCCAGTCCCCAGCAATCATCTCCGTCACCTCCGGAGTGCAATAGTCCGGGAACTCAAAGTGAGAGGTGACTCCCAAGGGGAAAAGGTCGAGGTCTTTGTCGAAGACTGACCAGTCCAGGGCTCCGCAGGCTGCGCTCGGCTGGGCTTTCCCGGGCAGGACACCCAGGAGCTCTTCCTCCAGCTCTTCGTCAGAGGAGGAGAAGGAGGAAGGCGGGGATGCGGTTGACATCGGGGAGGGGGACCCGCTCTCTGGGGAGCTCACCTGCTCCGGGAAGGGCTGCGCAGTGGGTTCTGGGTCCTTCGGCTGGCAGGACTCAACGGAGTCATCTCTCTTGCTTCTTTTCTCCCCAGCCGCCCGCGCGGCGGGGACCATGTGCCAGAATTCCTTGCCGGGTGCCTTCGGGCAGTCCTCAAAGGGCGTCTCCGACAGCCGCACCTCTAGGAGGTCCTCTTCCATCTTGAGTGTGGACTCTCCCATCTGGCAGCTGGAGTCATGCTTGGAAGGCTGCCTTCTGCTGGAGGTGACCCGGCTGAGGACGGATGGTTTTATCTTCACGGGGAGCCTCGGCCGGGACTTGCTGGCCCCTATTTTGCCCTTTTTCCTGGGCCGGTACTTATAGTCTGGGTAGTCAGCCATGTGCTTGAGCCGCAGGCGCTCCGCCTCCTTGACGAAGGGGATCTTCTCCGAGTCCTGAAGGAGCTGCCACCTCCTGCCCAGGCGCTTGGAGATCTCGGCATTGTGCATGTCCGGCCACTGGTCCATGATCTTCCGCCTCTCGTTCTGCGACCACACCATGAAGGCATTCATGGGCCGTTTGATGTGGCCACTCGGCGTCTTGCACCAGGCAGGCTCGCCCTTGGTGCCGGCTTCCTTCAGGAGCAGGGAGTCTTTGGTGGCTAGCTGGGGACACACCTCCCGCTTGGACTCGATCGCACGGCTCCTCATGTTCCTCTGCTGGACCATGCTGCTGCTGCTGCTGCTGCTGAAGAATTGCTCCCAGATGCTAAACGCCAGTCAGGGTTATTTTCATTGTCCGGAAGAAGAGGAGGAGGAAGAATCTTCTGCTTGCTTAGGGCTGGGGAAGGTTCTTCAGCCCGTCCGCCCCCTTTTAACTCGGTCCGTCAAAGCAGCAGGCGAGGAAATTGATGGAAGTGGCTTGGCACCTTTACAAAAAACTGCCCTGCCTCCCTGAGATGTTTCACTCCGCCGGCCGGCCGGGAAGCGGGCTTTGCAAAAGGCAGGCTGGCTCCTGAATCAATGGACCGTGAGATTAACGCCAAGCCGGTCTCTCCTTGTGTTACACACCGGCTTGGCCCGGCACCGGAGCGATGCAGGGGTCCCAGCAGCCTGCAGCACACGAGCCCCCCAGGGCAGGGGGAAGGGGATCGATACAAAATAAATTGGTAAAAAGAATGCTGGCTCTTTCTTCCTATTCTTTCCCAGCCAGTTGCCTTCCTGTGCCTGCTCCTTGTCTCGCTGCACCCTAGCGCCTGCCTTGCTCGCCAGCTGGAGCCAATGCCTTGCACTGCATGCTGTCTGCACGCCCTCCCCAGCTCGCTCGCTCTCTGGTGCCTTCTCTTACAGCTCTGCCGAGCTGTCAGCCAGCGCTGGCTCCCCCAGACGCTCTCCGCCCCTCGTGTGCAGTCTGGGGGCTGCACCATCAGACGCCTCTAGTGTAAACACCCAGGTGCTTATTCTGTCAATGGGAGGCTCCGCCCAGGCAGGCGCGTCATTGGTTGCAGGGCAGGAATGAAGGATTTGCATCCCCCAATAGGCTTTCCCCGAGGAAGGGGTTGCTAGAGAGAATGTCAAACTTTCTCCTGATCCCCCCCCCCTCTCCGCCCCCCACATCACTTACCTGGGCTCTGAACCAGCCCTGGGCTGACATGGCCGCAGGCCTGGGGGACACGGAGCCCCAAATCCATGGTGCAGCCTGGCGGGCAATGCCCAAGCCTCTGTTTATACAGCGCTGTGCGCCCGGACCCTGCTCTGAGGGAAGGGAACAGGTGAGCGAATTGCCCTTGTTGTCGCTGGCGTCCCCTCCTTGCGACTCGCCGCCTCCTCCTGCTAACGTGGCGTGGCTCTGTCCTGAGATCAGAAACCCACCCAGTCCCTGCCCCGAAGAGCCTACACTCTGCCCCCGACAGCGAGGACACCGGGCAAAGGAGGGAGGTCAAACGACGCCACCGCACGTTGGGTTCTGCTGGCAAAGCACTGACCCAGTCTGGGGTCTGGGGCAGGGGCGGACGGCCCGGAAGAGGAGGGCGGTGGCGGGGAGCGAGGTGAAAAGAGCGGGGTTTCAGAGGGCCTGGGAGAGCGACATCATCCTGGTCTCTTGTAACTCTCCTGGTGTGAGCAGGGCAGCGGGTGCTCACCCCGACACGCGCTAATAGCGCTCGCTGCTTCCCGTGTGCTGAAGATCTCGGAGCACTTGACAAACCATGCCACAGGCAGGCCCACCCCACCCCTCTGGGAAGGTCTTACTGGGACACACACACGCTGGGGTAATATCACTGCAGCCAGTGAGTTACACCACAGCTCAACTTGGCCTGTCGTCATTTTACAGATGGGGAAACTGAGGCACGGAACAGGGCAGTGACTTGCCCAAGGTCACACTGTGAGTCTCTGGCAGAGTGAGGACCTAAGGCCGCGCAACAGCCTATCAAGGGCTGCGGCAGGGACAGACGCTGTCCCCCAGCCCCGGAGCTGCTGCGGCCGGGGAGAGGCACCTCTCCTCCCCAGCCCAGGTGCTGCTGCGAGGAGAGAGGGCTGGGGGAGTCCTCTCTCCCCACCATGGCCCCGGGGCAGCCTGCACCCCAAACCCGTCATCCCTGGCCCCACCCCTGAGCCCGCACCCCCAGCTGGAGCCTTCACCCCCCTGCACCCCAACCCTCTGCCCCAGCCCTGAGCCCCCTCATCCCTGGCCGCACCCCAGAGCCTGCACCCCCAGCTGGAGCCTTCACCCTCCTGCACCCCAACCCTCTGCCCCAGCCCTGAGCCCCCTCCCACTCCCTGAACCTCCTTATCCCTGGCCGCACCCCGGAGCCTGCCCCCCCAGCCGCCCTCCTTCGCCCAGGGATGGACCCAGGCACAGTGTGCAGATGTTGGATGTCGTTTGCAGGCGCTGTGGGGCCAGACCCATGCCCAGCTCAGCCCCAAGGTTTGGCCTTTACCTGTAGGAGCCCTAAGAACGTCTTGTTTTTAGGCATCGTGTTGAGAAATGAGCTCAGTCCATATTGAGGCTTTAGGGCCTCTGGAGTTTTAGGGGCATAAAATGGGTGTAACCAGCATTGCCAGCCCCAGCTATTCCAAAATCATGAGTCAGGCCTCAGGGTCACAAGACTGGCTTAACAATCATGAGCTTTCAAATTGACTTAGCGTTAGGTTCTTTGGCTTTGCCTCCGAGGTTCTGGACCTTTGGGGTTTGTGTGGTCAAGCTTTCCTCTGCAACCGCAAAAGAGTAGAAACTGACTTTTTAAAAATAATGACAGCTGAGAGTCTCATGTAATCACCAGACTCCAGGAGCTGTGTCTTTCAGGAAAACACCAGCTGTCACGAGACATGCAATAAAATCACTAGTGTTGGCCCCACTGTGTAACCCTCTGGCAACCCAGCCCACAGAGTGTGAGGGTCGCAAGGGGTGAGACGTGGGAACACAGTGGACCAACAGCCATGTCTTCAAATGTGGGTTCAACAAGTGTGCCTGAAAATCACACTTGCGACCATTTGGCCAAATCCATGCACAGCGTAACACCGCAGCTTCAGTGCAGTTCTGCCACGGATGAATTTGGCCCATTGATTTTAGTAAAAAAACGTTGCCTTTGTATCCACTGCCTCTCGGTTACACGTGCAAATTGGGTAACTCTGGGTGCAACAGGACTATTTTATTGCAGCTTGATTCGGGTAGCTCCCTGGATGTTAGGATGGCAGCCCCGGTGTTTGCAGTGCATGTAAATGTGGCAACGTGTTTGGCCAATTGAGCATTTAGGAACATATCCCGCCTGCTTTGCACTTTATGCAACAGAGCAACTGACGTATCAGCAACATGCTTTGTTCATGGGCGAAGCTTTAGGTGGGGCAGGGGCAGGGGGGCCCATCTGTCTGAAGCCCATCTGGCTCGTTGATTGCCCTCCTTGGGCTTTGAACCCTTCCTTAAAGCACTGTTTGGTGACCCATCCACTCCGTGTGTGAGCATGCGTTCACAGTGATGGCTCCAAGAATAGGACTGAGCTCCTGCTAGAGGCTCAGTTTGGGCGCTGTTCCCTCCTGGTCTTTGAAGAAGCCTTAGCACCACATTTTCAAGCAAGTTGAACATACAGTTTAGCATGCAAATGTGTGTGCAGTTGTGCACCCAGATTGCATGCTCAATGAGGGCTGATTGGAAACGTGCTCCTGCACTTGGACAGTTCCCTTCATTTCCATGGGAAGTGACCAGATTTGCACGTGCATAATATGCTCACAATTACACGCACACTATCAATGCACAATTGCCTTGTGGAATCATTTGCAAATCTGGCCTGTATTGGCTAATGTTGTGTGGGTGGAGGTGCTGGAGGGACTGATGGGGGAGTTTTTATCAGTCACTGCTTGCATTCTGTGATTGCACCTCAGCCTGAGCGCTCAGGTGGGAGGGTGTCTGATACATATTTATTACCATTGCCATTTGCATATGGCAGGCTTTGTGCAGGCAGCATGGCTGCCCCGTTGCAGCCTCCTTTGGCACCGTCCCCCCCGAGTGTATGTCGCCGAGGTGCAAACGCTGTGTGCACAAGTCCAGGTGCACGCTGGGCTGTGGGGAGGCCTCTGGCTGCCAGCGAGCTCTTAACCCATCAGCTGCAGAGCCCCCATCCTCCAGCGGAGAGCCTTCAGCACAGGCTCCCGGCTGTAATTGCAGCTTTTTATGGATCTGGGAGCGTGACTGGGGTATAATGAGAAGTTGGCTCCCCCTCCCCCACCTGAGAGAGGCTAGTCAGTGATTCCAGAATTCCCTGCTCTGCTCCACGTGGAGACCAGAGGAAAGGGGCCCAGTCCTCTGAAAAAAAGGTTCTGCCAGTGACGTGTCCTGCTGCACGGTTCCCCGGGAGCTGTAGGCACATGGGGGCTAATTCCTGGGAACAGAGGAGCGTTAGCTTGTTGTGGGTCTCGGACCTGGGGCTTGGGGACTTGTGACTGTGCTGTCGGGGAGGTGGCCATGTGCCCACAAATAAGGTGCTGCTCTGCAGCTTAAACAGTGGAGTGGGGATCAGGACACCTGCTTCTTTCCCAGCTCTGCCACTGACTCAGGATGTGACCATGAGTGAGCCACTTAGCCTGTCTGTGCCTCAGTTTCTCCATCTGTAAAATGGGGATAATACAATTGTCTCAGTCAAGTAAAGGGCGTTGAGAGCCTTGGATGAGGCTGTTAGGTATGTGCAGTGTTTGTTGTTTGTAATATTTATCATAACTAAGGCTACGTTTTAGTCATGGGTCTTTTTAGTAAAAGTCATGGACAGGTCACGGGCAGTAAAAAATTCACGGCCCATGACCTGTCCATGACTTGTACTATGTACCCCTAACTAAAACTTGGGCCGGGGGGCTGTGGGTCCTCTGAGGGGGCGGTCAGCGGGCGCTGCGGGCACTGGGGGGGGAGGCGGGCGGCGGCACACAGACCGGGACCCCTGCTGATGCTGGGAGGGCAGACGGGCAGCAGCGTGCGGCCCGGGACCCTTGCTGGTGCTGGGTGGGGAGGGTTGGCGGGACTGGCAGGCTTTCTACCTGGCTCCGTGTGCCTCTGCAGCTCCTAGAGGGAGGGAAGGCCAGGGGGGGCTCCGTGCGCTGCCCCCGCCACAAGTCCGGCTTCGCAGCTCCCATTGGCCGAGAACCACAGCCAAAGGAAGCTGCGGGGGCGGTGCCTGTGGGCGGGGGCAGCACACAGAGCCCCCTGGTCCCTCCGCCTAGGAGCTGCAGGGACATGCCGGCCGCTTAGGGGGAGGCCCCCCCCGAGGTAAGCGCCATCCTGCACCCCAACCCCCTGCCCCAGCCCTGAGCCCTCTCCCACAACTAAACTGCCCCAGCAGCGGCCGGTGCGGCTGGGCCAGGGGCTGCCTGAGCTGCTCGGGCAGCCCCAGAGCCAGCCGCACCGGCCTCTGCAGAAGTTACAGAGGTCACGGAAAGTCACGGGATCCGTGACTTCCCTGACAGACACGCAGCCTTAATCCTGACAAACCGCCCACCCCGGGAATGTGCTGGGGCTGAAAGGAAAACGGGCATGTTCCCAAGGCACCTGCCTATTGCAGGAGACTTTCCTGCCTTGTGGAAATCACTGGACCTTGCCCCAAAAGCCCTGGCACTGGGTACAGCTACAGCTACTGTCTACTCCTCGGGGCGTCTGCCTGAGCTCCTCACTCCACTACTGGCCCCCCCAGCCGGGACGGGTGTGCAGGACAGCGAGGCTGTCACGTCTGTGTCATCTTCCCCAGAATGTCCTTGTGAGCTGGCACACGCCTGCCCTGCAAACGCGCCACCCTCCACGTGAGCCTGCCACCTCCACAGCTAGCCAGCGTGCCAGCAGAGCCAGCCAGCCCCTTCTGCCGCAGCCCGACACACGGGCGCTCACACGAGCGTCTCACTGCCACTAGCTATGGCGAGCAAAGTCCGTGCCAGGACAAGCCTGCCCCAGCCACGGGGAAGGCCTGCACCTAGCACGTGATCTGAGCACGTTGGCCCAGCCATGGTGAATTTCACACAGTCAGAGCGGGGCTCTAGAGAAAAATAATATAATATAATATAATATATGGAGATATACCTATCTCATAGAGCTGGAAGGGACCCCCAAGGGTCATCGAGTCCAGCCCCCTGCCTTCACTAGCAGGACCAATTTTGCCCTAGATCCCTAAGTGGCCCCCTCCCGGCTGTCGATCCTGCTGCACAATCAGGGCGAACCAGCCACACACACACACACCCCGCCCCACTCCAGCAGAGAGCACGGGGGAGAGCAGGCATGAGGGCCTGGGGAGGGGGGTTAGCTCTGCTCAGTCCCGCAGGCAAAGAGAGACGGGGGCTGCTGTGGTCAGGGACGAGCTTTTGCACGGATGTGCTCGTGGTTGGGGGCAAGGGGGTATGGCAGACGGATCTCTGGGGCAGGGAGGGAAGGGGGTGAAAGCTCCATTGGTCAGGTGATGGGCATGGGGCCGGCTGTGAGCTTGCCCGGGCAGTGAAACGTGCCATGGTGTCTGCCAGGCCCTGAAGGCTCGCCAGTGCCCGGCTCCGTGGTGGCGGGGGGAGAAGGGTGAAAGGCGAACGTTGAGAGGGCAGGGCTGGGGTCGGGCTTTCTGAGCACAATGTCTGCCAATGCCAATGGCAGCAGGGCAGACGCAGCAACAGACGCTAACCAGCATCCAGAGCTCCCGGGAGCTGCTGAGCCATTTCAATGAGGAGGCAAGCGATGCATGAGGGTGGGGGATGGGTAGGGGGGCAGAGAGGGGAGTGTGGCTCTTAAAGGCACAGGAGCCTGCTTCTGGTGGTTACTGCAGGGGGTGACTAGACAGAGGGCAGGAGGGAGGCTGTGACCTTGACCTTGTCCCAGCCTGGTCAGCGCCTGCCTGGGAGGGTCCTGAGCACTTGCTGTCCAGCCGTGGGAATTCACTGCGTGAAGGGAAGGAAGTGGGGTGGATGGAGGGTGCATGAATGGTAGTAATCTAATCCAGACTATGATACTCTGGCCAGACACCAATCTCTGCTGTATTTGGGATAGTCTGGCATCGCTCCACGGATTTCCAGAGCAACTCCAGATTTACGCCCAGGAAACTAGAGTTGAATCTGGCCCCGCCTCTCTGGTACAGACACATTTATATGGTGCGTTCTCAAGCCAATGTGTCTCCACCACTTTGCACGTTCACTAGGCGTTGGCAGAAGCACGCATTTACACCCCCACACACACCCCCATTTGCACATGCAAGATTACAGGCCTAGTTTTCCAGGCTACGTTTGGAAGCTTAGCCTGTGGGGCTCAAAGGGATACTGGAAATGTAATCAGTTTCTAAAATGCCCTGACTCTCCTTGCTAGTGTTTGGAACTTTACGATCACCTGGCTCGCATTTAATAAATACCCTGTGCTCTGATGCTGTGTGAGTTAAAAACCCCGCACCACACAAACACCAGGAGAACCTGCCTCCTGTGAAAGTGTGCCCAAAGTGCTGTCAAATGCACAAAGTAAACACAGTGAGAGGGGAAAAACAGAGCAAAAAGATATTTGTCACTAAGTTCTTTCAGTTATAGCAATCTCAAGTGTCTCTTATAGCAATAGTAGGTAAACAATTTTCAGAAGGAAATGTGATTTATGAATTGACTGTGTCCCTTTAATATTTCATAAGCTAACAACAGAGCTTCTGTGTGGGGAACAGAGAGCTTCTAGCATATGGGCCTCCTCCAAAGCTCACTGAAATCGATGGAAATCTTCCTATTGACTTCAGTCGGCCTTGGGATCAGGCCCTGAGGTTGGAAAACAGAGCGACCTGATGTTAAACACACAGGGGCAGGATGTGATTCAGGAAATGCAGACCCAAAATAAAACTGTAATCCCAGCCCTTGAGGACCAGTTTTTCTATACTCTCTTGGTATCCTGGAATCCTTTTCCCTGTGCTTTGTAACCGCTCTGAGAACCAGAGCACTGGTGTTATATCAAAATCAAATAGAATTTTATAGTGTGACGTGTGACACTAACATTGGAACATGTAAACCCCAAAGCTCTTTGAAATGTACAAACACCTTCAAGGATGCCAGGAATATGGTAATAAGATTCCTCTAACTAGTTTAAAATTCTCATGACAAGATACCGTCTATTGACAATTGCTTCTTTACCTGTAAAATTGATTTCCCAGGATCCCAGGGCCAGTGATGGTAAAATATTACTTTAACCATTTTTTTATTATATATTTTATTAAACTTAGAACATATAGTGCCTTTCATCAAGGGACGTCAAACTCAAGCACTTTGGAGGAAGGATGGGCTAGTGGCTACATTCAAGACTCCTGGGCTGTATTCCCTGGCTCTGCCATGTAACATATGACCTTGAGCAAGTATGTACCTCAGTTTCCCTATCTGAAAAATAGGGCTAAGTATACCAGCTGCCTCACGGGTGTCTTGTGAGGCTTAAATCAGTCACATCTGTAAAGCCTCTTGAAATTCTTGAACTGGAAGTGCCATAGAAGCGCTAAGCATTACTGCTCACAAACCAAATCAGACACAGGCTACTGGAGACTGTTATGCCAGCCAGAGTGACCACGGTTGGTGGCATTGCACCAGGCATCGTGTAGTGAAGTTCCCAGATCTGGCTCAATCTTGCGAATCCACGAATCTCTGGGGCAACCCCCCTGGCAGGGTCAGGACGTGCATTGGTGGAGAGTTCGAGAGCACGGTGTTCTGGGGTCTTCGAAGGGCAGCCAACACTGCGTTTATAGCTGTCCCCTTTCACAAATGCAGAAACAGGCTCACAGGGAGAAATAGGCGACTCACTGATACGCAGAGCCAGGTGTAGAAGCCCGGAGTCCTGACTCCCAGTCCTCTGCTGTAACCGCTTGGTCCACATGACCCCCATGTAATGAGTGCACCTGTTCTCAAACACTCAGCGCTGAGAAGAAGGCCAAGGGGTCACTTCAGACAATGCTCAAGCTGGGGAATTGCCCACCCGTCTGACTGACCTAACCTCCGTGTGCAGTGGGCACTGCGGGAGAGGGCACAGCACCCTCAGGAGGAGAGCTGGCAACCTTGCTGGGGGTGGAGAGATGATGGTGTGCAGCCGGGGAAAGGACATTGGCCCGTCATGTGGAAGATGGCAATGTGGTTACGGGACATGGTGTGAATGGTCACAGAACCAGGGTGTGCTGGGTGTCCACCCCGACAAGGGCTGGGCAGGTAAAAAGGGCCAATTAACCTTATAGGCTGCACCTGGAGGAGAGCCAGGGCCTGCTAATGTCTACCTGAAGATAAAGCCCAGCTGGGCAGGGACAGGTGCAGGCACAGGCTGGGCTTGTACAAAGCCGGGAAGTTGAGAGCCGGAGGGGGCTGCAGGAGAAGCTCTGCAGTCACTCTCTAGAGAGAAAGGGAGGTGGCTAGGGACAAGGAGGAGTTCTAGGTGGCAAGTAACCCCTGGGATCCTGCCCTGGGCTGTAGAGTCTGGCAAGAAGCCGAGAGGGGGGAGTAGTCATTGGAGAGGAGGAAGCTTTGGGCTGATGGACCCAGAATTGGGCCTGCAGACGGGGGAGTGAGGTAGGAGGGAGCCCGGGGAAACAGCAATAGGGTCTGAGACTGAGCTGAGCATGGTTGCCCGCTACCCTCTGGGCTGGAACCCGGGGTAGCAGGCAGGCCTGGGTCGCTTGCCAACCACTGGGAAAGTGACACTGGACCTGCCTGACATGGCATACGGGCAGCCTGTCCGGGCACCCCAGAAGGGGAGG
Organism: Platysternon megacephalum; assembly: GCA_003942145.1. Lineage (NCBI taxonomy): Eukaryota > Metazoa > Chordata > Testudines > Platysternidae > Platysternon > Platysternon megacephalum. The sequence continues at coordinate 2,729,739 of QXTE01000198.1, read as the reverse complement.
ACTGAATAGTGACCTGGCCAGAGGGCTGAGTCCCAGGGAGGGAGCACCTAAGTCCCAGGGAGGGAGAGGGAGACCACGGTGCCAGGGTTATGGCAGCCCGGGCGAGGAGGGGATGCCAGGGAGGGGAGGGGAGGGGAAGGGAGTTACCACCGGTGTTGGGGCACGGGGAGCAGGAGGCTGGATGTGTCTCCAAAGGTCTGTCACAAGGGGAGATGCGTCACAAAAATGTGACCCGACTCTTTTCTCAGTGACCCCTCCGAAACGGAGACCCTTTGCCTTCTCAGGGCTGCCCTGCGCTGCCCCCGTAGGGCCCCGGGGGCTGGGGGTGGGGTAGAAACGTTCAGGCATTTTTCAGGGAGAGGAAAAGTTCTGTATAAAGAATGAGGTGGACTTTGCCAAGAGACGACGTGCTCCAAAGGAAGGGCACAGCCCTGCCCCCTCCCCAATGCCTCCATTTCTGTACAGTCTGAGAAGGGGAAACTTCCCTGCGGTACGCTTCGCTGTTTGCCTGGCTCCCTGGGGCATGCGGTCCTGGGGGGACAGGCACTGCGGTTCTGCCTAGGGTGTATTGCTCTGTGGGTCATGGGCCCCGCATCCCTCTAACAAGAGTCTTCCACGCTGGGGCCCATGCTCTTAGCCCAGGGCCAGTCCCTGCCCGGGACAGCTCAGCAGGCCGGGGGTGCGAAGGGTTAACAGAGCCCCAAGGTGAAGTGCGGGGAGGCATAGAAACGGGGCAGCTTTTTTGAACCCAATTCCTTTCAGGGCGCGCGCTTGGCAGGGAGACGCCAGCAGGAGCTTACGGCGGCACGCAGACAGGGCCGCCAGATGTCCACACTAATCACCCCCACCTCCCAGAGCTCCCCTTGGGCCTTGGTGCGCTGGGTGCAGGACGTGCCCACGGGTTGCCTCAGTGACTGAGGGCTTCCCTGGGCAGGTGAAGTGCCCATTGGTTGCCCGGGCGCCTGAGAGGATCGGGGAGCACAGCCGATGCCCATTGGCTGCCTCGGTGACTGACGGGTTAGCAGAGCAGCGAAGCCCAGGCAGCTAGTTGCCGTAGCAACAACAGTTGTAAATGTAAACAAGGGGCCTGGTGCCCTCCCTGCACAGGCGGCGGCAGACCTGCCAACAGTCCCGGGTTTCGTGGGATTGTCCCCACGAGCTCCCTGTCCTGGCTGAACTCACCATTTCCCCCAGGCAGGGCTGCCCAGATGGGGGGGGGAGCAGTTTGCCCCAGTCACCCCATTTGAGGGGCCCCCCCAAACTGCATGGTGCACAGGGTCGCAGCGCCAGTCGGGTTAGGCCGGGCCACCCCGCTGTCTCCATCTATGGAGGGGACGGGCCAAAGCTGCCTGGTGCTGTGTCCTGCCTTAGCCCCTAGGAGATCTGGGGGGTGGGGGGTGGGGGGGGTGTTCCTCGGTAGCCTTGCCCCACTCGGGGCTGGGGAGTCCCAGACACCTGCTCTCGCAGGGCGGGGAGTGTACAGCAGCCCGGAGCGGCTGGTGCCACGGGCTCCCAAGCAGCGTGTGGCATGGTCATGTCCCCCAGACTCGGAGGCAGAAAGACCCAGGTGCAGGTGACATTGGTTAGATAAGCCAGGTGGTGCGAGAGGGGGGCATCGCCCGGCATGAGAGAGACACCACCTGGAATTGGGGGCAGGGAGCAGAGCCAGAGGGGGGCACAGGCTGGGTCTTGGAAATCTGGGGTGTCTGCTGCTATACTCCAGCTCTCTGGAGCTCATCCTGCACAGGCAGATTAGGCCAGAGCGCGAGCCACCTCTGCCCTGCTAGCACGGCCATTTCCAAGGTCATGTGATAGGGCTAATTGACATATTTGGCATTATTTTAATTAACATGCTCATTAGCATTTTCTAAACCTTGCCCATAGAGCTGGGTGCAAAGTCGTCCCTTGTTAGGGTGACCAGACAGCAAATGTGAAAAATCGAGACGGGGTGGGGGGTAATAGGAGCCTATATAAGAAAAAGACCCAAAAATCGGGACTGTCCCTATAAAATTGGGACATCTGGTCACCCTATCCCTTGTAAGAGTAAATAACCCAGCACATGGGCAGCGCCAGGGAGCCCCGTGCCCCAGGTGTACAGCTGGGCTTTACGGGGCGATGGCTCCGAGCAGGTGCCTCGCAGGCTGCCCCCAGATGGCATTCTGGAGTAAGCGGTGTAAACACAAGCTCTCCCCTGGCACCTGCTTGATGCCCACCAGGGCAAGGTCCAGTTTTAAAAATAAGAGGGCTTCTGATGGAGGTGGGAGGAGGTCACTGTTACCTCGTTCCTCCCCCAGCCTGCAGGCAACAAGAGAGCTACAGAGATGGAGCTGTCACCCAGAGCAAACTGGCAAGTCCTGCTCCTGGGACTGCAGATCTGGAGCCATTGTTCTGGGTTGTGCGGGAGTCCTGCTCTCTGGACTGGGGGGAACCGGAGCTGGGGCCAGCATGCCGGCGCACACTAGGGAAATGAACCTCGTTCCTTGGGCTGCAGGAGCAAGCCCGAGATGGTGCTGTTAGACCAGAGCCTTCGGGGGATCCTTCGCTCAGGTGCCCGGAGCTGCGTGGCAGGGATGATGCTGTCATGCTCTGGGATTCTCGCTCTCCAAGCTAAAGGGGCTCGGTCCTGCGATTTGGTGGTGTAGACGCCTGCCTGCTAAGAACCAGACCAGGGACCTACAACTCAAACAGCCTTCAGGTGACTGCCAGCTGCTCCTGACCGACAGTGGAGTTGAACAGGTGGCCTGGTGATGAAAATACCACTGCTCATTAACAGCCCCTGGGCCCTTCCCTTCGTTTACAACCCCTTTTGAACCTCCCCAAGAAGCCAGCCTGCAGAGAGCTGCTCTGACACTGGACTAGCTCCATTGCTGTTCAGAGCCAGCCCCTGCAAGCAAGCAGGTTCTCCGAGAAGGCGCATCCCCTCCGAGGTGAGGAAGGGAGCAGCCTCTAAACTAGAGAGAAAGTGGCAGCGGGCTGGCGTGAGCCTGCCTCGAGATGCCCAAGGGCAGCTCTGAAACCCTCTCCTCTGCTTTCCTGTGCTTTTGGGATCTGCCTTCCACCAGCTGGGCTGCGGGCACCTTGAACCAGCTTCTCTCTGATGCTGAGCCCGGCCCCTACTGGCACAGGGGGGACCCCCAAGTCAAGAGTGGGTGCCAGTCATGCCACACAAAGCTGGTGCAGACACCACACCTAGTTGGATTGAACACTCAGCCACGTCCCTGGGGGCTGGTTGGGTTAGCTGGGAAGCTGTGCCTGCTTGGGGTGTGAGGAAGGGTTTCCAGAAGCCATAAACCAGATGGGAAGGATTCTCCTGGCTCCTGGGGAGGGTCCTGGCAGCTGGGAAGTGGGTTGGGTCAGAACCCTAGTCCAGGAGAGAGGGAGGGGATTGGCATCATCAGGAGAGGGGGGCAGTGTTTTCCCCAGAGGAGGCTGGTACCTGGGAGGGGGAGACAGGTCACAGTGCTCCTTGGAGAGCTCAAGAGCAACCTGCAGCCGAGGAGTCTAGAACTCACAGGGTTTATTCAGACCAGTGGAGCTGCCACCATATCTGTGTGAATGCACCAGATCCTGCTGCTGCTGCTGGCACAGCTGGGTGGGGACTGGATGTTACGCAGCCCTGCTGGGTGTCTGCTAACGGGCTGCCAGGGATGCTGGGTGGTGCCTCGTCCCAAGATAAACCTGTGCAGCGGGGGGTAAGCCTGTGAGACACCTGCTCACCAGGCTTTCGAACCCAGGACACAATTGCAATGCTCTGATTGGCTGTCAGTGGTGTCACCCAGCAGCCAGTGGGTATCCAGGCCCTGCCCTCGCCTCCCGTCCATCACGCCATTTCCACCCGCCCTGTGCACCCCGCTCCTTAAAGAGACAGTTACACTCAGAAAAATGACTGCAAAAACAGCCCCCTCTTATTCCGGGCACTATGTAAATCAGCCCAATGGAACGGACCGCCCCCCAGGTAGCTGCTCCCTCCCTTTGCCCTGAGTCCTGACGGCTTAACCCACTGGCACGACCGCAGTTTAACCCCTGGCATCACCACTGGTCTGATCCAGGCAGGAAGGAACAGGCTGGGTTCTATTCTACCTTGTGCCTCATCAACAAAATGACCCGCCGAGACCTGCTCTCCTGGCCTGTAATGGGGTGGCTGGTGCGTCTGTACAAAGAGCCCGTGGTGCTAGTGAGGAGAGCTGGCTTTGGGGTTGATCTTGCTTTAAACTTCGCCCTGCTCGCGCGTGACCCTCCGGCAGCCCGCTGGCTTGTTTACAGAGCGCCGTAATCCTCGGGGCCTCTGCAGAACCTCCTCTCCCAGCATCTCACAACCAGTAATTGACCCTCTGGGAGCTGGGTCCATGCTCTAGATGGAGACACCAACAGACAGAGCGACTCTCTTCAAGGATCATGCGGTGAACGCGGGGCAGACCGGGGAATGGAACCCAGGAGTCCTGCCTCCCACACCCTTTAAAGTCACTTGCGTATTAGCCTTGTTCCGTAGAGCCCTGCGTGGCCCAGTCACACCACGTGGCCTCATGCCTTGGACCCAAAGAAACCGCTCAGGTTCTGTTTGGGTCCGACCTGTTCCTGAGGGGTCTGGTCAGGCTCCATTTGGGTCAGGTCCAGATGGCAGGCTCTGCCCTGGAGTCAGAGATCCTATAGCGATGGGGAGAGAGACTGGATGGCAGCTGACTGGTCTTTTCCATCTTTAATCCCCCTCTCCTCTGAGCAGCAGGCCCAGCAGGATGAGCTAAGCACAAGGCCACCCCCGCTGCTGGATCTCCTGCCTTGCCTGGCTGGGGGACTCTGCCATAACATTAGCATCGTCTTCCATATTCCAGTTTCTCCCCCCAAAAAACCAGTGAGTGCCACGGTGAGGGCAGAGCACGGCTCTGAAGCAGGGGTCTGTGGGCACTCAAGTGTGAAATGACAGAGTGGACAGGAACAAGGTGCTGCGGTTCCAGCCAGCTGTGTCATCTGATCTCACCTGTGATCACACACGCACGTGGGCAGGCTGGAGACGCAAGCAGGGCTGCGCCCAGACTGGGACAGCTGGAATATGCAAGCCACGGGCGAGGTGGGCACAGCAGGGCACCTGATTTTAGTGAGAGGAAGGGCAGGCGGGGGAGACACCTGAGGATAGACATGACAAGGGCTCCTCTCAGCACCAATCCCAGAGGCCAGCGCGCAGGAGCCACACAGAGCCCACGTCGGCAGGAGTGTGGAGAGGCTGCATGCTGCGGCTCATGGCCAGTGCACTGCCCGGACCAGGCCCCCCGCCTGCTTGTTGGTTTGTTCTGAGCAGGTAGAGGGGACAGGTGCTGGGTTTCTCCATTCCGAACAGAGGAACGCCACCTCCTGCCCGGCCCTCTGCCTTCCACTGTGGCCACCTCATTACCTCCTGCTCCGCCTCTGAAGCTGCCCCAACCATGCACCCAGAGCCTCCCCTGGCTGGGAGAGAGGGATGCGCTGCTCCACCTTCCACCCATGGCCACCTCCCTCCAGGCTGAGCCCAGTTTCAGGGCCACCTTCTTCAGGGCACACCCCTCACCCATCTGACAACAGGTCACTAGCAGCTGGGGGTCTGGCACAAACATCCCCACCCTGGGCTGTACCTGTAGGGGCATCAGACAGCCTGGGGAGGGCCCTCCAGGCCAGGGGTACATGGTACCTGGCTCTCTGAAGAGCAGTTTTTCTAAGCCTTGGCACTAACTGGGGTTCCCTTGATCTGCCTGTCTCCTGGGGTTTGGGGTGTGCCCATTAATGCGCCCCCGGCAGTCCAGAGAGAGCATTGCATGCATTGTACAGAAGGGGAAGCTGGAGGCACAGGCTGCAATTTTCAGTGACCCCTTGGGGGTTCAGGTGCCCAATTCCCGTGAACGAGTGGGAACGGCGTATCCAACCTCCCGATGCAGCTCCAGAAAACCTCTGCTCCAGGGAAGCCGCAGCTGTGCCGTGACTCAGTGACAGGGTCAGGGACGCCAGCCACCCGAGGCGTCTCTCCTGCCGAGGGCCAGCGGGAGGATCACAACCAGCCTTTCAGCTCATGGGGCGAGGGGCTCAGCACAAGCCATGTCTGCTTCACACCAAGCTGCAGGGTATCCCCTGGAGCCCACCCTCTGCCCCCCTGCGCCTTCCTGAGCAATGCCAGGAGGGGGCCTGACCAGCCCTGAGAACCAAGAGTTCTTGAGCCACTCTGGGGCAGGGCAGAGCCGGGTTCCTACCAGNGGGGGGGGGGGGGGGGGGGGGGGGGGGGGGGGGGGGGGGGGGGGGGGGACCCTAAACCAGGCCCCAAGGGCACAGAGAGACCCATCTTCCAAGGCCCAGCAGAGGGGAAGCTTGCAGGCTGGCCACCGAGGGGTTAAACGTGATTGGAAGCCGCCCCCTAGCCAGCCAGCTGCAGCCTCCCCTCACTAGGGCTAGTCGCAACCATCTTGCTGTGCTGGGAGGCTGACAACAGGAAGCTCCTCCCTGCCGGGAGATTCTAGCAGCCTGACCCCAATTGCAGGCCGGCTGCGCGGCGGGGGTCCCTCCTGCATTGCGGGCGTGGGGACCTCAAGCAGCCCTGTCGTAATGCAGCCTGGCAGCAGCGAGCTCGTTCCTTGCACTTCGCTGCGAAGGCCCCGCGACAAAACTTTCCGAGGCAGGGGCTGAGAACCTCAATCTGTCACTGCGCCTTACGCGCCCACTGCCACGGATTGACCGGCCTTCCAAAGTGAGCGGGGGCCTGGCCCCAGCCCCACCCGCAGACAAGCCCCTTGGCCGGGGGGCCGAGGGAAGAACTGGCGGGGTTTCCTCCCTGGTTCGTTCGATGCCAGTCAGAAGGGGGAGACCAAACGCCAGTGCTGAGCATCCAAACACTGCCCCCCTCCACAGCAGGCGAGGGCCATCAGCTGGCCCGGTCTGTCGCCCCTGGGGTCCCTGGCTGTGACCCCGGCCAGCAGCAGTGTGTGCGTGCGCATGGTGCCTGCCTGAAATGTCACCCACAGCCCTGGAACCAGCCGGCTCCTTCTGCTCATATGGTCAGCCAGGAAACAGCCTGTGCTGTCGTGAAGCTTCCCAGNATCTGCGGCGGCAATTCGGCGGGAGGTCCTTCGCTCCGAGCGGGAGTGAGGGACCCTCCGCCGAATTGCCGCCGAATCGCTGGACGTGCCGCCCCTCTTCCGAGGGGCCGCCCCAAGCACCTGCTTGGTCAGCTGGTGCCTGGAGCCGGCCCTGCAGTTACCGTCCTGGGAGCGGCTCACTCTCCTGCCCCTAACAGTCTGAGCCTGTTCCCAGCGTAAGTCCAGCCGTATGTCTCCACCTGCCTCCAGACTTGGGCATGCAGCGCCACACCAGGTCCTGCTCACACCATTTGCATTGCTACCATCAGGGCCTTGATTCCGAGGCAGGGAAGTGCTGGCATGGCTCAGCCGGGAGTGCCAGCTCCTCCCAGCCCTGGAGGGGTCATTCTGCGATCTCCTGGGATCCTGCTCCCCAACATGCCCCCAACTCCACCAAGGAGGGGAGGCATGGCCTGGGGCACTCATGCATCTCCGGACACCGTGTCCTGGGGCAGCACTTGGGTGTCTGTGCCTCCCCCATCCCACATTTGCTCCCCTTGATTGAGACACTCTGTCCTGACCTCTCTCTGCATCCCATCCCAGCTGGGTCTCCCCTGCCCCCATTCCGCCCTGGAAACAGGCTCCTCCAGCCACTGCACCCCCTCCTGCGCCCCCCTCGCCCTGTCCTTCAGCCCCCCATCTCCAACTGCTATCCCCACCTCCAGCTCCCCTTCACTGCCCCCTGCATCCACTTCTGCTGGGTTCTCCTGCCTTCCCCCTGGGCTTGGTCCTGCTCCATGCTCCCACCACTGCTGGGGAAGGGGAGTGACTGGAGTGAGAGGGGGTGGGCTGGGGACAGGGGAGGGGGGCCGTGAGTTGGGAGAAAGCAGGGCAGACTGGGGAAGAGCAGTGTTGGGAGAACGGTGGTTCATTTCGTGGGCCATTTGCGGGCCGCGTGGGGAACTGCAGATTCCCTGCCATGCTGGGAGTCCCCTTCAGGCTGGGTTTCTCCCGTCCGCCCCCACAGACCCTGAGATCCCCACTCCGGAGGGACAATCTTCTCCTGGAAAGGAATTCCGTCTCCAGGTCATTGGCTCCTGGGATCCCAGCCCCACCCGCTGCAGCTGGGCCAGATCCGTCACTCTCTTCCCAGTCCCAGGATCCTAGTTCCAGCTGCTGTTCCTGGCAGCAGCAGGATCATCTCCTCCCTGTCCTGTGGGGTCACGAGAGGAAAGCGAATATACCTGCAGAGCCCCATCGGCTAGGGCTGGCTGGGATCTTTCTGTGACCTCTTGCAAAGTGCTCGAAGAGCTTCAGCCAACAAGCGCCCTGTAAGCGCAAAGGATCTAATGCAGCGTCATTCCTAGTGTGGGTGGGAATCCGGACAGCGGAAGGCAGAGCTGCTCAGCTCAGCGGCCCAGCCCAGCCCAGCCCCGTCCCCCCTGCACCTCGCAGTGCTTGCCATCGCAGCATCACAAGCAGGAGATGTGGGCCAAGCCTTAAAGCTCAGGGCCGGATCTGAATGTAACCAGGGACTCCCAGCTGTCTGGACCCGGGGGTTGGCTTTGAGGCTCTGGCCCGCTGCAAGGTTCAGCCCTGGGTCCAAACTTCCTCGGCGTTTGGGGGCTGTGGGGCTTGGCTTGTGCCATCTCCAGGGTGAGCCCTTCCCAGCAGCAGGAGGGAGCCGGCAGAGAAGCTGCGCTGTCGCTGGAATCCAGCCGGGTAGAGGAGCCCCGGTCTCCCTCTCCCATCGCGGTGTGAACTCCCCCGGGCCAAGGGGCATGAGGAAAGGCAGTGCACACATTGGCTGGTTCGACACACGGGCTCTGCTGCCCTTACGCATCTTGCTAGGGCCAGAGGTGGGGAACTGGAGCCCTCTGCTGACTTCTCCCATGTCACACCCGTCACCAGGAGCCGAGCTGGTTGCCTGGTGCCCTCTGCTGGCTTGTCCTCGTTTTACACCTCGAGAGAAAGGGGGGGACCAGGGCTGTGAGCGGGGCGAGGGGGCTGCAGAGAGGTCACTGCCCTGCAGCTTGTGCCAGGGGCTCCGAGATGAAGCCGTGCTACGCTCCCAGCATCGGACCCGGCCGTCCCACTGCACCCTCACTCCTAGCTCATGGAGTTTTACCTGCCTGGGGCTGGAGCAAGGACTTGGGGGGTGGCCCAGAGAGAGGTGTGAGCAGTCACAGGCCTAGAAACCGCAAACTCCTGCTTTCTTCCCTGGGCTGCGGTGCTAGTCGGGGCCAGGCGCCCAGGGCTGCCTTTCCCAAAGCGGCCCCCAGGTCTGGCAGCCCTGGATTTTGGAGGCCCATCTGCAGCCCCCATGAGCTGTTTTGCAGAGGGGCCGAGCTCCTGCTGCTCCTCTTTCCTACACTGACCGTTGTGGGGGCTCAGCAGTTGGCCAGACAGACCCTGGGTGCAGATTCTTCACCCGTCTGATCCTGCCACAGCAGTGGCGAGGTGACATGGCAGGACCCAGGGGCAGCTCGTTGACCTTCTGTGGCTCTAACTTCCCCGGCGCATTATGCCTGTGGAGAATATGGGGTAACAAAGCTCTCTGCCATGCCCGCTTCCATTCCCATCACGCCCAGGCTCTGCCCCCCACGGCACCCCCAACACACACCCCTTTTACCCCAGAGGCGGGGGAATGGCTGGTGCAGCTTCAGAGAGCCGCTCTACACCAGGAGAGTCTCCGGCTGTTTGTGGGTCCTTTTGCGGACTGGAGAATCTGGCCTTAGCAGCCTGTAGTAGAGGCCACTTTGGAGGGTCTGACCCTCTGTCTGCCATCTGCACAATGGGGCAGCGGTATTTCCCTCTGTACCACCTGGGCAGGGGTGGCGAGGGTTCATTTGCTGAAGCTTGTAAAGGCTTGGGACAGAAGTTGTAGGGGTGCTGGGTGGACTGATGATCACTGGCTGTATTGAGGAGGGGTAGCTGGCACCCTGAGAGGCCCCTCTGGACCCTTTCACTTTTCCCCTGGGTGTCGTCTTGCCCTGCTCTGAGCAGGGTTAGGCAGGATGGTGGTGAGAGCGCCAGCATCCTGTCTGTGCTCACACCGGCAGGATGGCGACACATCTCCTGGACAACACTTGTGCAGACGCAGCCAGTGAGTTGTGTTGGACTGTCCACGCTCTGCCGCAAAGCCTGGGTAAATAGGGACAGAGCAATGAGCGGAGAGGGCTGTGAAAGTGACGTGAGCTGAATTCAACCTGGGCGTGGGCCTCCATTGGGGTTTTCCCCTCATTTGCTTTTCAGAGGAAAAACCCATGATGAAAAACGACCCCAGCGCGTTCAGGTCTGCAAAGGGCCCAGCAGCGAGCCCAGAGGGAAAGATGATCTCCGTTGAGTTTAGTCCACGTAGGACACAGGACAAAAAGTGATATAGTGGGAGGCAGAAGACATCGCCTCAGAACAGAAAAGCTGGCCTCATACAGAGAGAGAGAGAGAGAGAGAGAGAGTGTGTATGTGTGTGTGTGTGTGTGAGAGAGAGTGAGAGAGAGAGAGAGAGAGAGAGAGAGTGTGTGTGTGTGAGAGAGAGAGAGAGAGAGAGAGTCTCAAGATCCCCAGAGACAGAGGGACTCTTGGGACAGAGAAATTCTCCCAATCTGGAGGGAGAGCGAGTGAGAACACACCCCTAGATCTCAGGATGGGAGACACCCAGCTTCTCTGCTAATGAATTCAGCCCCCTCGATAGTCTTCTTCAGTCCCTGGCTCGGGGGTTTTATTAACGGGTCCCAGGGACACTGACATCCCCCACCTGTGGAAAATGCAAACCTTTTTTTCAAGGTTTTTCTGACCAAGCTCTCCTGCCCCAACTCTGACCTGACGCAGCAAGGCTCTCTCCTCCCAGTTATGCAGGGTGCCTATTACCTGGCTGGATACATTTATCCTTCAGGGCCGGGCCAGCACTTTGCAGGCGTCCGCAGGATGGGAACTGATGGTGGTAAATTTGACCAGAGCTGGCTGGGTGGCAGATAAGTGAAGCTGGCGCGTTGTTTGCCATCTGACTTTGGAGTGCATGGCCCTCCCTCCGCAGTGACACCAGAGACCCGAAAGGTAACTCCGTGCTTCGGCTAGCACTGTGGGGAGAGTCCGACACGTCCAGGGCAAGAAGCGAGGATCCTCACACAGGGCCTGCCGCCATCGTTAGGAGTGAGGATGGTCACCGAAAATTTTCCCTGCAGTCTCTGGACAAGGTGGAGCCCAAAGAACATCTCTGCTGCACCACTGAGACCAAGACTGGCCACCCAGATTGGTCCTATGATGCAGTGCCGTAACAAGGGCGAGGCGAGTGCCTCACTCGCCTCGGGCACGCAAAGCAGAGGGGCGCAGCTCTACCGCCCAAGCGGGGCGGAGGAAGAAAAAAACCCAAAAAAGCTGCAATCGGCGGCGCTTTGGCGGCGGGTCCCTCAGTCCCTCTCGGAGGGAAGGACCTGCCGCCGAATTGCCGCTGCCGCTTCATTCATTCTTCGGCGGCAATTTGGCGGCGGGTCCTTCCCTCCGAGAGGGACTGAGGGACCCGCCGCCGAATTGCCGCCGAAGAGCCTGGAGCCGGCCCTTGCCTCGGGCGCAAAAATTCCTTGTTCTGGCTCTGCTATGATGTCTCATCAGGATCTGGTTGAAAGAAGCAGTTTCCCGTCCCCTGAAATGATTGCTCCTGGGCACGCCCTCCCCGGGGACCATGTGTTCCGCTGGGGGCCCCTCTCCCAAGGGGGAAGCAGCAGGAGTAGGGCTGGGCAGAGGAATGGAAAGACTCCTGTGTGAGGAGAGAGTGAAAGCACCAGGAGTGAGAGCCGCAGCACAGAAATCACAGGCAGGGGCGGAGGGAGGGAGCGGGAGCAGGGCGGAATGGGGCTTCAAACCACCTTTGCACCCTCCCGATGCTGGGCTGCCCTAGTGAAAGTTAGCCCTGGGGCCTCTCCGAGTTACAGCAGCCTCGCTCGGCTGCCCTGCCCACCACACTACAGGCTGCCTGCAACCCTGCTCCTGACGTACCCCAGTGCACCCCCAGCCTGTTCCGGGGGCATCTTCCCCCAGCAAGATATGAGGCTTTTAGGGCCCCTTCTCACCACCTGCTTACCCCGCATAAAGGGCCTGGAGCAGGGGTGAGGGTCTCCCCCAGGACTCCCTTGGTTACAGAGGAGATAGCGAGAGGCCATAATAGAGGCAGCCACACCGGTGACTGGTCCCGAGAAGATCAGTGGGGCTTCTCCGATTCAGCCCGGCTAGAACTCGAGAATAAGGGCAGTCGATGGAAACCATGTATCAGCCGAGCCCAAGAAACCCCCTACCCCAAGGCACCGCTCCAGGACGACTGTCAAACTGCTGTCATGATAAGATCAACCCTTCTGCCCAGCTACTCCTCGGGCCCATTCTTCTCCACAATGAGAACTTGGGCTGCTCCTTTCTGTTTTCTTATCTGATTAGGTGTAAAACCCTGGGCTGGATTCTGCTCCCAGTGACACTGAGTAACCTGGAGTATCTCTGCAAAGCCAGGAGATCAGAATCCGGCTCGTTCTAGCTCCAGGAGTGAGGAAGGCCCAGTTAACGGCGTGTCCTTTCTCACGCTGCCGCACAGCTCAGAGCTGCAGGGTCACAGCCTCCTCCATAGCAAGAGGAGATCTTTGCGGACGTCTGCGGGCCTGCAGTCTCACTGATCGCTGATCGCAGCATGCCTGGGCCCACCCTCGTGTCCTTTCCATATCCCTGTGTTTGTTGCAGCCCTGCTTGTTGGGGATTGGTGCCTGGTTAGTAATTGCTACAGTAAATCAGAGTCTGACCTTGGAAACATGTCACTGTTAGCAAGGATTCTGGTTGCATCCAGTCCTCTCTTTGTGTCAATTTGCAGGTCGTTACAGCAACAGATGCCCCACGCTGATGAGCTCAGGAAGGGGGAAGTGCCCCTCTTCCCCTTCACCTGATGACTGATCCTGATCATCATCATCTTCACTTGGAAGTCAGGGGAAGGACCAGACTCAGTTACCATCCTGCTGAGTGTGGCATAAACACCTGCATAGGAAGACTGTAGCATTCTGCCATTTCCCGCCCCGGGAGAGAGACTCACCCCAAAGGGGCCAAAGAATCGGCAGCCACATTGCAAGTGAGAGGAGAGAAAAAAAGAACCAAATCCAATCCCGGCAGGCAAAGGAGTGGGGTGAAAATCCCGTTCCCAGCCCCAGCCCCCGGCACTCCCCCTCCCACTGCACTATAATAAAGTCCCTGTTAACGTGAAGAAGGAAACGTCAGCGCACCCAAACAGCTGCTTAAGGGCTCGCCCCCTCTCTTCTTCCCGACTAACCTGACAGTAAGTGACAGGCCAGGGAACAAAGGAGCCATTCAGCTCATCGCTGCAATCCCCTCCCCCACCCCATCCTACAAAGGATTTTTTTTAATGTGTAAAAAAGCCAAGGAACAAAGACAGCGCTGAACGGATGGGAGAGGACCCCCCCCCCCCCCTCTGCCCCGCAGCACCCAGGGCTGTCTCAGACTCCTTCCCGGATCCCAGGCCGTGTCATGCCCCAAAAAGTCATTCATCAACTTCTGAGAAGAAACAAGCTATTGCTAAGGGGCATCTGGGGGCTGAGGTGGGGCCAGCTGCCCTGCTTTGATAAAGCAGAACCTGGAGCTCAACTCATCAGCATCTGGGCCTGAGAGTGTGAAAGCTCCTCCCACCTGCTAGACAAAGGCCAAGAAAGGGTTAATGATCTCTCCTGTCCCGGGGCTGGGCTGGGGGGGTGAGGCGCATGTCACCTGAAGATCCCCGCCCTGCTGTAAACGGGCACTAACAGTGTCCCAGGGGGCCCTGGGCATTGGCCTGGGGGGACTGGGCTTTGCAGAGCCTGCCCTGGGCAAATCTTCCTTGAGTGCGGCTGCTCCTGTGAGGGGAGGATCTCTGCACAGGGGGGCCAGTCTCTGTACCACGCCTGCATGGGAGAGGGTGGGCACGGGCCAAGCCTTGCTGCTTGAGACCCCAAGAATTGTAGGAAGCGCTAGGAGATGCCCGGCTGGCTCCAGGCGAAGGAGCTGGATGGAATCGGGCAGGTCGCTGTGTCTCTCAGGTAAGTATTTGATCAGAGGGGATGAGTGCAGAGAACAGCTCAGGGTGGGAGAGGAGGGGGGTCCAGGGTGTTGGGTTGATGGACAAGTTGGAGAGGGGAAGCGGATCAGCCCAGGATGCTCATCTCCCTTTGCCAGCTGTTAGGCAGGTTTTCCTCCGGGACCCTGGCCACAGGCAGACTTCTCAGCAGCACCTGACTTCTCTCCTCTTGGCCACAGTGTCTCTAGCCCCTCTCACATGTCCTGCCCGTGGACAAGCGCCAGCACCAGGCCCAGACAGTGCCGTGGCACTGGGCAGTAAAAAGACTCCTAGCGGCAAACACAGCCCTGGTGGAAGCGGGTGAAGGTGCTGGGAGTTGCACTTGGCTCCTTCGCAAACGTACGGGCTGCCGGACATCGTGCGGTGACTCTGTGGGGCGGTCGGCACGGAGCTCGGTTAGGAGGTTGGGACCTAGCAGGGCGGGTCGAGGCTCTGCAGGCAAACAGAAGAGGCCATGGGTTGTAGCCTGAGGTGGGAATATCCCTGCAAGGGGCCCTGATGGCACAAGTGGGGCTAATCCCCAGTTGCTTTCTTTCCTTCCCTCAGGTCACTTTCCCAAGCCGAGTATTTAAGCTCCTGGGCATGGAGATTCTTACTGTCGCCAATGCAGCCGGGACCCTGACAGAGAGTTACAGCACTGGAGAGCTCATGATTATCCGAGACCACATCAACCTGCCGGGCTTCTCCGGACAGAACCCACTGCTGGGGCCCAGCGATGAGAGGTAATGCCAGGGGCTCTCCCAGTCCCAGCCTCCCCTCCCTGGCTGGCGATCATGCCCCAGCTCACGCCTCATCAAAGGCATGTTACTTGGCATGGCATGGTGGTTACCTGTAGAACGCTCACTGCTCCCATCCAGCGGGCTGCTCTACCTGCCAATTGGCACGCATGAGCAATTCGGAGACCAAGCCATTCAAGGAACTGAGGTGGGATGTGTGGAATTCAGATCCTTCCTGTCCAAGGACACCACCCAGAGTCTATCCCAGTCAGGCAGCAAAATCCAGGCCAGGTTCTTCTCCTTAGATCTGTCCCGGTGACTATTCCTGATGGATAGAGCACTGGATTGGGACTCAGGAGACCTGGGTTTTATTCCTGGCTCCGCCACAGGCCTGCTGGGTGACCTTGGGCAAGTCACTTCCGCTCTCTGTGCCTCGGTTTCCCCATCTGTAAAATGGGGGTGATGATACTGACCTCCTTTGTAGAGCACCAGGGATCTATGGATGCGATGCTATAGAAGAGTGCAGTATCCGTAGTATAGTCCAACAGGTACAGAGCTTTCTGACTCTCTTTAGTTTCTGTTCCTTAGCTCAGCTGCAAATCCCACTGAGTCCATCAGGAAAGCAAAAGCAAACTATTCTCGTTTCGCCTCCCTGCCTTCCTCAGGTTCGGGACCCATTTCCCAGCCCTCTCTAGTCCCTGTGGCAAGGAGTTCTGAGCCCTGGCTCGGGAGATCTCGGAGAGCCTCGGCTACTCGTCGTTTGTCAAGGAAGGCGTGTACTGCCTGGTGGGGGGCTCCAACTTCGAATCTGTCGCTGAGGCCAGGGTGCGGCACATGCTGGAGGCAGATGCTGTTGGTAAGGAACCCCTGTGGGGCCTGACGTGAGCCAAATTCTGGTTCCCTCTGTAACGCTGAGGTGCCAGCCCCTGCCACTTTCCTATCGGGCAGTGCTAGGTAGTGTCTGCTTGTCAGTGGTGCAAGGCGAGGGAATGCGCAGTGAGGCCCTTGCACTGCTGTGACACCTCTGCGCTCAGCAGCAGCTCTCAGTAAAATCCAGCTGCGTCCAGCCCAAGGACAGACCAGATTCCCTCCAGCTCCTGTGGCCATGCTCTGTGTGCACAGACAGAATGGCCGGAGCAAACAAAACCAACTGTTGACCACAGCCTGGGCTTCAGAGGATGGTTCAGCCGCCCCTGCCTGAGGTGTGTAATATACATAGATTCCATGGGCAGGTTAAAATCCCAGCAGGGCTCACCTGGTCCTTCCTTCATCTCCATTAGAGAAATGGAGTTGTAAGCCTCTCAGAGAAACCCAGGCCCTGCTTGCTCTCGACAGACATTATTAAACACCCCACCACACCACACTGTTTGTAGGAGTAAGGGTTTGCCCAGGTGTCCTCAGGCACAGATCCCTTTGCCCCCTGCTCATAGAATATCAGGGCTGGAAGGGACCTCAGAAGGTCATCTAGTCCAACCCCCTGCTCAAAGCAGGACCAAACCCCAGACAGATTTTTGCTCTAAATGGCCCCCTCAAGGATTGAACTCATAACCCTGGGTTTAGAGGACCAATGCTTAAACCACTGAGCTATCTCTCATGCAGGGCTCTAGGCATGCTGGCTGCATTCCCCTGCTGGACAGACTGACCCTGCTGGTGAAAGGACCCTCTGGCTGGATGCTCCAGGAGAGCCCCACAAAGCTCAGTCCCTATCACACCGCAGAAGCACCGATTGCCTTGGTAATCAGGAATGAGCACTGCTCCCGAGATGCTCCTTGCAAAGTATTGTGGGCTTCGGGTCTTTGGACTGCAGTACAGAGCCCATATTTACATTTGAGAGAGGTTTTGTTAGGCCTATGAACAAAGTAGCACCAGCTTAATGACAGGAGTGACTTTAAACTGATTTAGTTAAACTGGTGCCACTTGTGTGTAGATGCTCTTAAATCGTTTTAAATCTTAAAAACTTGTAAATTTGGGGCTTGCCTACACGCGACCTGACCTGGCACCGAATGAGGTAAATGGGTTACAATTCACACCGTTAATCAGTTCAGTGGAAGGCTGTGTGTGGACACACTCATTTCGGAGTAAGAGCACCAGTCCTATTTCAATATTGGTAAAATGTAGATTTGAACTGAAATAACTCAGGTGTGAATTACAACCCCTTTTGTTATTTCAGTGCCATTTATCACATAGACAAGTCTTTACAGGGGCAAGCTAATCCATTATAACCTGTTTTAATCTGATGTAAAGGTGTCCACACCGGGATATGTACTGGTTTAACTAAACTGATGCAAGTTTGTGTGCAGAAAGCTCCCAGGTAATGAAGTATTGGGCAAAGTTCCCTGGCCTGTCTTATGTAAGAGGGCAGACTAGATAATCATAATCCTTTCTGGCCTTCAAAATCTATGAATCCTCCAGTCGTACACAAACCAGACACTCAGGAAAGGTTTGGGATTCTAACGATGCTCTAACATTTTTTTTAAATTACTCATAAATCCAACTGTGTAGAAATGAATGGCTTTGTAACTAAAGTTATTCACACGATCCAATAAATATGGTAACACATGGTGTCAAGTATCAGGGGGTAGCCGTGTTAGTCTGTATCCACAAAAACAACAAGGAGTCTGGTGGCATTTTAAAGACTAACAGATTTATTTGGGCATAAGCTTTCGTGGGTAAAAAACGATGCATCTGAAGAAGTGGGTTTTTTACCCACGAAAGCTTATGCCCAAATAAATCTGTTAGTCTTTAAGGTGCCACCGGACTCCTTGTTGTGTTTGTGGTAACACAGACACACTGTCTATGGATTTGGGGGCATTGGACACAGCCTGTGTCCAACGCCCGCAAATCACACAGCACACATGGCCCGTGGTTTTCTAAAGCACATGTCAATTAACCTTTCCCGGGAGGGGGCATAGCCTCTGAAGATGCTGCACCCAGCCCAGGGCTGCAGGGAGCTGGGCAGAAGGTTCCCAGCAATTGCTGCTTCATTGGGTCTTTTCCTAACTTTGGCGCTTGACTCCGCAAGCTCGAGGTTCCTGTAACCTGTCCTAGGCCATGTCCACACCAGGACAGAGACCCCAGCGCAGCTCGACGGGCGTAACACGGGGCTCCGTGCGGGCTCAGTCAAACCGCCCCCTGCGGGGCGCACGCTGCAGCAGTGACCGGGTGGGCGAGACGGAGGCGCTCTGCAGACTGGGGATCGCCAGGGGGCGCTGCAGAGCCGGGGCCCCGCCCCACGTCGGCCCGGCCAAGCCGGCGCGCCGAGCAAAGCGCCGGGGGGCGGGACTAGAGAGCCACGCCCCCTCCCCAGCCGGCTTCCGTACGCCGCCTCCGTCCCGTCGCCATGGAGACCCGCCTCTCCGCGCCGCCCCGGCAGCTACGAGGCGCAGAAGCCCTGGAGAGGAACCAGCCGGGAGGGGGCGCCCGGGGCGAGGACAGGCACGGAGGGGGCGGGGCTGGGAGACGCGGGGTGGTCTCTGGTTCCCGGGGGGGGTGCTGGGGGGACCCCAGGATAGTCTCTGGCTCCTCCGGGGGGGCGTTGGGGGGACCCCAGGATGGTCTCTGGTTCCCGGGGGGGTGCTGGGGGGACCCCTGGTTGGTCCCTGAGATGGGCTTTGGCTCCTGGGGGGCTGCTGGGGGGACCCCAGGATGGTCTCTGGTTCCCCCTGGGGGGGTGCTGGGGGGACCCCAGGATGGTGTCTGGTTCCCCCTGGGGGGGGGGTGGGGGGCACCCCGGTTCCCCCCCGGGGGGGGCCCCTCTTGCCGGGGGGGGGGGCGGGGGGGGGGGGCGGGGGGGCCCCGGGGATCGTCTGTGGCTCCCCGGGGGGGGCGGTGGGGGGACCCCAGGTTGGTCTCTGGTTCCCCCTGGGAGGGGGGTGGGGGGACCCTGGGTGGTCCCTGAGATGGGCTCTGTCTCCTGGGGAGGTGCTGAGGGGGCCCCAGGATGGTGTCTGGTTCCCCCTGGGAGGGTGGTGGGGGGACCCCTGGTTGGTCGCTGGTGCCCCCTGGGAGGGTGTTGGGGGGACCCTGGTTGGGCCCCGAAATGGGCGCGGGCTCCTCGGGAGGTGCTGGGGGGACCCCAGGATGGGCTCTGGTTCCCCCTGGGGGGGTGGGGGGGGGGCCCGCGTGGAGTCTGTTGCTCCCTCGGGGGGGTGTTGGGGGGACCCTGGTTGGCCCCTGAGATGGGCTTTGGCCCCTGGGGGGCTGGTGGGGGGACCCCAGGATGGTCTCGGGTTCCCCCGGGGAGGGTGTTGGGGGGACCCTGCTTGGTCCCTGAGATGGGCTCTGGCTCCTGGGGAGGTGCTGAGGGGACCCCAGGATGGTGTCTAGTTCACTTGTCTGCATGGCTATATGGCATGTCACTGCCCACCCACCAGTGTCCCCTCTTGCAGTCCCAACCGTGCTTCCTGCTGGGAGGGGTGAGCCCAGAGGAGCTGAGAGTTTCCCCAAAGCCAGTACAGCTTCCCCATTCTCTGCAGTGATTCCTGCTGGGAAAGGCTGAGAATAAAAATGCTGGGACTGGAGACCTGTGAGCTGCTTACATTCAGGGCTCCTATACCGTTTCTTGAAGTTACTTGCCCACGGTTTGCAGTAATTATAAAGTCACCTTTGGGTTAGCCACCTGGCTAGCGTCTCCTGCTTTTCTTCCAGAGCCGCCCCCAGAGATGGCTGCAAAGGTCCTGAACACCCTGGCACAAAACATAACTAATAAATATGGGACAATAGTAAGTTACCCTAATGGCACTTTAACTGGACCCCTCTGAGGGGCTGGGGGCTGGAGCCAGGACACCATGGTGATGGGGGCTTTAGAAGTGCATAAATAGACCCTATACAGTGCCTCTCCCCATGCCGCTTGTGGTGAGGAAGGGCTGGGAGGTGGATGGCTGCCATTTGAATGTAAGCACATGTTCGACTGGCCCTATCAGTTATGCTAGCAAACTGCCACTGATAGACGGCCTGAAGGGGGTGTTCCCCAAATGGTGCCCAGCCCTCTGGCACAGTGGAGAGGTTCCCAGACTCCCTTGAGGAATAGGATGGGGAAGTTCGAATTGTAGTGAAGACCACCCATAAACCTCCCATGACACCGTAAGCGTCTTGTTTGTGCCTTCTGCTGAGTTTAGGATTACAGCAAGTGGCAGAGGGTAGAAGCAAAAAAGGAGAAACCTGTGTCACACAAACCAGCTTTGCCACCTATCGCATCACCAAGTGAGGACAAGAAAAGCGAAGGGAGCTCCGCTGGCTGCCAGAAAGACAAGCGGTCAGGTTGGCAGAGATTCTATTTCTGTACCATATGGCATGTCACTGCCCACCAGTGTCCCCTCTTGAAGTCCCAACAGTGCTTCCTGCTGGGAGGGCTTGAGCCCAGAGGAGCTGAGAATTTCCCCAAAGCCAGTACAGCTTCACCATTCTCTGCAGTGATTCCTGCTGGGAAAGGCTGAGAATAAAAATGCCGGGACTGGAGACCTGTGAGCTGCTTACATTCAGGGCTCCTATACCGTTACTTGAAGTTACTTCCCCTGGGTCTGCAGGAATTAGAAACTCCCTGTGGCTGGCATTCCTAAATGTCATAGAATCATAGAATATTAGGGTTGGAAGGGACCTCAGGAGGTATCTAGTCCAACCCCCTGCTCAAAGCAGAACCAATTCCCAACTAAATCTTCCCAGCCAGGGCTTTGTCAAGCCTGACCTTAAAAACCTCTAAGGAAGGAGATTCCACCACCTCCCTAGGGAACCCATTCCAGCGCTTCACCACCCTCCTAGTGAAAAAGTGTTTCCCAATATCCAACCTAAACCTCCCCCACTGCAACTTGAGACCATTACTCCTTGTTCTGTCATCTGCCACCACTGAGAACAGTCTAGAGCCGTCCTCTTTGGAACCCCCTTTCAGGTAGTTGAAAGTTGCTGTCAAAGGGGGGAGGGATAGCTCAGTGGTTTGAGCATTGGCCAGCTAAACCTGGGGTTGTGAGTTCAATCCTTGAGGGGGCCATTTAGGGATCAGGGGTGCAGGGGAACTGTCAGGGACAGTACTTGGTTCTGCTAGTAAAGGCAGGGGACTGGACTCAATGACCTTTCAAGGTCCCTTCCAGTTCTATGAGATAGGTATATCTCCATATATTCATATTCAAATCCCCCCTCATTCTTCTCTTCTGCAGACTAAATAATCCCAGTTCCCTCAGCCTCTCCTCATAAGTCATGTGCTCCAGCCCCCTAATCATTTTTGTTGCCCTCTGCTGGACTCTTTCCAATTTTTCCACATCCTTCTTGTAGTGTGGGGCCCAAAACTGGACACAGTACTCCAGGTGAGGCCTCACCAGTGCCGAATAGAGGGGAATGATCACGTCCCTCGATCTGCTGGCAATGCTCCTACTTATACAGCATATTCCTCAGCTACACATGGCAAGTGTATTAAATTCCTGTCGTGTTAAAACTGGACAGTATAATAAGTGCAGAGCATTTTATGTTTTACCAGTTCTATTCAGTCCCAGTTCATCCTTGCCTTCGAAGACAGCATCCTCTCTGAATCCCAGATATGCTCAGCAGAAAACCTTATCAAAGGAGACTGATGTAACTAAAAGCTTGGAGAACATCAAAATTATTAAGGTATGTGAAGCAAATGTCCAGTGCTGTGATTTATTTATAGGGAGGCTGGCGCACACCATTCAAGTTATTCAGGGTTGTCCCAAGAGAGGAAAAAAACTAGTGGCCTGATTATCTCATTTACACTCATGCAAAGTGGATGTCAAAGACTGCTATTCTGATTTGGAGGCATGCACCAATTTGACACTCCCGTTGTGCTCACGCAGATGACTCCACAAGGTGCTGAGCAATGGAGAATCAGGCCGTAGGTGCTGGGAGGATCTAGAGGAAGAATGTAGTGATAGAGCAGCTGACCAATGAAGAAGGTGGGTGCAGGGATGTGTTGGGGGAATTGGTGTGATGTGATTTAGCAAAAAGATTGAGTTTTATTGGGTGGTTTTGTGGTGCCAAAGTAAATCAAGGGCGATATCATTATTAATTAACAGGAATGTCATTGGGATGGCAGGTGGAACACATTTGTAAATCTTTCATTCATAAATTCTTTCAGAAACTGACTAAATCGAAGAGAAAGTCCCTAAATGAGCTGAAGCATCACAGCGCCGCCCTTGGAGAGACCAACGGGAGACTGGCCCAGGACATTCAGCAGACAGATGCCAGTACTGCCAAGCATGCCAGAGACCTGCTGCAGCAGTATGAGATGTTTGGGGTGAGGCTTCGGTGTGACCAGTGAAGTCAGATGAGCAGAATCCCAACCTAATCCCAGCTCCTTCTAATCCCACCCGAGCAGGTTCAAGCTCTTGTGTGGTGATTACACAGCCTGTCACTAGTGGTAAGGGGGAACAGTCCTGTGCCCTGAAGCTCCTCTGCAGCATTCTGTTTTACACCATTTATATACCACTGGGCTCTGCCCCACAGCAGCCAAAGATGCTCCAGCTACCTGCATCATGCTGCCTCTTTTTAAGCATCCCTTCTAATGCAGATACAGCCCTGGAGTGTGCGGAGCAGCTGCCTTGCCAATCCCAAAGGCAATGCTGCTGCAAGATTTTCTGATGAGGAAGCAATAGTATAGTAAGTGACAACTGTCACCCTCTCCTAGTAGCTTGAACATGTCCCCTCCATGAAGTGCATGACCTCGACTGGCTCATGAGGTGGGAAGCACAAAGTCGCTCCCAAGAGCAGCTCTCCTGTGCTTGCAGCTGTGCTGCCTTGGCACCATGCAGTTCACTCCATCATGCTATTAGTGGGATCAATAAATACCATGGTGAGAGGTGCATTAGGAAGCCTGCAGCTAGACACTTCATAGTCTGTCAGTAGCGTATAGCAATCAGTGACTAGATTTCTCTCTCTATAGACAGTCATCTCGACCCTTCGGGACTCCAATCAGAACCAAGTTGGCGTAGCAAGAGCAGAACTCCAAGAAACAGAAAAAATGGTGGAAAAGAACCTGAGGAGTAAGAATGGATAGTTTACATTAAGCTAATATCAATATAGTACATGCAACCCCATTGTCCAGTACTCCTCATTTCATTAGATTATAAATGCCAGATTGTTGTTGTGAACGTCAAATGATTAGGTTTCCTAAAGATAATCAATTAGTTTTGGTATATGGGGACTGTCACAGTTTCAGGGTAACTGCATCTGTATTCCCCCTCCGTGGGCCACTCGAGGAGTTCCCAGCCCGGTCTCAGGACTCCGGCTGTTACCTGTCTCTGGGTAGGGACCTTTGTCCCACTCCCTTCTAACTGGGGTTTTAAAGCTGCACAGCTTCTTGCCTTATTCGGTGATATCCCCAGCAAGCTAGTCTGCCTGATGGCCAGCACCTGTGTGTTGCTTTCTCTCCGTGGGCTATGAACAGTATATTGCCAGCAGTTACAAGTTACTACACAGCTCCTCATAAGCAAGCACATTTATTCTTAAAGTAAAAGCATTTATAGAGTAAACATCATTAAAACAATCAATAGAGTTGAACTCACCTTACACATTCCAGGAGTCACCCATTAGTCTTATGGTGCCCTTGTTGGCCAAAATCTTTCCCTGAGTCAGTTTAAACAATCTTTTCATGCCCAAAGCCCTTGCTTTGTCTGTTGGTCTCTGGAAAACCCAGTTTGAACCAGTATGGACAAGCCTCCCCAGTTGGTACCTCTCTGGAGGTGTTAACAACCTGAGTGATTCACCTTAATCATTCCCCCCTCCCCCCCTTCTTAATTCCCGGCAGAGCTAAAAGTAACCTTTCCCTACTGGAGTTGCACACAATTCCTGGCCCACAGTGATACACAAACTAATCATACACTTAATACAACATGGGACACTGCATGCAGCTACAATACCAGTCAACTCCTGTAAAAAATGTTTGGAAGGGATATAAACCCTCCAACGGCAGAACCAACCACTAACTGATGGGGTTAGAAAGAGACTTCCCCTATGGGCAAGTTATTCCATATTCTTGCACCTTCTTTGAAAACATCTGGTACTGGCCACTGTGAGAGACAGGATAGTGGATTAGATGGGCCACTGGTCTGATTCAGTCTGGCAGTTCCTATGTTTCTAATCATGGCTACTAGACTAACATAATATTTAACCATCATAAAGAGAAGGTTCTGTTTCAGAAGAACAAAAGTTTCCTTGGCTCCCTGCAC
This sequence comes from Platysternon megacephalum, assembly GCA_003942145.1. Classification (NCBI taxonomy): domain Eukaryota; kingdom Metazoa; phylum Chordata; order Testudines; family Platysternidae; genus Platysternon; species Platysternon megacephalum. The sequence goes on along the minus strand of QXTE01000198.1, from coordinate 2,705,726 downwards.
AGGAGACTCAGTAGAGAGGGGGTTTAGGAGTCTCTGTGGCTTAACTTTCCATCTTGCCTTTTAATCAGAACTGAAACATCAGGTGGATCACATGAACACCAAGGTGCAAATGCTCCAGGAAGAGCTCAATGTTTTACGAACATACATGGACAAGGAGTACCCGGTGAAAGCCGTCCAGATAGCCTTTATGCTTCGCAACATCCGAAACCTGAAGGAAGAACAGCAGGTAAAGAGACCTCTCCTAACCTATGTTATCCCTGTGTGTAAAGAGAAGGGATGGGACCAAGGCAATCAGAGGTTCACTTGCTTAGTAATCTGTTGTTTCCCTGCCACCCATCCCTGTAATTCTCAGGACGAAATGGAAGATATGGAAGATCTGGCCAAAACAGTAATGCAGCAACTGGAAAAGAAGGTGCAAGATGAGCAGGAGCAGATATTACAGGCTGTTGCAAAGGTTAGTGGATTGCACCTGTCTTTGCATGCTTGAAAGTCAGTGAGAAAAATAATGGACTACCCTGCCAACTAGACTGCTACTGGGAGCTGCCATATAGGGCTAGGGGGTTCCGGATTTGGCCCACCAGTGACACTGGTGCAGAGGACATGCAAGGGTGTAACAGTGAACTACTGCCTCCAGCTTAGTTGATACCTGGAGCTTTGCTTTAGAGTAGCAGGGAGCTGTAGGTACAGAGCTGGGTTTCGCATTGGTGGTGCAATTGTATCCGTTGCATGTTGCAATATTTTCAGAATCATACATGGGTATTTGCACACACAATTAGAGGGAATGAATTAAATGGAACTGATGTTATTTAGATAGATGTTTAACTAGTCACTTGTGTGCACAGTTACTGAGATTGCACACACATTTGCAGTAATTGCATGAGCACATTAAGCACGCAAATACTGAAAATATGAGACTTTATTGTCCCTTCAGAAGACATAGGAAACTTCTAGTGTACAATTGCTGTTTATGTGGTAGTACTTAAGACTTCTGTGCAAATGTAAAGGAGCCCTCACCACAGCCTGGTGAGGTGGAAAAATATCAGTATTCCCATTTCACAGATGAATCTGTAAGCAAGGGTGATGTGACTTGCCCAAGGCCATATAGCTAGTCTGTGTTTGCACCTGGAATTAGAACACCAATATTACTTACTCCTAGTCCTATATTCAGCACAATGTGATCTCATTGGGTATTGAGGAGATGATGGCCCCCAGGATTTGTCCCAGGATGCATTCCTTAAAGGAGGAGTTCACCTGTTATTCTAGACATGGCAAATACAACTGGATCATCCCTAGGGTCTGCAAGTGGCAGGGTTTCATACATGTCATTGTGGGTTGCATTGTAGAAATAAATGATACCCAGTCAGCTCCAAAGTACAGGTTTTTGAACAACCAAAACCCTGAGAGACCGCATCCCTTTTCCCTCCCATTGAAGCTGTGAACCCGTTCTTCTAAGGGTACGTCTACATTACCCGCCCGGATCGGCGGGTAGCAATCGATATATCGGGGATCGATGTGTCGCGTCTCGTCTGGACGCGATAGATCGATCCCCGAACGCGCTCCCATCGATTCCGGAACTCCACCAGGGCGAGCGGCAGTAGCGGAGTCGACGGGGGAGCCGCGGCCGTCGATCCCGCGCCACGAGGACGGGAGGTAAGTCGAAATAAGATACTTCGACTTCAGCTACGCTATTCCTGTAGCTGAAGTTGCGTATCTTATATCGACACCCCCCCCCTAGTGTGGGCCAGGCCTAAGCCTGTTAGCTCAAAGAGAGCCCTGGACAGCAATCATGTTTGTGATTGCTGCAGCCATCCCCAGCTATTTTCTGCTTCTCTTCTGGTCCAGATGCATATTGGGATTTACTGTCTGGTCTTTTACTTCAGCTGGTTTATTTTTTCTTTCCGTGCAGGACAAGGCATTTCTCTATCAGGAGGGGCTGAAGCAGATGGCTCTCAACAATCGGATACTCAGGAGTGAAGTCCAAATGCAAAAGAAGGTGAGCAGGTTTGGGAGGAAATAGCATGGAGTAGCAGGGGTGTTGGCCTAGTAAGTATTAACCCCTTTGTTGCTGGTCCTCCAGTACAGTGGCTGTGCCATTCAGTTTCCAGTGGACTATTAGAGCACACCTAGGATGTTGAGGCGCACAGCAGGGATTCCCCTGGCACCCTGCAGAGTGTACTGTGGGGAACGCTCCGGCCCTGGCTTTGTGAGGATGGACCGATGCCCTGGCCAGTCTTCTCTAGCTCCTCTGATGTTTCTAGTTCTCTGGTACCTTTGTGCTCTCGTCATCTAGGTGTTTTTAAAGAGCAGTCTCACAGGTTTAATTCTTTCAGATCATTCACAAGCTGTTGGAAGAAATCACAGAGCTACGAAAGAGCATTATGACACTTCGCTGGAGCGTGAGAGACCCTAGAGAGGTGATCTTCACCGACGTCCTGCTCCGCAGGCCCAAGTAGGTCCCTGCGTTTATCTCCTAAGCAGTAGAGTTTATTGACCAACACGCCACAGGCCCTTCTGACACCAGCTTCAACGTGAGTATTCATAGGTCGCCCTCTGCTTGGTGCACTGGGAGTTAATCTCCACTCAGAATGCCTTCGCATCCTGTATTAAGAAACATAAGCCAGCTATTTGCACAGTCTTCAAAGGTAAACGATGCACCTCACCATAAAATGTAAACCTAATTATAATATTGGATCATAGAATATCAGGGTTGGAAGGCACCTCAGGAGGTTCTAGTCCAACCCCCTGCTCAAAGCAGGACCAATCCCCAACTAAATCATCCCAGCCAGGGCTTTGTCAAGCCTGACCTTAAAAACCTCTAAGGAAGGAGATTCCACCACCTCCCTAGGGAACCCATTCCAGTGCTTCACCACCCCCCTAGTGAAAAAGTGTTTCCCAATATCCAACCTAAACCTCCCCCACTGCAACTTGAGACCATTACTTGAGATCCAATTGGGGAAGGGAAGTGCATGGCCTAATGGCCTGAGCACAGGAGTAGGAACTAGGAAGGGCTAGCCCGAGCACTGATACTGATTTATTGTCAACCTTGGGTAAGTCACTTCCCATCTCTGTGCCTCAGTTTCCCCACTAGGGGATTGTGAGGATTAATAAAGCTTTACAAGCCTCCTGTGATGCACAATAAGGAAGTACTCTGTTGTTCTTATTTTACAGTTGGGAAAACTAAGGCTCCAAGGGACCAACAGGCCTTCCCAAAAGACTCATTGTATGTAGTTTATTCCTAGCCATGTCGGTCCCAAAAGACTAGATAACCAGTGCATGCTCTGACAACTAAAGTTACTTTTCGAACAGCCACAGTAAATCCCCCCCCCCCCCCCCCCCCCCCCCAAAAAAAAAAAGCTGGGTGAAAAAAGATAAGTCGGACATTTTCCTACTATGTTAAAGAGGTTTCAAAGGCAGATGAAAGCTGCAAAAAGCCAAGTCTAATTTCTCCTCTTCGCTCCCTCCCCGGCCCCAGTTCACTGGTGGCTGATTGCTTTCAGCATTGAGTTTCTGTGCATCAATGTGCAGGATGTCCTGCCAGCTCATTCACAGAAATCCTGGCTTCTAACTTCCAGGAACAATGGAAAAGGTTCGGCTAAGATTGTGGGCTCAAAACATAAAACAGAGAGATGCACTAACCCGCCCTGAAACTACTCCCACAAATACCTAGTGGAGTGCAGTTGATGCAAAGAGCAATTGTGATAACACCTCCGATTGTGATTGACTGCACACCAAATACACACAGATCCACAATATCGAAAAGAAACGTAATGCAGTTTAAAATAGAAACTTGATTAACAAGTGCCAAGTGACGTTACAACTGGCCATTGGTCTTGATCGGTTATTGACTTCAGTTAGGGTGTAAGCCAGGGCCACATTTGGCCCAAAGAGGTTAAGGTCTTGAATATCAGCCAGTCTAAACTTGTAGGTGTGTGTGCAAAATGCATGTGAAATTGTTTGCTGTTTGCCTGTGCATTTATTGCAGTTGTGTGTGCAAAGTGAGTGTGTACACAAACTGTGAATCACACTGATTTTTCACCTCTAGCTTCCCCATTTTTCCACATAAAGTAATTTTATAGGCAGATTAGTCCTGCAGTTTCCCCCCATTTTGCATACACAGATTATTCACATGAACTGTATAAAAACCAGGTCCTCCATGATTTCCATAAACCCAGGCCATAAGTCTGTGACAGAGCCAATAATAGGGCCAGATTCCCTGACTCCAAGTCCCATGTTTTAAGCAGAAGACTGTCCTTTGGCCTGGTCTAACTGCAGAAGTTTGGAGGCCTGATGTGAAGCAGAAGGAAAGCCTGCAACATGTCAGGAAGTTGGGGAGAGTTGAACGGCCTTGTGATATATTAGTCTAACTTAATTTTTTCAGATAAAAGCAGGATAAAATGGAGAATTAATTAGTCCTGACAGATTGTAGAGCTGGGGTGGCTGCGTGTGACTGGGAAAGGTTTAAAAATAGAAGAAAGTTTCTGCAGCATCATAAGTCAGGCATTTGGTGATTACACAGCCCTGCCAGGCTGGGCGCCTTTGCCAGAGCCATCACCACAGTTTCCGCCACAGACATTTCCCACTGACCTCCCTTATACTTTTCACATGACTTCGCAATGGGCTGGTTTCTTAGATTAGCCCATTGGCTTCCCTGAGACACTGAAGGAACAAAGTTGTGTTCAGCCCACGTTCAGCTGGGAGAGTTGGGGAAAGTGCGGTGCAGGGGCTCAGTCTCTCCCCCCACTAGCAGCAGCAGAGCAGAAACTGATCGTAGGCAGGGTTGGATTTTTAGTAACAGGCCTATAGTGTCACAGGACGCGAGATCTGGGATGCCAGGAGGCTGGAGGGGGTCCCTCCCTTTCCATACTCATTTTTGTTTCTAATTGCTGCGTGGCCAAAGCAGCAAAACCACGTTACTTCTTTCCTCTCGCCCTCCGTTCCCTGCCTCTGCTTTGCCGAAATACAGCTGAACAAGTCCACCTTTTGTGCAGAATCAGTATTGCAGCCTAGTCAGCAAGGAAGGTGAGAGATGGCTGGGAGTCAGAAGACTTGGGAAGCTATTCCTGGCTCTGCCACAGACTCATTGTATGACATTTGGCAAGTCATGTGGGGCCTGATTTCTCAGTGTGGGAAGTCCACGGGCATTGTGAGTGTTCAGACCTTCTGGAAATCAGGCGATTTACCCCTCTGGGCTTCAGTTTCCCCATCTTTAAAAATGTACCTCCTCTGAGTGCCATGGTGTCATTCATTGAGCTTTTTCCAGCTGTTTCAGAAGCCTGGGTTGAAGGTGTCGTGGAACAGAACCAGAATTAATGAGGATGTTGATACACAAACTAGTGGTCACATTTCATCTTACTGCATTTCTCCCACTGTGTGCTGGAGAGTGGATGTAACTAACAAGGCCCTGCTGCTGTGAAGCTTTTTCCCTCTGCGTTTGTCTGTTGGGCTTGAAGGAGAGTCGCAGCTAAATACATTGTTCTGTTTTCATAAACCCACTGCCGACATCTGATTAGGGCTCGGTTATCCTGTGCATGCTGTCTAGGAAACAGCTATGCAACAGGGCTCAGGCTTCGATTTACAATGTGTGATCTTCCCATAGGAAGAGAGGAGATGGCCAGTCTGGTTAATGCCAGAATGGGCTCTGCAGGGTGAGTCAGAGCTAACGTATAATACTGCTTGGGCACTGCTGCTGTGGGCTGGGTCACTTGTCTGGGCTCTGGCTCATGCACAAGAACCCAATATGGCTTTAAAGGGCTGCAGTCATCTGAGCAAGTCTGGGGTTCTGGTCCTTCCCACCCTCTAATAGCGAAGGGTGTATGAGTGGTGGACAAAGGATGTCCAGGCCCTTGAGTTACTGTTTCGGCTGTACAGCGTGTCTGAGAAGTGTCATGTGTTTCTGGCCCTGATTGTACCAGGATTTCTCTTCCCCACCACCTCACTCCCAAAGACTCACTTGATCTGAATTGAGGCAGAGTTCTTGTTTCCTTGGCTATGGTTTGACTTTCTCCTTATTGCTCTCTCCTCTCTCTGCTCAGATGCCTGCCAGATACAGAGATTGTTCTCAATATCCCCTTAGAGGAGAAGGTTTTCGTTTAGTCCCAGAAGCTTTGGACCTGAAGTGGAAAGGTGGGTGGATGGGCCAGGCCTTGCCCACAGAGCTATGTCATCATAGAACACAGCTGGGCCAAGAACAGGATGGGGAGCTGTACAACAATCGCCCCCTCTTCATGGACAAGTTCTCCAAACCGTCCCAGTTCTCAGGAAGTTCTGCTCTGTGCCGCTTTTGTTTTGTCAGGACAAACAAGTTCCATCACAGAACAATATGCAGGACTCATTGTGTCATCGTCATGCCAGATCCAAGCTGGGTAAAAGCCAGAAAACTGCCATCTCGCTAGAAGGAATATTAAAGCAGCCAGGTGTGATCCGAAACAGTGGATCGTTGATGAGGTGTCACTATTGTCAACAGCCCTTCCCCAATCTCACATTCTTACAGCGCTACAGAGTGTCATTGGTGTCAGCCAACTACCGATAAAACATCACAGTTCCACTTGGTCAGATGAATTCTTGGTGTAATTCTCCTGAAGCCCAGGGGAGTTCTATCAGAACGAATTTGGCCTTTTTATCCTTCCCAGTGAAACTACTTTGTACAAGATATTTTTATCGATACTTTGATTTCTGATGAGCTGAAGCCCAGACCCAGGATGAGGTCTTTAGTGATGGAACAACGAGGAGCTGTCACTAAGTGCCCTCCAGCAGCTGCCTGTCAGAACAATTGCATCCCCATCAGCTATAGCCCATGTCCGTTCAGGGGGAGAGAACGGTGACACAGGATCTTCCACTTCCACTTCCAGCGTTCTGTACAAACGCTTGCAGTTCCTAGCAGCAGCCGTCGCGTGCCCTATGACAGTCGTCCATCCCATCCCAGCTGTGTCTTGCTTACGGTTGAATGGTTCTGACAATATTCAGTCTGGGCAGTCTACCCGTTGATGGATAACTGTGTAGCATGTTTAACCTGCAACTTTCAATCTCCATTTTGAAATAAAAATGAAGTGGGTGTTTAATTTGTAACTGAAGTTTCATCCTGTCAGAATAAATCCCCAGACACTTTTTATTATTTGTCAAAAAGAATAGCACTTTGCACTTCCGTAGTATGTATCAAGCAGGGATCTCAGCCACTAGTAAATGTAACCTCACAGCCTTGATGACACAGAGCCAAAGTAGCTGGCTAGGTACCCCTCAAGCCCCATCCCTGTAAGATGTGAGCCTGCTTCACTTCCCATAATGATCATCATGATATAAAGCTTACTCCTGGAGGTGTGTGGGTGAGGCTAGGGCAGTGTTACTTACCCATTCCTCTAAAGTGCTCTGTGAGTGGTGGAGGGAAAGTGCTAGGGAGGTGAAAACATTATTTACACTGAGTCCCACTCCTTACTTGTGAAACAGCCATAGCTGCTGTCGCTATTCAGTCTGCCACTAGATGGAGCCTGGCAGCAGCTCAGCAGATGGATAAATCCAATATGAATATCTTGGGAGAGGGGTGGTCAAGTGATTAATAGAGAACTCAGAGAGCCAAAGTGCTGGGGGAAGGGGTTTCCCTGCCGACTAGCAGAAAATGAGGAGCCCTGGAGAGCAGGCCTGCTCTGTGAAGCAAGGTCTCCTGGCACATGGGCCGTCTCACCCCTGGAAGTTGGGAAGTGCCGTTTGACGGGATGGACTTTCAAACACGGGAGGAGAATCCCCTCCAAGGGTGTCTTAGGCTGAAGAAGAATCCTGCTGAGTTGTTCCTTCTCCATTTTTCTCCCGCCTGGAGAAAGCTGCCCTGTAAGGAATCTGAAAGCCCAGCAGCTTGGAACGGGGCTGCAGCCTGAACCAGACACACAGTAGGGGTTGGTTACCCAACACCAGCCCCTAGTGCACCCAAAGTGGGGCCTTTACACACTGGGGGCCTGCTCCAGCTCTGCTGGAGTGAGAGCCCTTGGCTTGGGCCCCACCAGAGCGGGGGCCAGACAGGAATCACGGTGTGTGTTGGGCTGAGAATGTGAATTGACTAACGACTGGAAATGAAAGAATGAAGGTGCTTAGAGTGGTAGCAGCCAAGGTGACAGGAGGGCTTCTGATGAGTTAAAGCAGCTAATTGTGCAGTATTCTGTCAAATCTCCAGACCCGTGTTACACAGCAGTAGCATGGACACGACCGCCCAGCCCCGGGGATCAGAGTGCCAGGAGCACCGAGGGGACTTGGCTGCAGAAGCAGCTCAGGCAGCTTTCCAAGGATCATCCTCCTGTCTGGCCACTTCATTTGCTGGCTCTCTCTTTGCCCACTACCGGGATGCGGAAGTTACCCCAGTCCTAGGGATGGTATTAATTGCCTGGGGCAACAGGTTCTAGAGGAGGGATAGTCCAGGGCTATGCGGTGTGCTGGAGGTAAAATCTTAGCTCATGTCATGTGGTGGGGTGTCTAGAATGATGCCCTGAGATTATTAGGCATGAAGGGGCAGGTCCCTGAGGCAGGGGCTGTGGAGGTGGATGCCCTGGTGAGGAGATCCAGCCGGGGGTGTGGAAGTCAGGGGGGCTCAGGCTGGGGGGGGGGGGCATACCTGCGGGTGGTGGGGGAGGGTAGTGGCATTGGATTCAGCCTGGGGCAGAAACAAGGAGGAGTCCGGTGGCACCTTAAAGACTAACAGATTTATTTGGGCATAAGTTTTCGTGGGTAAAAAACCCACTTCTTCAGATGCCAGATGCAAATTGCATCTGATGAAGTGGAATTTTTACCCAGGAAAGTTTATGGCCCAAATAAATGTCAGTCTTTAAGGTGCCACCCGGCCTCCTGGTTGTTTTTGTGGATACAGACTAACAGGGCTCCCCCTCTGAAGCCTGGGGCAGGGTGTTCAGGTGCTGGAGAACTTGATCCCTCAGTGTTGGCCTTGGGCTGAGTGAGGGGTGTGGGCCAGGACAGCTGATCCCCGGCACAGTGCTCAGACCCCTGGCACCGGTGCTGGATCCTGCTGGGCCAGTGACTCCCTTGGCGGATTTCGGGGCAGAGCCTGGAGGCGCTGGGTTTGGGCAGGGGGGGATCCCGCGGCGCTGGCCCGGGATGGGGGAGCGGATTCCAACTCCGCCCGCTCTGAGCGGCACCGGACGGGATGTCCCCGCCAGGGGGTGGGTCCCGGGACCGGCCGAAGGGGGCTCCACCTCCCAGGGTTTAAAGCCCTGCGCTGGGCGGCCGAGGCGCTGCGCGATGAGGCAGGGGAGCGCCAGCGGCCGGGCGTTGGGGTCCGCGGGCTGAGGGCGGTCGGGGGCCCCCGGACAGCGGCTCCGGTGAGCCGGGGAGCGCGGAGCAGGAGCGGGGCCGGCGCCGAGGTGAGTTCTGCGAAGAAAGTTTCCGCTGCGGGGGCCGAGAGCTGGGGCGCAGCGAACCCCCGGGAGCCCGCCCCCGCCCGGCATTCAGCCTCGGCCGGAGACTCTCCACCCCCGCTCCCTCGGCTGCCCGGCTCGGCTCCGCTCCCCTGCGCTCTGCCCTTTCCCCGGCAGGGCCGGGCTCCGGGCGGCGCCGCCCGCGGGCCGGAGCGGGACCCGCGCGAGGAGCCTCCGAGCCCTGGAATTCGGGCCGCATCCCGGGTGGGGCCAGACTCCTCGGGGGAGCCTCGAACCCTGGGCCACGGGGCAGGTGCGGGGAACCGGCGCTTGGCGCTGCCCGCGCCCTGGCCCGGGTGGGAGGACGCTGTGTCTGTCGGGGTCGCCTCTGCGCGGCTCCCCCTGAACCCGAGCCTGCCCCAGGCTGGCACAATGGTGCCTGTGCCATGTTGTGGAGGTTGGCACCGCTGTCCCCATGGCATCGGGACTCTTGGGGTTTTGGGTGGGGAACCCAGGCCGGGAAAGCGCATGGGACAGCGCTTTCTGCCTGTCCTTACCCGGCACAGAGGGGCGAGGGTCTTTCATGGGCCAGTGCCAAGCTGGCAGCTCTGGCTACCACCCTAAACCCAGCCCCTTCCCAGCAGGTGAGCTTGGAGAGGGGAACATTTCCAATCCCTCTCCATGGATCAGCCCTCTTGGCCGTCTGCCTCTCCTTTATTCCTTCCATCTGGCCTGAATAAAACCCTTCCCAAGCTGCTGGGACCCTACTTGTGCTGCAGACAATGTCCCAATCCCAGCTGGGTGAAAGGGCGCTGGGTGGGGGCAGCAATCAGCCCCCCCTCCCACACACGCACTTTTGCCTTCCTTGCTCTGGAGCTGAAGCAGAGACGGGCTAACACCCAGGATCCACTGGGCTTTGAAGAGTCTTTGGCTCCAGATTTTTTTTTCCAGTTTAAAAGTTGTTTGGCTGAGATCATGCAGGGCGGCTGGGGAGTGCGTTGGGAGACCGGGATGATTTATGTTTGTTTCTTCTGGGCCTGCCTCCAGTCAGGAGACAACAGAAGTGGAGCTGAAAACGATCCCCTCTCTACCTAAGGGGAACGTAATCAAACTCAGAGGGCACCCAGGGGTGGGGGGCAGGTCCTGGAGAATCCCAGCCAGAGCAGGGCGAGGAAAAGCAGACAGGGACCTCCAGCTCCCCAGCCCAGCGCTCGCCTCCAGACTTCCTCCCACAAGCCGGTCGCTCGGCCTTTTCTGTTTTGCAGAAGATGACTCTGAACACGCAGCAAGGGGGCAAGGGCCCTGTGGGCAGACGGGCCAGCACCCCAGTCCCCCTCTCCCACCAGTCCAGGCCAGGGATGCGTGAGCCGAAGCATAACCCCATTGAGTCCCATCACCCTCCGCTTGGCTACTCCTCATCCTTCGAGCCTGGAGACAAAGCTCCCGCCGCCGTGCTGCGCAGCAGCTGGTCATCGGACTCGGCCGACTCCGACAGCTCCTGGGAATCCTCGTATCGGGTGGTGCTGCTGGGTGACCCTGGTGTGGGCAAGACCAGCTTGCTGAACCTCTTTGCCGGGATCCAAGAGCGGGACCTGCCGGAACAGCCGGGAGGTAGGGGGCCCTGCCCTGCCCTGCCCTGGGGGAAATGCAGCCTGGGGGTCAAACCGGCTGCCCCAGGTCTTCCTGGGGCCCTGCGGCATGAAATGCTCTCAAGGGCCATGCGGGGCAGAGGGTGGGGTGTGGGTCACAGCGTGCAGAAGCCCCGTGTAAAGCCAAGCCAAGGGGCACAGTGGAGAGGCTGCACTGGCGGCTTGGGAGCAGGGCAGAGCCACTTCTTAGCAGTGAGGAGTGCGCCGCCGAACGTGGGGTACGTGCCCCCAGTGCCGTTACCCATCTCTGGGGCTGGGCAGGGGGAACTTAGCAGGGCACAGTGGTTCCCAAAAGCCAGCTGAGAGCCACCGATGGCTCAGTTCTGATGTACCTACTGTAGGTAACACTGTGCACCCCCTTGAAAACTGGGGGGTCCTTAGCTGTGGGTTTCAGTGGGTTTGAGATGGAAACATGGGAGGGATATCGTTAGAATCATAGAATATCAGGGTTGGAAGGGACCTCAGGAGGTATCTAGTCCAACCCCCTGCTCAAAGCAGGACCAGCCCCAACTAAATCATCCCAGCCAGGGCTTTGTCAAGCCTGACCTTAAAAACCTCTAAGGAAGGAGATTCCACCACCTCCCTAGGTGACCCATTCCAGTGCTTCACCACCCTCCTAGTGAAAAAGTGTTTCCTAATATCCAATCTAAACCTCCCCCGCTGTAACTTGAGACCATTACTCCTTGTTCTGACACGCATCGGGGTCAGCCGCCTGGGTCCAGTTAATGCCAGTTGTCCAGCTGCCTGCTGGAGCCTCGGTGCCTTTCAGCCTCCCCACAAGCCAAAAAATAACCTGGCAAGGGGGGTGAGTGAGTCCTGCACCTTCCCCCTCCTTCCCCCCAGCACCTTCCCCCTCCTTCCAAGCACTAAGGCAGGAGAGTAGCCAGGCTTCCGCCAGGGCATCGCCCTGGACCTCACCACTTTCCCACATCCTTCCATGGTGCTGGCTGGTTTGTAGCTTTAGTTCCTTGCCTAGAGGATCAGTTGCGTTTTCCATGCCCTGCATTTAACCCCACCGCCCTGGGGTGCTGCCTCCTCCCAGCCTGAGCAGCCAGGAGACTCTCCCTCTGTGGAGCTCAGCAGCGCTGGGTCTGGGCTGGAGGCGCTGCTGGGCACACAGAGTCCGGCTAACCTGGATGCATCTGGCTTGTTTCAGAGAGCGCCTACGAAGGCACCCTGTCGGTGGACGGGGAGGAGACCACGCTGTTGGTGATGGACACCTGGGAAACAGAGAGGCGGGTAGGGGAGCGTGCATGGGGCGTGGCAATCACAAGGGCTGTCTGTGGTGGTGGTGGTGGTGGCGGGGGGGTCACCTTTTCAATGAAGTGGGTTCTGTTGCTAGACTGGAGCTATTTATGATAGGGTCTGTTGCTGTTGTAAATGCCACAATGAACTTGTATGAACATAAGAATGGCCCTACTGGGTCAGACCAAAGGTCCATCTAGCCCAGGATCCTGTCTTCCAACTGTGGCCAGTGCTGGATGCCCCAGAGGGAATGAACAGAACAGGGAATCATCAAGTGATCCATCCCCTGTTGCCCATTCCTAGCCTCCGGCAAACAGGCTAGGGACACCATTCTGCCAAGCCTGGCTAATAGCCATTGATGGACCTTTCCTCCATGAATTTATCTAGTTCTTTTTTTAACCTTGTTATGGTCTTGGCCTTCACAACATCCTCTGGCAAGGAGTTCCACAGGTTGACTGTGCGTTGTGTGAAGACATACTTCCTTTTGTTTGTTTTAAACCTGCTGCCTATTAATTTAATTTGGTGACCCCTAGTTCTTGTGTTATGAGAAGGAGTAAATAACATTTCCTTATTTACTTTCTCCACACCAGTCATGATTGTATAGACCTCAATCAGATCCCCCCTTAGTCGTCTCTTTTCCAAGCTGAAAAGTCCCAGTCTTATTAATCTCTCCTCAAACAGAAGCCGTTCCATACCCCTAACCATTTTTGTTGCCCTTTTCTGAACCTTTTCCAATTCCAATGTATCTTTTTTGAGATGAGACGACCACATTTGCACACAGTATTCAAGGTGTGGGCGTACCATGGATTTGTATAGAGCAGGGGTCGGCAACCTTTCAGAAGTGCTGTGCCGAGTCTTCATTTATTCACTCTGATTTAGGTTTCGGGTGCCAGTCATACATTTTAACGTTTTTAGAAGGTCTCTTTCTATAAGTCTATAATATATAACTAAACTATTGTATGTAAAGTAAATAAGGATTTTAAAATGTTTAAGAAGCTTCATTTAAAATTAAATTAAAATGCAGAGCCCCCTGGACCGGTGGCCAGGACCCAGACAGTGTGAGTGCCACTGAAAATCAGCTCGCTTGCCGCCTTTGGCACACGTGGCATAGGTTGCCTACCCCTGGTTTAGAGGCAACGTGATATTTTCTGTCCTATTATCTATGGCCGGCTGTGTTTCCATGCCCACCTGCTCATGAGACAGGGCTGCAGGGACAGACCCTCCTGCTGGACCCTACGTCCACCAGGCCCCACTTTAGCTTTCTGGGGAGTTGCTCTTGCCATTGTGTGATGTCCCAAGCAGACTGTGCTTGCTGCTCCCGTTGGTCTGCGGCTGGGTCAGGGTCAGCAGCTAGTAAGGGGATGAGGGTGACTTCCCCAGTGAACAGCTGACTGTCCAAGGGAGGAGCGTAACACCCCCGGGAGCTGGAAGGGATCCCCCCACCCAAGCTGGGGGTTAACTGCTGTGGGAGGAAGCAAGGGCTCGAGTCCGCTTCTCTTTCCAAAATGTGGCAATTTTAAACTCGGGGGGGTGGTGACTCCGGACAGACCTAACTCCCTGTCCCCCCAGCTCCCCGGATGCTCCAAGCTAGGCACTTGGGGCTGATTCTCCCACCTTCCCTCCGGCGTAGCTGCTGATGCACCTGCAAAGGGGGTGCAGGCTGCTGCCAGGTCAGAACGGCTGCGCTGGCGTAAGCGCGGACGCGAGGTGCCAGGCAGCGGGAGCTGGGCCCGAGACGTCACCGGGGAAGGTGGCGAGAAGGAGGGAAACTGCCAGATCCCCAGGGCTGAGTGTGCTGGGGTTCGTTTGTCTCCTAGCTGTGCAGGAGCTGACTGGGAGAACGATGGGTGAGGAAATGCAGCCTTTAAAGGGAATGCATTAGTAGGCAGCAGTCGTGGTGCCCGGCAGCATCTCTGCCCCTGCGCGTGGGTGACTGGCGATTGACAGGAGCAAGATCCCCCCTCTTCCAGCCCCACCCGGGTCTTTGCTTTCGATGCACAACGGGGGGCGACGCTCACTGGTAACAGCAAGAGGGTCCCAAGCGTCATTGAAATGGCCTCTCCGCCTGCCGGTCTGGGGCCCACCTGCACTCTTCCCCTTCGCCAGCTGCATCTTCAGAAAGTCAGTGGGGGCCATCTAGTCCCCAGCATCTCCTGCAGCCAAGGACTCTGCTGGTATCTGGGAAGGGATGGACTCACTGGGCTAATGGCCACGCCCCCCCCCCGACGTGGTATGAGCAGGGAACGCTGCTCCTCTTTTCCACTGTCCACGGCACTGGGCGCAGGTACCCCTTAGCGTCCTGCCCTTAAAATCCAGGAGGGGGCCGAGAGGAACAGAGGGGGCTCGGGGAATGGCTCCTACCGGAAACACAGCACGTAACTGAGTAGGGATGAGAGCATTATCATAGAATATCAGGGTTGGAAGGGACCTCAGGAGGTCATCTAGTCCAACCCCCTGCTCAAAGCAGGACCAATCCCCAGACAAATTTTTACCCCAGTTTCCTAAATGGCCCCCTCAAGGATTGAACTCACAACCCTGGGTTTAGCAGGCCAATACTCAAACCACTGAGCTATCCCTCCCCCCCTTGGCATGGAGTGTGAGTCAGCGGTACCCACTGAGCCCCGAATGATCCGTAGGGAGAGGGAGAATGAGAGAGGTGGGGGAGGGGCAGGGATTCTGGCGAGACCCCACTAGCCAGGCCCAGCTGGGCCTGCTTGCAGTGATTATGGCCAGGCTTTTCGTAGTGGGTCAGTATTTTACTCGGGGTACACTAAGAAATGCAATTCTTTATCACTTTGGTTTTAGTGGACGAACAAAGGGTTAATTCCATGTCATTCCTGTGAACCCTGCTTTGCACCTCTGGCCAGCTGCCTCCGGCAGTTCTAGGGCTGCATTAGCGCTCTCTGCGTCAGAGCTGTGCCAGGCATGGGTGGTGGGTCACGGGAGGGGTGGGCCAGCCCTTGTTGCTTCTGGTTCATACGGGCTTGGCCTCCTTGCCAAAGCTTTCCAGGGCTCCCACCTAACCCCTACATCTGCCTTGCTTTGCCTGGGATCTCTGGTTTGTAGAGATGAGCTCCACCCTGGGAGGCTTGGGTCAGGATCTGGCTGTCGCCAGAACTCTGCACTGGTTGGAGCCGAGGTTTTGCTGCAGGCTCATGGGTCCTGTTTTGCATGCAAACCCGAGAAGAGTTGCCCAGTTTGGGGGGTTTGCTTGGGGTCTCTCTCGGCAGGGCTCTGACACATGCAGCTTGTCCAGAAGCAATGGCATGACCACTCACTGGAAAAGCCATAGTGTCCTGTCCGAAACACCTGTGTCTTCTGCACTGCCTCTAGTAGCAGATTGACTGTAAATTGGCATTACTGGTTCTAAGGCCCCTAAGCCTGTTGGTCCTGGCAACATTTGCTGACCAGTATCTCTGCAGTTTGAGGTTTGCTCCCTTGTGTGTGAAGCTGGCTTCTGTTCCCAGCACTAGAAATAGCAGGCTGGTTTGTCATAGAATTTAGGACCACAACTGCATGCAGAATGTGTGTGGATTAGCATGCCCAATCTGTGCATCTCATCACGGTAACTGTGCATGCAAATTAGATGCACCTTTTGCACAAGCAGTTGTACATCTAAACAGTCTGAAAATCTGGTCCTAAAGTTTTAAAGACTTGAATTTATTTCCACTATCCCTGAATTGCATTTTTCTACTGAGTGCTATTTCCCCTCGTGAGAAGATACCAATTGACAAGTTAATTTGTTTAGGAACACAGTGAACAGCCTGGAACCCGATGCCCCTGAAGTCTCTCTCCCCCCACCCCATCCTTCCCATTTTAAAAACCCGCATTAAAAGCTTGTGTTTTCTCCCAGGGGCTCTGGCCTGATGATAACATTATCTAGCTCTTATGTGGCATTTTTCATCAGTAGATCTCAAACCACATCACAGTTGTTAATGTATTTATCCTCCCACCCACCCCCGGTGAGGTGCTCTTAACCCCAGTGTACAGATGGATGCAGAGGTGGTAAGTGACTTGCCCACGGTCACACAGGAAGTCTGTGGCACAGCAGGGAATTGAAGCCAGGCCTAACCACTGGACCGTCCTTCAGCTCCTTCCCTTCCAGGCCCCCATTCCCTTGTAAATGGGCTCCCCTGCTCTTGCTGGCTGTTCGCAATTGGGAAGGGGCTCATATTTCAGCCTGAGGCCCAGGCCCCTGAGCACTCTGGCCGGGGTTTGGGGCTGTACGAATACCCTGCTGATGAATTATTGGCTTACAAGCGTGTCACTGGCTGGGTGTGTTCCCCAGAGGGTGCTGCAGCCAGTGGTTCTGTTGTGAACCCTTTCAAGCCCTCTTCTTTCTCCGGCGTGGGAGGGCGGGTCCCCCTGAGCCCCGTTGGTGTTGGCAGGCACTGGGCTGCCACAGATGCATGGCTGGGCAGCCTGTGCGTTTGTGAGCGGAGCCCTGGGGCTGTAATTTGCAGCTGACACAGATTGAGGAGGAGACTGTGTCAAACGCCCCCCAAAGCCAGAAGCTTTTAATCTGCACGTTATTGACTGAGCCGTGTCTGCTGGGCGGCCAGAGGCTGCGGGAGCCTGGGCTGTTGTCTGATGGGGACAGGCTGACGGCAGCGGGGGCCGCGCCCCACCTGCACTGGGGCTGGGATGCTGAACTGTGTCCCCCTCCCTGCCCTGGCCACAGCCTGGAGATTTGCACCCTCTCCGGGGACCCGTTCCTGCCAAGGGCTCAGACTAGCCCCAGCTGGCAGGGAGCAGCCTGGGGGCAGGCGTAAGCCTTGAGCGCGCTCCCCGCTCCCCACTGATGGATGGGGCCGTTCAGCTGAGCCGTTACCCTGCCTGCTGATTTGTCTTCTCTTGGCCCCAGCCCACAGACTCAGCCCCACCCCTGCAGGGAGCAGAGAAGACTCTTCTGTTCGTACTGGTAGACAGCATTGCTGCTGGGGCCGGGCCGTTCTAATGCAGGCACTGGGATGCCTTGTCTTGTACCCAACGACCCCGGTGACTGGCAGCCTTGGTAGCCGTCAAGGCCACCTGGAAGCTGGGGAGGGCACTTATTATACCAGTTCCCATCTCCTTTCCCATTAAGGGCAAGAGGGAAATGCTTGTTTGCACCCAGTGCTGCCAACAGCAGCGAGGATACGGCTTTTCCCATGGCAAGTCACTAGCCCCCTGACGCCATGGAGTCCCCCCCTTCCTCATGTCTTTGCCAGGAGCCCCTAACCGCTAGCTGGCCCAGCGCATGGGAGCTGGGAGTGGCTGTGTGAAAACCTGCGGGCTGGATGGGGAAATGCACAGGCGTGGGCCCAGTGCAGGCGGAGGGGAGAGGGCGGATCTCAGCGAAGCTAATGAAGCATCGCAGAAAGCAGGGTCCTGCGCTTCGGCCAGCGAGCTCTGCCAATGGTGAGCAGAAATCCCGGGGAATCAGGCTGAGAGGGGGAGGGGCAGCTGGGGTCCAGCGGTGCGGCCTGGGACTAACTTACTCTCACCACCTGAATTAACGCTTGTAGGGGAATCATGGGAGTGGGCACCAGCCTTGGCCTCCTCCTGATTGTCAGACACCTGCAGAAAAGGGTAATGATCAAATGCCCGTAACAATCCCCCTGGGGCACATGGGGACATGTGTTTTTCTAGGGCCAGATCCTCAGCTAGTGTAAATCACCCCAGTGCCCCTGAGGTCCCAGGACGTCCTTCCATATGTGCCCAAATCAGTGAAGGTGGGAAGGTTTTCACAGGCTGAGAAACCCCCTGAACGTAGATTTACAGCTTACCAGTCCCGAGCAGGAGGGGAGCGCGGGGGTCAGTGAGGTAAGACGCAATGACGGCGAAGCAGGCGGCCTGCTGCCCGGGCACAGGTGTGTCGGGAATGGCAGGAGAGCCTTGCTGGTCTCCCGTGCCAGGGGCGTGAGGGTGTGAATGAAAAACCAGCCCTGACGCCGTCCTGCCAGAGGCAGATGTGGGAGGCAACGGGCTGGCAGGCTGGGGATGGGTGGAGCTCTAGAACCAAGGGGCTGTGGCTTGAGGAAACAAAACCAAAGTCTTCAAGAGCCCTGGGGGGAAGGGAATGGTCCCCCAGGATACAGCCTGGGCTGACACGCAGGCCTGGAGTGACAAGAGCAAGAGGTGTTGTCTTGGCCGTCCCAGTCACGTCTGAATACGAGCGAAGCGATTCCAAGTACAGCGAGGAAGGAAGCCGCTGGTAAAACCGCCGGGAGCGGCAGAGTAAACGTTTGGCAGCAGTGCATTGTGGGCAAGTGAAAGGGGTGCATCCCGCATTGCTCCGTGGGTGCAGGCTCCTAGTCACTACGCCCGTGTAAAATGCTAGCAAACGTGAGCGGCAGCATTTCCCACGCACTGGAGGAGGCGCCGACACACGGCGCCCGGTGGGGAAGCCTCGGGCTCAGGCCTTTGGGTAGAACGTCGGCCCCGAATCGCTCTCAGAGCCCCCGCCACGCCGGGTGTCTGGAAGAGCCTGGCTGGGTGCTCCGTTCCATGAGCAGCACTCTCGTTCCCCACTCCCTGGGCTTGTGGGACATACCACCCCTGCCACTCCCTCGCACGTCCTGCCAGCTTGGGCTCCGTCAGGCACGCGGGCTTGCCGCCTCGCAGCCAGCCCGTACTTACCGCCTCTGAATTTGGCTCCTGGCGCCTAGGGGGGTGTCCACACCGCAATCCGTAGCGTGACTGCAGCTCAGCTAGACGTACCTGCACTAGCATCACCCGTGCTAGCGTGGCTAAAAATAGCAGCACAGGCTTAAATGCCGACTAGCAATCATAGAAGGGTGAGACTGGCAGGGACCTCGAGAGGTCCTGGCTTGGATCCCTGACGCGCGTGCACGGGCCACGCTGAAGCCTGTGCCACTGTGTCTACACGGCTCTTTTCAGCAGTGCTAGCACAGGTCTGGCCACTCGGGCTGCGATCCCAGCTTGGTGCAGTGCAAACATACCCTCAATTGACCTGCGTAATTCCCAGCCCAGGGCCGGAAGAGCAGGGTTCAGTAAGGAAGGCCGCCAGTCCTCAACTTCGCTCCGCCCAGCTCCTCGGCGCGTAGGTTACCCCGGCGCTGGGAAGCACGTGGGGAGCTGGCTCTGGCCCGCCGTCGGAGAGGGTGTGTGGACCATGGCTGTGTGCCTCAGTAACGCCGTCTTTCCCTGTGCAGCCCCAGGAGGAGGAGAACCGGTTCCGCGATTACTGCATGCAGGTGGGGAATGCCTATGTCATTGTCTACTCCGTCACCGACAGGGTGAGTTTCGAGAGCGCCTCTGAGCTGAGAATCCAGCTGCGTCGGACCCGGCAAGCAGAGAACATCCCCATCATCCTGGTGGGGAACAAGACGGACCTGGTGCGGTGCCGAGAGGTCTCGGTGGAAGGTGAGCGAGCAGGGCCTGTCGTCCCCACCCTGCGGGAGACAGTTCCCCGCCAGCTGTTCGGGGGCTGGGAACTGAGGGGAGGGGGAGGCTTCTTGCCTGGTGTCTCCTGCTGCTGCTCCTCAGACCTAGCTGAGATGGCCAGCGAGAGATTGCGATGGGATCCGCTCATCTGCTGAGCGTCCATCCAGGAGTGCCACTCTCTGTCCATCTGTCTAGTCCTCTGTCCAGCCATTAAACCACCCATCCTGCTTTCTTTTAGCAGCCCATCCTGTCACCTCCATCTCTGCCCTCCCCTGTAGTCTGCCATCAATCCAGCCTTTCCTCCCTGCAGCCATTAGCTACTGCCCTGAGCATGTGCCTCCCCTGGCGTGACCCGCTTCCCCTGTCCCGTGCGGAAAGCACCGCCTGGCTCTGCCGGGAGAGAGCTCCTTGTCCTGGCAGCCAACTCAGGTGGGGCTGGACCCCATTCTCTTCCCAGAGGGCCGGGCCTGCGCCGTGGTCTTCGATTGCAAGTTCATCGAGACGTCTGCCACCCTCCAGCACAACGTGACGGAGCTCTTTGAGGGGGTGGTGCGGCAGATCCGCCTGCGCCGGGACAGCAAGGAGGCCAACGAGAGGCGCAAGTCCATCTACAAGCGCAAAGAGAGCCTCACCAAGAAGGCCCGGCGCTTCCTGGACAGACTGGTCGCCAGGAACAACAAGAAGGTGGCTCTGAAAGTTCGCTCCAAGTCTTGCCATGACCTGTCTGTGCTCTGAGACCTGTCACAAAACAGGACACTTCCTTCTCCTGCGTAAAGGGACGGCCTCTTGTACCTCCCAAGCGACTTTCTGCCATGTACATAAGGGTTTGTAAACTTTCTTCTCTGTTCGTGGCGTGTGGACAGGACCTTTCAGGGGAGAGACGAGACTCGTCTGGAGCAATAACCCAGGAGACGGCACCGACTTCCTAACCAGAGCCTCAGAACCAAAGTGACACCAGCAACCAGAAAACACCCGTGGGGAAGGACTCCTTGCATGGACTGAATGTCCTAATCCCCGATAGCGCCTCCTGCCACTTGCCTGGAGCCCTGCAAGAGGAGGTGGGCAGGGAGAAGCTAGGGCAGGTCTCCAGGGTGCCAGGAAATGTTCTAGTGTTTGCCCATGGAAGGGAGAGGGGGAGGAAGCTGCCCCAGAGGGAGGGGTGGGGACTCTGGGAGAGAAGGTGGGGTGTTCCCTGGTGCCTAGAGATAATGCAAGTCTGACTTTGCCAACGCCAGGGATGGGTTTGAGCAGGACACTCGGATCATGCAGCAGGGGCAGTACGGCCACCGGCTCTGCTGGAGTCCACAAAGCCATCACCAAGGTCGGAAGCTGCCTCCGAACGCTGCTGGGAGCCAGAAGCGTAGCTGGCCCGTGATACCGTGCGGACAGGCACTCTAGAAATCCCTTAGACAGGAAGGCCCTGAGCTGGGGTGCAATGGTATGTCGGGGTGGGGGCTGGTGGCGTTTCGCTGCCACCTCTGGGCATATTAACGTCAGTGGGGGCAGGGGAGAAGAGGGCAGTGGAGAAGCATCTTCCTTGGGTAGGAGTCTGGGGAGGCCAGACCCCGCCTGTCTCCTGGCCTGGGGTTGGGGACCGTGCCGGGGACCGGGCGTGGCGGGGGCCGGGCGGTGGGCGTGGCGGGGTTTTTGTACCACATCTCTCTCTTTTGTAGAGTGTTTTTAGGATGGAGGTTTTTCTGTTGTCTCTGTACGACCACGGTGACGACCCGCCTAGACTTGCAGAATAAACCAAATCTGGAAAGGCGCCTGCCCAGTGCCTGCCCCGCGTCTCTTGCCGCTTAGCTCCCCCTGCAATGTGCTCCTCTCTTGGATTTCCCTGGGCCCCCCAGAGAGGCAGGGAGCTGGGCCCACTGCTCATTGTTCCTGCTTCCAAATCAGAGATGGGCAAAGCCCAAACCAGACCCCTGAGTCGGAACCCGTCCCTGGGGGAGCTGGGCTTCAGAGCCGGACTCTGAAATGCACCTTTAATGGGGGCAAACGGACTGGATCCATTGGGCTGCCGTGGGAACTTCCTGTGATTCCCCCAAGCACCTGGGCTGTTTTGATTTCTGTAGATACCCTGAAATGGCAGCATAGAAGCACATGGGGCAGCTGGAGGGACTTGGTTCACACACCAGGTTTCCAGGCGGCTAGGAAATCCCATGGAATATCCTTGAGGAGTTTAGGCCGGATTCTCCAGTCTGCCAACTTCGCTTTGTGCTACTTCCGAGGTGCAAAGTGAACTGAAAGTGGCTGGAGATTCCCCTGGGTGCAGTAGGAATCTGGGCCCTGTACGGCGTAGCTGCCCTCCTTCCAGGATCTGAGTGGGAAGGGAGGGGTGTCGAGGGCGGGAGCAGAGCTCCCCGGAGTTACACAGCTCTCACCAGCAGCAGGAATTAGAGCAGCAGGGAGCTGGTGCCGGAGCCGAGCGGTCAGGAATCGGCAAGCCGCAAGCCGCTGCCACCGAGCGCAGCGTGGCCGTGGTGGGAGGAGCGGGGCCCTTGTCTCCTATGCACAGATGGGGTGATTTCATTGCTCAGTGACTGTTAATCACCCTAGCTGTTGATTCTGTACCCCGCACCATGTGCACCCAGCGGTGTGCCAAGGGGGTGTAAGCTCAGCTGGGGCAGGGAGCCAGGCCGAAGCCAGTCCCGCCCTACTTCCCTTACAACGTGGTTTCCAGTGGAGATGGGGTTAGGCTTTGACAGCGGAAGTCCAGTTGGATGTCCAGGGCGAACGGGGTGGAGATGGAGTCTGCGAGGGTGAGCTGGGGGGGTTTGGATCCGGGCTCCAAGTGGACGTGTGATCAGAAGCCAGGACCGAGGGGAGGCCAGCAGTGACCTGGGCCCTTCCCCCCCATAGCAGGATTCTGGAACAACCAACAAAGAGACCGGCTCAGCATCAGGATCCGTCCCAGGTTTACGCGGAGCGCAGTGCATGCTGGGAGGGACCTGGGGGATTTTAGTGCTATGGCGATACCTCTGGAGATCAGCAATGAAGCGTCGAGCTATGGACCTCCCAGTGCCTTGGCTAATGGAGCCCAGTCCCAGCTCTAGTTCCTAGAAGAGATTGGAAAGAGAGAGGGGAGGACGCTTGGCCAGCAGGGTCTGGGGGAGGTCCCAGGTCTATGGGCAGCAGGGGAGACAGCGGGAACCGGAGGGGGGCGGACCCGTGAGAGGAGGTGAGATGCAAGGTAGCGGGGTAAGGACAGTGTATGGGGGGAAGGTGTCTCACTGTCGGGGGGAGGGGGGGAGGTCCCGTGAGAAGAGGTGAGGTTCAGGGAGGGGGTAAGAACGGTGTAGGGGGGGAAGGTGTCTGACTGTCGGGGGGTCCCGTGAGAAGAGGTGAGGTTCAGGGAGGGGGTAAGAATGGTGGAGGGGGGGAAGATGTCTGACTGTCAGGGGGTCCCGTGAGAAGAGGCGAGGTTCAGGGAGGGGGTAAGAATGGTGGAGGGGGGGAAGGTGTCTGACTGTCAGGGGGTCCCGTGAGAGGGGCTGAGCTGCAGGGGGAGGGGGTAAGAATGGTGTAGGGGGGAAGGTGTCTGACTGTCGGGGGGGTCCTGTGAGAGGGGCTGATGGTGGGCTTGAGGCAGCTCAGTGCAGTTTGCGGGTGGCTGGGGCGTGGAGAAGAGTGGGAACGGGAGGGGTTTCTGGGGTGCCCAGGCAGGGAGGGGAATTGTGGGAGGCTGGGTTAATGGGGCCAGCCTGTGGGTGACAATCCATCTGATCTTGTACAGACTGGCCTGACTCCGCTTTGAAAGGTGAGCCCTGCCCGGAGAGGGGGGGACCCTGCTGGGTCTGCAGCACTTGGCCAGGAGCCGAGCAGGCCCCTGTGATCGGGGAGCAAGAGCGGCTTGTGCCTGCAAGTGATTCCCAGTGTGAGGAACCGAACGGGGGCTCCCTGCCCGGCTCCCCAGGGACTGAAATTCCAAGCTGGCCACTGTCACCGGAGGGCCAGGGTGCCCGGCCTTGCTGGGCCACGGACTGCCCATGTCAGCTGCCAGTGGAGAGGAGGGCCTGTTTGCGGCCGTCCCGGCCAGCGAATGGAGGTGGGTTAGCAGGTGAGTCCCAGGGCCTTTGACCTGCCGTGTCTGGCTCGCACGGCCAGGAGGGACCAGCCCAGAGAGGAGGCTTGTGCTCCAAGCTAATTCTATCTGTGCCAGTCCTGGAGTGTGCCCGGCTGGGCTGCTCTGTACGTGCTCCGAGCTCCTCCCAGGCAGCTACCCGGGGCCCTTTTCACACAGAGGGAGGGGAAGGGATTTCTCCAAGTCTGTCCAGCACCTGAGCTCACTTGCCCTGGGCTGCGTCACGCCACCGGCCTCCGGCTCGCAGCGCGGCTTTGTCAAAGGCCCATGCCGGTCTGCGGCACGTTTCCCCTTTGCAGGAGGGGAGGGTCTTCCCGAGGCTCCCCTTGGCACCAGGTGCCTGCTGTATCTCCCCTCCCAGGCCATGCTGCTGCTAGCCTGGCCCCGACTTCACCAGACTGGGACCTTGTATCCCCTGGGCAGCAGCCCAGTGAGGAGGAGACAGTTAGCGCCCGGGGCTGTTGCCTGGAGCTTCCAGTCCTGACTTGCTGCTGGGCCTGGGGAATCCATTAAGGGCCCGTCTGTGCTACAGGGGACTTGGAGCTGTAGCCCTCTAACGTGCCCACCTTGCAGAGCTGCTGGGAGGCTGAATCCCCCGGAGATGTTCCGGGCAGCGCGAGCCTTGGATGGGACGGAGCCGCCGGAGAACGGGGCTGGGCTGCATGGGCCCGGCTGGGTGAGAGAGGCTAGCACTGATGGGGTGGGGGTGAGGCCCTTTGAATGGCCAGTGCTCCCCCTGTCCTCGCTAGTCAGCTGGGAGCAGCACACTCCCCCAGCGGGACTGCCAGGATCCCCAGGCTGACACTGCTGGGTGTGATGGGACTGGTATGCCAGGGACAACAGTGAGTGATTCTCCACCAGGAGCGCAGCCCCCCCCCACCCGCAGAGCCTGACCGGAGGAATCCATGACTCCGATAAGGAGCAAAATCCCCTCTCGGCTTGTCTTTTATTTAGCCGCGGCTGCTGGAAGAGCCTTCAAGTGGTTCGTGGTGGTAGCTTGCTCCGAGGCTTCGGGCCCCAGGCCAGAGCTGACTTGGCCAGCCGCCCCCACCCTAGGTCAGGTCAGGAGTTTCCACTCGCCGTGCATCTTTAGCATCAGGCGCGGGAAGAATTGTTTAAGGGGAGAGTGGGGGAGATGCAGAGCTCTGGTGAATTGCAGTCGTTAATCTAGGCTGCTGAAAGGAGGTGGGGGAAGCATTGCCGGGGGGGTGGGGGGGGGGAGGGAGGTTAAAAGCCTCTTTCCTGCTCCTGAGGAAACTAGAGACTGAATTCTGCTGCTCTTTACACCAGGGCAAAGCCAGAGCGATTCCACTGACAGCTGCTTACTCCAGATTTACCAGCTGTCAGTGAGCTCAGAATCTGCCCCGGGCTGCTGCACTATTCATTAGCCAGAGGAACCCCAGAGAAATCTGCTCTGCAGCCCCCTGGGTGTTGCTTAAAGGTTCTCGCTAGCCAACAAACTCTGTTTCCGAGAGAGCTTATAATAAACAGTGGCGGCTCTCGGGCTGCTGCTCCTTTATATGCCACACAGCCAGCTGCCCCTTCCGCAAAATGCTCGTTCCCGCTTGGGATCTAGCGGCTTCCTCAAGGCACCACTACAGGGACGCTCACACTGGAGGAGTCCCATTGGCCGCTGGCAGCGCACTGCTGGGAGGAAGCTCACAGCACTGGAGTCCCATTGGCCGCTGGGAGGAAGCTCACAGTCCTTGAAGCCTAGCTGCAGCTGGACCCAGGAAATGCCCTTCGATCTCCACCCTGGGTTCTTTCAGCCCAGCATTCCCTGTGCTGCCCTGGCGTGGAGTTAGCTGGGGCTGCCTGGCCAGGCGGCACCACTCCAAAGCACAGTGGAAACAGTTCTCTGCGAAGTGTCAGCGTTGATCTGTAAAGCTCTTTGTTGTTGTTGTTGAAGATCAACTCTCGCCCTGCTGCCCTCCCCTCCTTCGCCCACCCTGGCCCCGGCCGGAGCATCCAGATGTCTCCTGTGTGCAAACAGCTGAGAGCCGCTTGCAGTCGCTCCGGTTTACATCCAGCAGAAAGGCGGGGGCGGGGCTGTCATTATGGAAAGTTGGCAAGAGGCTGCAGGCTGGGAGGAGAGTGGAAAGAATGAGATCAAACCCAGAAAAATGCAGCCCTGCTGGAGGGCCTGGGAGGAGAGGCCAAGGGGGCGATACACTGACACGCTGGGAAAGGAAGGGAGGGGGGCTTTTGGCCAGGGGTTCTGCACGCAGCAGCTGGCTAGGCTGCAGCACCTGACGCAGGTACGGAAAGCCAGGCCTCAGCTGCCTGCTTGCTTCCCAGCCCTCCTGAGCGGCACCGCCCGGCCGTCACAGCGTGGGCCACTGCAGGGCAGGGCAGGCAGGGAGAGGGCAATGGGGAGCCCTTCGGCCAAATGTGGTGGCTCCCCCATCACTGACTGCTCTTAAAGCAAGGGGGGAGGTTTTTCTAATGGCTCTGCCCTAGGTGTTCCTTGGGGGACGTTCACGGGCCTGTTACACAGGAGCTCAGGCTAGAAGATCACAATGGTACCTTCTGGCCCAGGAATCTCTGAATCTGCCCCCAGTGCACTGGTCTCGTGCTGCCACGGCACGGTACCCAGGGGCCCTGAGTGCAAAGGGAGTGTGACCATGTGGCTTGGAGGTGGCCTTGAACCGGTCACTGGGTGAGGCTAGGAGTGGCTGGAGGCTGGACCTGTGTGGAGCACGCCATGCGCCTGTTTTAAGGATCAGTAGTACCTGCTACTTCTGGGCTTGCTCCTCCCAGCATCCCCTGCCTGCTTCTGTGCACGCAGGCTCCAGCACCCTGCGCGGCCGCACACACCACATCGAGCGGGGGCAAAACGCTGCCATTCTGAATTGCACGTCTTTGGCCCAGGTGTAAGTGTTGACACAGTGCACCCTGCTTCACGGGGTGCCCACTGATTGCTACTGGCCTCTGGTCCCTCCACGAGAACCAGTACCTCCACTATCCAGCGGACCAATAGACCCATTGCTCTGTCCCCAAATCTACTAGCTAGCCAACTGGAACCGGTAGGAGCCAAGTGCCAGCTTCCAGTTGGAATTCCCTCTCTAGGGCTGCTGCTCTGTATTGTCTCCAGCTATTGGCTGACTCTGTGTGACATGCACTGAAACTTTTAGGTGTTGCTCCTGCTCCTAAGGAAGCCAGTGGGGTTTTTGCCAATGTTTCAGCTGAAGCAGGTTCTCCGAGAAAAGCATCCCACACGGGGCAGAAGGTGATGGGCCAATTCTGCTCTCAGTCACACCTAGGCATCCCTGTGAACTGTTCTAGGTGTCCCAGCTGTAAATGAGAGCAGGAGTGAGCTCAAGGGGTTTGAGACAATCAATGGTGCAACTTTCGGGAAGTAGCATCTGCTGCCTAGGAGGCGCCGCGGGAAACGGAAGGCCGAGAAAAGCTAGAGGAGGACGGGAAAGAAAATGCAAATAGCGTTTAAAGTGGCCAGGAGCCGCCAGCAATGTTCTAACTGAAAAGAAGGGGCCAGAGCCCCCACTGATGTAAACTTGTGCAGCTCCCTTGAAGTCAGCAGATCTAGGCCCAGATGAGGAGCTTGAGTCTTTTCATTTCCACGTCACCCCTCGGTATCCGGACTGGGTCAATGGGGACCAAAAGTTGTTGCCATTCGATGGCTGTTCGGTGGCCTCGGTGGAACGAGTTTGTTGGGTTTTCATCCAGCTTCCAACAGACAAGTGTCCACATCTCAGAAAACACCCCCCCAGTTGGCACTGATTGGCCCAGGGTTTGGTAGAGAGGCCAGTGTTTGAATGGGCCATGGGGCCAGAACTATTTTTACCTTATTTATTTAGTCCCTTTAAAAGGCAACTAGTGTGCGGCATCTAAGAAATGTACAATAAAAACCAAATGCCAAAGAATCAACCAGCCAAATACAATACGCAGCTAGACAGTGAGTGCAAAAAAAATCTGGCACTGGGACAAGCCTAATAGCCATCGGGCAAACCACTCTGCCTGCACCGGGATCAATTCCCATCTAGCGAGAGTAACGAGGAAGGGTAGCAAATACGCACGCAAGGGGAGGGGCCCATCCCCAACCTAAAACAGGCCAACCGAAATAAACGAGATTTGTATTATGCTTTGAGGGCAGCTAGTGTAGGACTTTGGCAGACTTGCTGTAAGTGAGCCAAGGATCTTCACCTGAGCCGTCCCTGCTCCTGACTGACGCGAGGGGCCCAGAGCAGACAAATGCCTTCTGACTGCTCCTGCTGGGGCGGGAGATACGGCAATCACAGCTCACCCTAATACTTAGGACTTACAGAAGGTGATGAAGGTTCTGCCATTGCCAGGACTTTGCATTGTATCCTTTGGGGGCTCAGTAGATTGCAGAGGACCCAATTGTCTTGCTCCTATCCCAAGGAGCAGGCAGGCAACCCCACTTTCTGAGCGTTGAAGCTTCTGGTGCTATTTCAAGAGAAGCAGAAGCACATCTCAGTAACCCAGCCTGACCACGGCAAGGTCTGCAGCGGAGAGAAAGTGACAACCATTCTGGAGAAGGCAGACACAGTAATGGCCACTCTCTAGACCGTGTTTGCCACATGGACACGCTCTCAATAGAGGGGCCCAAGGCTGACCCTGGTCCCACCCCGTCTCAGCACGGGTAGCTTTCCCCCTTGCAGAACAGGCATGCCTGTCTCTCATCTGATGGAGGATTTCCCTCCTCCCCTGCTTACTGGCAAGAGCTTGGCTATCTCAACTGACTGATAATGCCATTTGCAGC
This sequence comes from Platysternon megacephalum, assembly GCA_003942145.1. NCBI lineage: Eukaryota > Metazoa > Chordata > Testudines > Platysternidae > Platysternon > Platysternon megacephalum. The sequence continues at coordinate 2,677,265 of QXTE01000198.1, read as the reverse complement.
CTCTTTGGGCAGCATTCTCGGTCACTTTTCAGTCCACAGCCCCTCTGCTCTGCAAACAAAAGGTTCATTTCAGCTGTTTACAGGGCAAGAAAAGAGGAGAGGAAAGAGATTAAAGAGGAGAAGCAGAGGAGTAGCAAAACTACCACTTCTTTTCTATTCTCTCTCTCCACATTCCCCCCTTTCCAATCTCTCTTCATCTCTTCCTTTGCTTCTCTCTCTACGTAGCCTTGTTTCTCCTGCACTCACCATTTATTTCTGGTGGTGGTGAGAGATTAAGTGAGGCAGTGTCTCTCTGTCTCTCACCCTCTCAAATTCAGTGTGGGCTCCCCCTCCCCACTTGAGGGGCATCAGACCAAGGTCATCTCCAGAGCTTGGTGCTGGGAAGATGCACCAAAGGGACAGGGACAGGATTTGCAGCTGTGAATCTCAGCAGGGAAAAAGGGTCCAACCTGAGCATTTGACCCTGAAATTTTTTGTTGCTTTGAATTAAGATGGCTAACAGTGCCTCTGTGAAGTCTAACGTGTGTGTGCGCATGCGTGCGGAGAAGGCATCTCAAATCTACGTGGGCCATACCAGCAGCCTGGGGTGGAAATGGTTACACGTGTATAAAATGTGCCACAGTTCATCTTCTCATGGAGAGGCTCTAAGAAAAGCTTTTGGGAAGGATGGTCTGGCGCCTCTCCTGCTCCTCACTACAGGCTGCAGGCAGGTCATGTTCCAAATCCCTCTAGTACAATGATAGTGGGAAGTTCCTCCTGCTTTCCCAACACATGTTCTTGCAGAAAATTCTTGTTACTTTGCTGACCTCTCCACTCTGCTCACTGCTACCCCACTGTTGGACTCTCTCTAGCAGATGACTAATATCCCTGCAATTAACTCTTCCTGGAACCCTGAAGCCACTATCCTGGGGTCATCCTATCTCGGTCCAAGGTGCCTGCCTAAATGCCATGGTGATGGGCGCATTATAAATGCTAGAAGATAGCTAGAGATCCTGAAATCCACCAGTCCTGCTTTTTGAAACTGTCATTCTGTAATCAGCCCCTTTAGGACTAAGGGCTTTTTCCCTGAAATCTACCATTGCAATTCATGGAGGCTGCTTTCCCCAGTATCAGACTCACGCCAGTGCGAGGAATGGCTAGCCAGGGCTTGATTGCAAAGCCAGAGATCTGATGAGGCTGTGCACGCCCAAATACATGGCACTGGCGAGCTTTCTGAGTCAAGCCTGTTGGTCCGTGAGCAGCTTCATAGCGCTACAACTTTATTTCTAAATCCAGTTTCTTCAATCGTGTCAAAGACCCTCACCATCCTCATGACAAACAAAGCCCCTGCCAAGCTGAACCTTTTCTCTCAGGATGGGGTCCCCACTGAGTCTGGGTTGTAGCTGTTTGATGATACCCCGTATGGGTTTCAGTGTGGGGTGGTAGGTGACAACTAGGGGCAGTTGGTCGGGGACAGAGGGGTCATTTCTGTTTTGAAACAGATTCTCTTGGGGTATTTGGGTGGCCCATTCCATGATGCGGTCCACGTCTCTGGTGCAGCGTCCTTGTTTGGTGAAGGTGCTTGGTGAAGTGTGTTAAGCAGAAGTTCTTGTTAATAGTCCCTAAGTGCATGACAGTGCACTGTGTAGTATTAAATGTCATCCTATTTTTATTACTCCAGTCCTCTAAGTCATCCAGTTCTTCCTGGCTAATATTCCGCTCCTCCTCTGTATTGATGATGCTTCCCAGTTTTGTGACATTCGCAAATTTCATTCGCACGCAAGGTCACTAGTGCAAATATTAAATGAGCTCAGTCTCACGACTGACCCTTGAGGAACTCCTCTAATAGCCTCCCTCTTCCAAGAGTTATCTTTTCAGCGCAACCCGTTGTCATCTCTCCTTTAGCCAATTCCTCACTCACCCTACAATTCTGTGCTACTCCCCACCTTCTCCAGCTTAACAAATCACTTCCCATGTGGTACCCTGTCAAATGCGAGGTATGAGATATTCTGCAGAAAGCTGGCCTTCAGTTCTGCATCAAGATCCCTGGCTTCTGTGTCATCGGGTTCAGCACATGGAACTTCCACACCAACTTCATTCAATTAAAACCTGTGGTGGTGTTGTTTTTTAAAGGTATCAGCCATGGACATTAGTACTACAGTCAGTAAAGTCACCCTGTATTATTTAGTTTGAAATTATATTCCCACTCTGGGGAGCCATGGATGGTAGTTTGGAATTATGGGGGAAATATTTGTTGAATGTTTCTGCTAAAATGCTCAGCAGTGAAATAGTTAACAGTGTTAGCATTTAANTTGCAAATTAATTCCAATTCAGCAGTCTCTCGTTGGAGTCTGTTTTTGAAGTTTTTTTGGTTTAAATTGTTTAAATTTAAATGGTTATCCTCAGGTTTCAGATGTAATAATCCTTTGAAATGAATTGGTCAGTTCACACCAGTGGTCCCTCTAGGCCAGGGCTGGGAGCATTGATGGGGCAGGCTGAAGGAAGGCAGCACGGCTACTGCATGTCTCCTGTGGATACAGGGACTTTGGAATCCAGGACTGCCAATGCTGCACCTTTTACCTGCACTAAATTCCTCTGGAAAATCCAGAGGCCCTGTTACAAGACAAGTGGAACCTTCATCCTATGTCTTTGTGCTCTCCTCAGCTAGTTGGGGCAGCCAGTACGGCTTTGAAGGATGCTGTCATTCCCTGGAGCCAGCAGCCGTAGGGAGAGAGGAAGTTGGCTCGTTTCAGCACTCTAGGTCCAGTATAGCATGGGGAGAGGGGCCAACTCTCAGGTAATCAGGACCCAAATCACTAAAGATTTATAGGTTTAAAACCAACACCTTGAATTCCATTTGGCAACTCAGACATTAATGCACATTCTGAAGCCCTAGCAGGGCTGCAGTCTCCTTGCAATACAATTGCGAGATGCACAGCCCACAAGGCCAGCACATGAGGTAATTAGTCACGAGTGAAGCAGTTGACTCTTCGGGTTCAGTGACTGGTAGTTTGTGACAGATTAAATTTACCAAGTAGCCTTAACAATTTGAGACTCCCTAAACTCTCCTACTCAGAGCCATAGGAAACCTGTGACTCTCATTGCACCAGCGAAGCCCCAGCTAGAGTCATCATGTTTTATGATGAGTAAATCCCAATTTCCCTTAGTTTTAGGATGGTAATGTTTTATTTGCTAGAAACAGAGCTGCTGTATCCCTCACTGCTTACCGGGTCCTTCTCTGGTGGATAGAAAGGGCTCACTTACCCTGTGCCACTGCAGAAGGGAAGCCTTTACCAGGTTTGAATTTTAGGACTTCACCGATCAAAGAATGTGTGTGAATGATCTCCTGATTCAGGGCTAGCTCCTACAGACTGGAAGACCCCGAGACTAAACTATCTGAGATAGACACCTACACAGACAGGCTTAGGCATCAGAAGAAGGATCCACAGGAAACAGAAGGACTGATTTCAAAAGAGCTTAATTGCAGGGATGAATGGGGAAGAGGACATAGCATCCCAAATGCACCAAGCCCCTCCCACCCCTTCTCCGGCAGATGAGGAAACGGGGACACCAGTCTAACAGCCTCAGTGTATAAGCTACGGAGGATGCTTAATAACACAGCCAAGCTCCCAGCAGCCCAGGAGGGAAGGAAATATTCACAAGGAAAACACACATTTCAGCCAATTTTCCAGTGGAGCCCTGGCTCCTGTCCAGCTGCATGGAAAGTTTGCTTTCATTTATGAGGCATTTTTCCTGAAGAGTTGTCTGCTGAGTCCTGCAGCAGGTGGGATCCAAGGAAGAACAGGGGTGAGAAGGATCCAACAAGGCAAAAGGGAAGATTCAGAGTGGTTAGCTTTCACTCTGAACCAGCCAGCCCAGCATAAAACAGGGACATTTGTTAACGATTATAGCTCCAGACTTAGTAATTTATTCAGATTCCTCTGCTGGCTGTATATCTATCACCTTCTCTTTTAGTGCCTTCTTCTGGAAGCCCATTGTGGTGGTGAGGGAGGAGATGAGAAGGGAGAAGCAGCTGCAAGGAAAGTTAAATATGCAACACTCTGAGTATTAGAAGCGTTGTGTGCAAAGGAGCTAGCAACACACTCACTGCTCCTGGAGACAGGCCGGGCATCCTTAGGGTCTGTTTCATTTGTACAACCAGTGTAGAAGGCCCTTGGGCCACATCTCCAGGCACAGGACAGGAGGCCTTTTCTACCATGTCCCCAACCAGTAAGTGGCTGAGCCTTTCGTACCCTATGTTGGCCATGGACAGAGATTTTACTTTAGGGGTTGGACCAGGACTTCATCTGCAAAGCGTAGAAGTTCTTGGCACCACATCTTCAACAAGGAGGTTTTTGGTACCCTGACTCCACAACACAAACTACAACTGCAGTTACACTGCTCTTCTCAGACCCAGCATTCAATGCTCCACAGAACAGCTAACAAATAAAGAAAAAAGAGGGACCTCCCCACATATTGTACCCTTTTACACAAAGCTGCAGGGAGGCCAGAGAGTACACCAGTTGTCTGTCTATCAAGCACCTATTCACAGTGGTATGTAGTCCTGAAATACAGATTTAAGGACCACAGTCACAGCTTATAAAACTAGAAGGGACCATTGTGATCATCTACTCTGACCTCCAGGATAACACAAGCCATAGGATTTCCCTGAATTAATTCTGGTTTGACCTAGAGCAGATCGTTTAGAAAAACATCCAATCTGTATTGAAAAGTTTCCAGGGATGGAGAATCCACCACAACCCTTGGTAAGTTGTTAATTGCTCTCACTGTTGAGAATTTGCACCTTATTTCTAGTCTGAATTTGCCTAGCTACAACTTCCAGGCTGCACACGGCCCTTGTTATACCTTTGTCTGCGAGATTTAAGCGCCCTCTTATCAAAATTTTGTTCCCCAGGTAGTGACTATTGAACTGATGCTATCCTTGCCCTGAAGGGAGCCAGACCCATACATGCTGGCTAGCACTCTTATGCTAAGGGATGATCTTTTAGATGCTGGGGCTCCATTTTGTCTTGTGTCATTCCCAGTCCATTGTGAGTGAAGATGTCCTGGTTGAGAGAGCAGTTACTGTACTCCTGCCCAGGCAGCAAACTAGCATCATAGACTTCTCAGTAACTGGAAAAACAACTGCTGTCCCAAGCTAGCCCAGTTCAGACATTGCAGCTCTCTGAACACAACCAGACACATGCAATCGCTCAATGGTATCGACCTCCGGATGCAGTTTATAGAGAGAGGAGAGAGGGGCTGCGAAGTCTTCTCTTCCACACAGGCCGCATCAAGTCCACGCATCTATCAGCTGGATTCTGCTGACCTCTGGCGGCTCTCGGGTTAAACAGCAGCTCACTCCAAGCAGCCAGCTCAGGTAAGAGTTTTCTGGTGATGATTTATTTGTTCATTCATGGTTCCTCCAAGCTCTTCCTGGTGACCCAGGCAACCCTCTATCTTTCCCCCCTCTATTATTTCCCATTCACAGTATGAATCCTGTATCAACCCCACCATCATTCTGGATGAGGAGAGCTGGAAATGGCTCCCCCCGCCCCCTTAAGCGCCCACATGAATACTTCTGAATCAGCCGAACGGTTCAGTGGAGTGTGATCTGAGGGGGACCCCCTCTTGCTGTGGCTACCTTTGCAGTGTTACTCTCTAGTGCTAACCCAGGAGTGAAAGACTACAGCACAAGTCCCAACATTGGATTCTCTGCATGGTAGTGCACTATATTTCCACTAGCCTAGGGGGGTGGCTCTGTTCCGACAGAAATCTCACGGAGACGTGGGGCCAGGTCTGTGGCAAGCCCTGCACGTAGAAGTGTTTTTTTCACTGCCTGAATTGCTCAAGGTGAAGCATGTCTGGATGAAATATCCTTTCTCTGTCAGAGGGTGTGTTCTCCATCTCTTTCAGCTTGAGTGATCGGAATGTGGGTCAATCTCCAGACACCAAAAGGAATGAGAGATCTCTCATTTCTAATCTGGGGGTCACTCATCTGGGAATTTGCTGCTGTTAGCAACTGCCTGGCAAATGCCACTTGGCTGGCAACTCGAGATCTGGTTGATTAGCTAATCAATAACACGCAGGCATTGCCATAGCTGTAATACTTGAATACAGTTGAATATGTAGCAACAGTTGTGGCATTTAGAAAAAAGACCTGACTTGCGTGCTCTAAAAGGCCGGGTTTATTTTGTGCCATGGGGGGACGCAGAGCTATGCTGTGTGAAATGTCTAGTTATATAACAGCTTGTACTCACTTTGTCAAAGAAAATATTTATAACACCTCGGCTGTGACGGCCTTAGGCCTGTGCCAGCTGTGTGATCTCAATTATTACCCGTTGTAATAACTGGGCTTACAAATTTATCCTAATTGTGAGCTCAACTGTAAGAAGTACATGAAAGGTCATAAGATGTCACAATAACCTATAACAACAAAAGTTGATGGGAAAAAGTATGAAAGTGAGACAGACTGAATTAGTCCAAACAAAAAGACCTCCTGAAATAACTCATGGACTGTGTTAAGATCATGCTTGGTAAACAAGAAAAGTGGAACCAGAAATCAGTGAACCAAAATTGGTGGGTTGGAAACTAGGCCTAATTGGTGAACAAAATAATGAGATGGGCTATTCCAACCATCATTCCTTTGTGAATCCTTAAAGAAAGAGACTTTGGGGAGAAAAATTGGCTACTGGAGCGAGCTTCAACATCATGGCTGCCATGCCCACCGTCAGTAGCGGCGCCAGCTCTTCCGGCGCCCTAGGCGGCGGAAGGTCCCGCCCCCGAAATGCCGCCCCCAACAGCGGCGGCGGAAGGTCCCGCCCCCAAATTTGAACGGGCGGCCACAGCGCCGGCGCCCACAAAATAGCCGCGCCCTAGGCGACCGCCTAGGTCGCCTAATGGGTTGCGCCAGCCCTGCCCACCATCTCCTGAGATGTCAGGCCTTCATCATCCTGATCCTGAGAGAGATCCTGACTAGACTGAGCAGAAAGAGGGACCCAAATGCTGATAAATGCAAGTAATGCACATTGGAAAACATAATCACAACTATACTTATAAAATGATGGGTCTAAATTACTACCAATCAACTGCTACCAATCAAGAAAGAGATTTTGGAGTCATTGTGGATAGTTCTCTGAAAACATCCACTCAATGTGCAGCGGCAGTCAAAAAAACTAACAATGTTCAGAATCATTAGGAAAGGGATAGATAATAAGACAGAAAATATCATATTGCTGCTATATAAATCTATGATATGCCCACATCTTGAATACTGTATGCAGATCTGGTCCCCCCATCTCAAAAAAGATAGATTGGAATTGGAAAAGGTACAGAAAAGAGCAACAAAAATTAGGGGTATGGAACAGCTTCCGTATGAGGAGAGATTAATAAGACTGGGACTGTTCAGCTTGGAAAAGAGGCGACTGGGGGGGGTATGATAGAGGTCTATAAAATCATGACTGGTGTGGAGAAAGTAAATAAGGAAGTGTTATTTATCCCTTCACAGAACACAAGAACGAGGGGGTCACCAAATGAAATTAATAGGTTTAAAATGAACAAAAGGAAGTATTTCTTCACACAGCGCACCGTCAACCTGTGGAACTTGTTGCCAGAGGATGTTGTGAAGGCCAAGACTATAACAGGGCTCAAAAAAGAATTAGATAAATTCATGGAGCATAGGTCCATCAATGGGTATTAGCCAGGATGGGCAGGGATGGTGTCCCTAGCCTGTTTGCCAGAAGCTGGGAATGGGCGACAGGGGATGTATCACTTGATGATTCCCTGTTCTGTTCATTCCCTCTGAAGCACCTGGCATTGGCCACTGTTGGGAGACAGGATACTGGACTAGATGGACCCTTGGTCTGACCCAGTGTGGCCGTTCTTATGTTCAAATGACATTGCCACCTCCACTGGCTCCAGCTGAATCCCAAACACCGCCTGGGATGAAGTGGGAACAGATTTTAACAGCAGCAGCAACACCAGCTCCAGCCCATCTCAGCTATCTTCTTTCCCCCAAAGGACAGTTCTTACCATCTTTGATTCCATCTAAGAGACTGTCAGACAAAGGGGTTTTTCTTTCTAAACACTCTCTCCAGTTACAGGGAAAGGAAACAAAGGATGTTGGTAAAATGAAAGTCTTGTTTCATACTTTATATTTTAAATGCTTTAACTGTTGTGTTCTCCTTTTTTATCTTTAATAAAAGGTTAAAAGGATTTTTACTGGTGTGTTTGCCATGGCACTAAGCAGCCTGAGGTCTCTGTATATGAAAACCTGGACCTTGTTAATCACTGTTTAGTGTTGGACAGTGACAGGGTTATGTTAACACCTTCAGCCCATATATTCATCTAAATTAATACAAGAGACCTGCCTCACAAGCCAGCCCAGTAATCAAAGCACACAAGCCCTAATTGTCCATCCACAGTCAAGTCTATCTAGTACCCATGGAGGCCTGTTAAATGGGGTGTTGCACAGACCAATGTACATGTTGCACTATCAGGGTGGGGGAGTGACTGGGAATGCAGCTCACGCTGGCTGGTGCACCAGCATAGTGCACAGGGCTTGCAAAACTCATTAGATACCTACTAGTCAAGGGGATAAGCCAACTAGCCCAGGGGTAAGCACAAAAGACGGGGGAAGTAAGGGGCTCCACCATGTCCCCTGCTAGGAGTTCTGCCAAGCTCCTCCTGGGGCTGTGTGGGGGCTCTGCCAGCCTGGGGTTAGCAGGAGGCTGATTAGCTAGAAGCTGTTGGATGGGAGAAGGGGGCTCTGCTTCTTCCCTCCTGGCAAGAACCTCTTTGTGGCCCTGTGGGAAGGGAGCCCCTACTCTACCCTGCTGGGGACACAGGTCACAGGCTCAAGGATGGGGGGGGAGAAGATAGGGGCCTGGGAATGGGGGCCCAGGGCAGGGATGGGGCAGGCCAGGGGGGAGAGGATGGGGCCTGGGGATCGGGCTTATGGGTGGGTCAGGTCGCCAACCCTCCAGGATTGTCCTGGAGTCTCCAGGAATTAAAGATGATGTCCTGTGAGGAAACCTCCAGGAATCCGTCCAACTAAAATGGGCGACTCTAGAGTGGGGGTCCCGGCCTGGGGGGAGGACATGGGCCTGGAGGTGGGGCCCAGGCTGGGGGGTCGGGCCAGGCCGGGAGGAGGGAGGCCAGGGGTGGGGGGCCCAGGCTGGGGGGAGGACATGGGCCTGGAGGTGGGGCCCAGGCTGGGGGGCGGGAGGCCAGGGGTGGGGGGCCCAGGCTGGGGCCCAGGCCGGGCAGTGGGGGGGGGGGCGGGGGCTGCTCTAGGCCTAGGCGTGTCCCTGGCTCCTCCCCGGTTGGTGCAGCCGCAGCAGCCGGTCCCTTGGTAACGGAGCCGGCTCGGTTGCTAGGGGGCGGGGCCAGGCGGGCGCACGCGCGCCTCTCACTTCCGGCTCTTAAGGGAACGTGTCCCTGACGCGGCGGGGCTGCCGGGCCGGAAGTGCGGACCGCGTTGGGAGCAGGCAGCGATGGCGGAGCAGGCTACGGCTCCCTTGAGCGAAGCGCACAACGTGAGCGGGCCCGGGGAGGCCCCCGCCGCCGGCCCGGCGCGCCCGCCCGCCACCCCCGAGGGCATGGCCCTGGCCTACGGCAGCCTGGTGCTCATGGCGCTGCTGCCCATCTTCTTCGGGGCGCTGCGCTCCGTCACCTGTGCCAAGAGCAAGGTAACCTCCGCCCCCCCCCCCCCCCCCCCCCCCCCCCCCCCCCCCCCCCCCCCCCCCCCCGCCCGCCCGGTCCGGGGCCCCCCCCCCCGCCCACCCCCCCCCCCGCTCCGGCCCCGCCCCCCGGCCCGCCGCGCCCGGCCCCCCCCCCCAGCTCCACAGGGCCGGGCCCCCACCCCCCGGGACCGGCCCGCCCCCCCATCCCCCGGGACCGGCCCCCCGCCCCAGCCCGACCGGCCCGGCCACCCCCCCCCGGGACCGGCCCACCACCCCAGCTCGACTGGACCGGACCCCCACCCCCCGGGACCGGACCCCCGCTCGACCGGCCCCCCTCGAGGGACTCATCCTCTGGAGCACCCCCTTTGAGTGTCTGCGGCATCCCCGGGTACCTCCCACGCCGAGGGGCCGCGATTCCCCGTATTGCTGCTCTGGTTGACCCCCCACAAGGTGTCTGGGACCCCCGGTGACAGGTCTGCCGTTTGCTGTGGTCCCCCACTGCTCCCCCGAGACACCGAGGCGTCCTGAGCGTCTGGCTCTGATCTCAGCGATTCCCCTCTCATGCCACAGAGAGAAAAGTCCTGAGCAGTCCCTTGGACTGAGCCTCCTCCAGGCACTGGGAGCCATATGTGCACACGTGGGGGCCACGGCGTTTTCATACTCCCAGGTATTACTGCTCCCTTCCTGGCAAGAGATGCTCTCTAGCTACTGGTCCCTTCTGCTTTCATCCCCTAGTACTGCCTCCATTCTCCCCTTCTGGAGAGAGGTACCCATAGGGTGCCTCTGCCTTCTTGGGCCTGGTCCACACTAGGGGGGGAAGTCGAAGTAAGATACGCGACTTCAGATACAAGAATAGCGTAGCTGAAGTCGAAGTATCTTACTTCGAAGTACCCGCACTTACCTCGCGTCCTCGCGGCGCGGGATCGAAGTCCGCGGCTCCCACGTCGACTCCGCAACTCCGCTCGCCCTGCTGGAGTTCCGGAGTCGAAGGGAGCGCGCTCGGGGATCGATCTATCGCGTCCAGACGAGACGCGATACATCGATCCCCGCTACATCGATGGCTACCCGCCGATCCGGGCGGGTAGTCTGGACGTACCCTAAGTTATTGCCCCCTGGGTAGTGCCCCTACTGGCTCCGGAGAAGTTCATGTATCCTTGGAAAGCTTCTAAGCACCATCATCCCTTTTTGAGTAATGCATCCACCAGAGAGAGCCGAGCCTGGGTTCTGTTTCTATCCCTCTGGCCTTCTCCCTGGAAAAACTCCTGCTTCCTCTCACTATCCTCCACGGAGATGCCTTCCCTGTCTGAGAGAATTCTGCTCCCAGCTTTAGGTTAAACAAACGCCTTTCAGCGTGACTACGTATACTTGGTCCTGCCTCGTTGCAGGAGACTGCATTAGATTAACCTCCCAAGGTCTGTTCCAACCCTGCGTTTCTATGATTCTGCGCATTATCCTGTCCCCTTCTTGGGGGCTGTAGTAATGATAGCTCACCTTGATTTTCCCAGTTATATCACATTTTCTTCTCTAATGTCTAGCTTTGGGAGTTTATCATGGCCGCGTTGTTCAGTATGCACTAGATGGAAATAAAGCTGCGGAGTTAACAACAGACCTTGCTGCAGAGAATGAGCAATTCTTTGGGTACTTAGATACTGTCTTGAGCTGGGGAATGCTGTGTAGCAGCCAGCTGTATGCTCTATATGAGTCGTCCCTACTTTCATATGGTTGTTTTGCATAAGTGGTAGCAGTAGGGTGCATTCCGCTCGGGCAGGATTGCAAGTGTGTTGTGAAAGTTTCTGTGTCTTGATTAGCCAAACAGCTAATGCCAAGTGTAGAGTGCAGTCAGCTGTTCGGTAACCATCGCTGAGTGACGCTGCTTTCAGCATTCCAAGTAGACTACTAGCCGTTATGCTCTGCCGTGTGGTCTCGGTACCACAGCAAGGCTATTGATGTCATGGAGAGGATGCAATGTAGGGGAACAAAAGGTCATATCAGGAATTGAGGACCTACAAATTTGAGAATCAGACTTTTTTGGGTCAAAACAAGAGACTTCAAGTTACCTAATAGACGCTTCCAAAATTATTTAAAGGAATTTACAAAATTGATACATCTTTCACACTAGTAAGGGGCTCAATACAAGGGTGCATCCTAAGAATGTGATGAGTAAATAGGTGGCTGGACAGAACTGTCATTCAATGGGTAATAAACATATGGCATACACAGATGGGGAACCTTAATGAAGCCAAGAAGATGAATAATGTTGAAACAGTTCTGATGCAAGAATAGCACAGAGGGGCTGCAGAGCCAGCAGTGTCCAACACTCCTCTGCTGGGCTGGGGGAGCAGGAAGAGAGAAATGGGGAGGGAGGTCAGCTCAGAAGGCCCGCTGCTTTCTCCCCAAGAAAAAAAGTAGTAAACTCTGGCAATTCCTGCTAGGACAAAGGTGGGCAGGTATCTGTTTCCGAATCAGTTTCTGCTTTTAATAAAGGCTCGGCAGGGATGACTGGAAGCCAGCAAGCAACCTGCATCCGTGTGAGCCCAGTGTTGATTAGTTCTGCAGAGTCCAGCAAGCTGATAGCTCTGCTGGTGCTTCTGGACCTCTTCTCCCCAATGTGTTGATACGGAGAGCAGGTTAATCTACAGATGTGCTCTTCTTCCCTCTCTAGAATGCCTCAGATATGCCAGAGACGATTACCAGTCGGGACGCTGCTCGCTTTCCCATTGTCGCCAGTTGCACCCTCTTCGGACTCTACCTCTTCTTTAAAGTAAGTAAGCCACCTAGATCCTATGTTGTTGGGGGGCCATAGAAATGTGTAAACTCCCTTCTTTGCTCATTGTTTGTTTTAACCTCTCTACCTTACTGCATTCATGTTTAAATCACATCAAGACTGATCACAGCCTGCAGAGCAGACATTTCAAAGAGGAGTCTGAAAGGCTCTTTTTGGCGTGCTGTATTGTGATCTCTAGAGTCTGGGTGCACACTATGTTGAAATTGCACAGGTTTTAGAGATCCTTGCAACATTGCTAGGCAGTGAGAGACATGAGGGATGGAGTCACAGCCTGTATTCTGAATTATCTGACTTTTATGGCAAGTCTGAGTCTGTGTACAAGTAATTGCTTATAAAATAAGGCCAAAGAGCCAATGGAAATTTTGAGTCGATTCTCAGACTGCTCAGCACATGTGGCCTTCCCTGACACGCTGTGGTGCTGTCTCTGAAGTCTGAGATGTACTAACTGATAACTCAGTGACCTGGCTGAAAGCAGAGGAGAATGAAGGGATATGGACTGTAGCTTCTGCCAACTTTTTCATATTCCTTTCCAGCTGTAACCAGCCTTAGGCATTGATACTTATAGACAGTCTCCCACATGTTTCATAGGGGAAGCCTCAGAGAACTACTACCATCTCCGGTTACATGAAATGCCAGAACTGTAGCTAGAGGTCATGGCAGTAAGGGCTTTAGGCCTTGTATATGAGAATAGTGGCACTGATGTAACTAAATTGACTTAGGCTTCATCTCTGTGAGAATGTTTGTACTAAAGTTACGAGGAGTCCTTGTGGCACTTTAGAGGCTAACAAGTATTTGGGCATAAGCTTTCGTGGGCTGGAACCCACTTCATCAGATACATGGAGTTGGAACATAAAGTAGGGAGTAGGGTCAGTGCAACCCCCGACTTGGTAAGGTAACGCCCATCTTTTCATATGCTGTGTATTTATACCTCCTTACTGTATGTTCCACTCCATGCATCTGATGAAGTGGATTTTAGCCCACGAAAGCTTATGCCCAAATAAATGTGTTAGTCTCTAAAGTGCCACAAGGACTCCTCGTTGTTTTTGCTGATACAGACTAACACGGCGACCCCTCTGAAACCTGTACTAAAGTTGACTTTAAATTATATAGTTAAACCCGTACAAATCCCCTATGTAGCTGCGCTTAAGGTAGCAAATTACCAATTTAAACTGAAGCTTAAACTGGCTTAAGTGTGTCTACATAGGCCTGTACATCCCCCCCTAACTAGTTTACAATTTAAAATCAGCTTCGTTAAAGTGGTACAGCCTTTCTTTTATTGAGGAGGCCTTAGTTAAGAATTCATTTCAACTGCTATTCTAATCCTTCGTCACTTACAACTTTCTCATACTTCTCTGGGCTCTAATCTTCCATTCTTGGTCTTTAGCCCAGGGGGAATTTATTTTTAGAATACTTGAATGAAATTGGTTCAGGCAGATCTGAGTTATGTGAGCATTGGGGCAGGGGGAATACTTCTCTAAAAATACCATCTGGATAGGGTTCTTGCTCCTGGAATAGGGGAGACCAGAAGCCAGGATCCCTACTATTTATGGCATCCCCCCACCATGGTTACAAATACTGCCCATCAAACGCTCTGGTCAGTTCCTTCTTGCCTGTGGTCAGAGAAGGTGTTCCCCCTAAGAGACCCAATCTCCTGCAGTGTCAGGATGCTAGCAGGACTCCTCGGGTACCTTTACCATCCCTTATCTTTTGGTCATGCCAGGTGTGGCTGTGAAGTGTCTCAAGGGAAAGTGCTAAACGTGTGCAATGTGGACAAATTAATGTTGCTACATGAGCTTTCACTTGGACAGGTTTAAATTGTTACTGTGATGTTACTCTGCAAAGAGCATTTGTATTTTAGTTTCTCTCTATTTTAGGAGAGTAGAAGAAAAGATCAAAGGCTGCCTTAAGTGCGTCTTGGCACATTTAGCTAGGGTGTGTGTGTGTGTGACAGAGAGAAATTGAATGCAGGCTATAAGGCTGCACATGCATTTCAGAGAGGTTGGGGTTCTCATAATATCCTCAGATACACTAGGGCGGAGTATGAGTTTAGGATGCCTTTGGAACTGAAGGGTAGGGGGAATGCTCCCTTAATTCAGTTTTCATAGCAATGTAGGGCTGGAAGAGACCTCAAGAGGTTATCTTGTCCAGTCCCCCAGATTGAGGCAGGACTAGGTCAACCTCTTTGTCATTTTTTGTTTTCAGGCTGTTGCATGAATTTAACAAACAATTTCATGCTCCAATCACATGCTGAATTTTTCTCCAAAAGAGAATTGTTTGGAAAAAATGAGTGCCCTTTCCTGCAATTTTTTTAATAGATTTTTTTTTTTTTAAAACCATTCTGAATGGCTCGCTGTTGCATGTGGTAGCATAGACCCTGGAGGTGGCCACCTATCCCCCATCGCCCTTATTATGTGATTGGGGGACTAGTCATTTATTTTAATTCCTTTTTGATTTTAACCCTGCTGGTATGAAATATAGTAAATATGTTGAGTTTTCTTAGTCACTTGTCACAACCGTGACCAGAAAGCAGTGACAAGTAACTTGCTAGTTACATCACAGCTGCGTAACATGTAAAGGGGTTCTTGCCTTTTCTGCCACCTGCAAGGTGGGAATTGCTATTGTAACCGAACCTCGTTCTTTTGCCTTCCAGATCTTCTCTCAAGAATATATCAACCTGTTGCTCTCCATGTATTTCTTTGTCTTGGGGATCCTAGCCCTGTCTCACACCATCAGGTAAAAACTGGGGGGGTACCTCAATGTTGTATGGTAAACTCTGCCCTGGTGACTAGGGGAGTGTATAGGGAAGTGCCCTATGGCGTATGTGCCCCTAGAAGAGGGCAGATTGGACTGGTTTATTCCCAGAGTGCTGTTACCTTGCAGCAGTAATAATACGACCTAGCTCTTACATAGCGCTTTTCATCAGTAGAACGCTAAGCACTTTACAAAGGAGGGCAGCATCATTATCTCTGACTTACAGACAGGGAAGCTGAGGCATAGAGAGGTGAAGTGACTTGCCCAAGGTCACATAGCAGACCTGTGGGGGAGCCAGGTGTGGAACCCAGCTCTCTCAAGCCCCAGGCTAGTGGACAAAGCACTGGGCTATGCTGCCTGCAAAAGAGTTTGGATTTATGCTGTTACTGCACCATAGGTGTGCATGGGCAGCAAGGCACTGTCCCTCTCCTGAAGAGCTTACAGTGTAGGTTGTATTTAAACAGGACAGAGAGAAGGTTTTGCTTTGAACAGCAACTGTGAGAGATGGTTGTGAAATCCTCAATGGGCTTTTATTGCCAGAGCTTGTGCCTCAGCAAAGCCAGTTGGGAAATTGGTTTACAAAGCACAAACCTCAGTGAAAACTGCAGACTAAATTTTCAACTGTGCTGGGACAAAATGTGATACAGTCCAGGAAACAGGTGAAATTGAGCCATCGTTCTGCTCCATCCCCCATGCCTGTGGCTAGCCACGGCCAGCCATACCTCCCAGTGCAAGTTAGAGCAGTCTGAGCTCATTACACCAGTAAGGCTCACTAGAGTATGGTGTACTCCAGCCCACCCCCTCCTGCTCCATCCACCAGAGGGGGCCAGCTCTGCCAGCTTTGCACCAGTTGAGGATTCCGCCTTTCCAGGGGAAACTGGTCGCCCACTGAAGGCAGCATTTAAGGGCCCTTTGCACCTTGGAGTAGGGTAGGATCTAGCCTTGGATGTTGCAATCTCATCTGAGCTTTTCTAGAAAAGTCAAGTTATTGCGAGGAGAGGGGAATCAACTTCCTGTTTCCTGAGCTGTTTGGGGCCTTTTGGGGGTGGTGTGGGGAGGGGAAAGATGCCTTCCTTTAGATTACAGGATTTTGATCCCTACATGGACCCCTCTGACTTCTGATATTGGTTCCACTGGTCCCTGCAAACCCAGGAGGTTGTGGGCTTTTGGGACAGGGATAACTTTCCCCAGGCGTTTGGATTGTGGTGTTTTGCCTTTTTCTCTCTAGATGTGCTGACACAAACACGTTAGCTACTGCCTGAGAAGGTATTGCTGGTGTCAGGCTTCGAATGGGGGTCTCTCCACTGCAAGTCTCTGATCCAGGAGACTCCTGGGATGCTGCAGCAAGTTACACTAGAAACTCTTAGGTGGGCTGGGGCGTACAGAGGGCAGTCCAGAGTGAGCCCCAACCTCGTAGCGTTAGGAGGCGTGATGGATGGGAAATGAGAACCATCACTCCTGAGCACTAGCCCAATTGGGGTTAGGCTTCTCTGCCTCCAGTGGAGCTCCCCTTTCTAAGCCAGCCCTGCCATGGGTGACTCTGAAAAGCATTGGAATGCAGCCAATTGCACCAAATTGGCATGCGTCCAAAATATACCCAGCAATGGTCCCCTGCAGGCCCCCCTACAAATTGGTTTGAATACTGCCTATAACCCCACAAAGACTGTCTTCTGCCGGTTCGAGCCTGGTGACAGTCACAGCCCTGGCTGTGCCACTATCTCGGGAACATTCAGCAAGTCACTTTGTTGTTCTGTACTCGAGTTTCCCCATCTGTACAGTGGGGATAGGGCAGAGGTGTTGGGACTTGATGTTTGTAATGGGATTTGCAGTCATCCTGGAGGTGCTAGGGAAGTGCATTGAATTCACAGGTGCTTCTGCAGGACTGACCTTCTCTCAATCTCTGTTTCAGCCCCATCATGAACAAATTCTTCCCAGCCAACTTCCCCAGCAAACAGTACCAGCTTCTCTTCACCCAGGGCTCAGGGGAAAACAAGGAAGGTATGTCTATTTTGCCTGCTTTCTCTTGGGACTTTATTGTTCTACCTTTTTGTTTCTTGCTTCGTGTGCTCTCACTCTCTCAGCTTGTCAATTTTCAACCCTTCATTGAATCAAAATATTTTGGACTCTCCGCCTCTCATTCCCCGCTCCATGCTGCTAGGGCCTGTTTGGATATACCCAGTGCTCTTTAGATACTGTGCATTTGCTGTTGGACCTCGGCTTTGGTGTCTCCCTGTCTGCTGCCTTCTGGTCAGATGGAAGATCCCAGTATCAGGGTGCTGCAGAAATTAAACTGATAAAGAGAATTCATTGTTAATATTTTTATCTAAGGCTTTTAAGTAATCTAGTGCTGTCTACGGTGCTCCTGATCTCCACCCACTGATGGTCTATGCACAAGTAGAATATGTTTCACCTAGCAGAAAAAGTCCTTACCGCTAGTTAACTGTGTGAATGTGAAAGGCGAAAAGGCATCCACCTCCTTAGACAGCTGTGTGTATACAATCCCAGCAAACCTGAGTTCAAGTGCCCTTCCTGGCAGCAAGACAATCTGCCGAGGAAGAGTGGCCTGGTTGAAAGGAAAGGTCTGGATTTTCCAAGGTCAGCTCCGAGTGCACACCTAACTTGAATGTGGTTACTGTAGAATTGGTCACTTGCACGTGCAGTGTCACTCCGACACTCGTTTGGAAAGTTGCCACGGTGGTCCTGTGTTGCTCACCTGCTATATATATACTAGTCACTGCTCTGCCTGTGTGAGTGGGAGGAGGAGTTGTGTGGGCTAGATGGAATCATGCTGTTATGTTTGTTACAGAAATAGTGAATTATGAATTTGATTCCAAGGACCTTGTGTGCTTGGCCATGAGCAGTGTCGTTGGAGTCTGGTACCTGCTGAGGAAGGTAAGAAAGGGAACAAAGCAGCAGTGGGATATTCAAACTAGGAAGGGGGAGGAACAACCCCTAGATCAAACTTGGGAGTCTCTTGGTAATTTGCTTGCAAGGAATAGTCAGTTTGTGCCGCTGGCTGTGCTGAACCAGATCCATCTTCCTGTTGTGTTTGGCCCTTAGCACTGGATTGCAAACAATCTCTTTGGACTGGCGTTCTCTCTCAACGGCGTGGAGCTCCTGCATTTGAACAACGTCAGCACTGGATGCATCCTGCTCGGGGGCCTCTTCATCTACGATGTGTTCTGGGTAAGCAGGCGCGGCTCGTGGGCATTGGGGGAGGAGGAGGAGCAGTGTCACACCACCCCTGTTCTGTGGGTTTGCTGGCAGAGTTGGCCGTATATGATGTCATGCTAATTTTGGGAAAGGAGGGAATACTGGAAACCATGACTACAGTCGGGTGTACGCTTTCTCCTCTGCCCAAAAGCAAGGGAGGGGAAATGACAGGGTGTTTGGACAAAAGTTGGCCCAGCAAATATTCTTCCAATTTATTCACTTAATTCCATAGGGTGGCTCCCAGAGCATGCATCTCTCCAGCAAGAGAAACCTGCTGCATTGCATAATGCAGCTGGCACCAGCACTGCTATCTGTTTGCTCTAGTAGATCTGGTTTTCTCAGCTGATTATCATGCTGTGCCTACAAGCAGTCTCCAGCCAGACTTCCTGGCTCTGTACAAAGGACTTGTCCTTGCTGCTTGATTTCATGTGTCTCTTCAGCGTTAAACAGTCACGTTGTAGCTCAGTGAGAGTCATTCACAATTTGGGATCCAAGGTGGTGATTTTACAATAAAGAGAAGATAAATAACTTACTGAACGTGCTACAGGTCCCTCTTGTAATGTTGGTGTGAAGTTTTGCTAGAATGTTTGTTAAAGATTTTCCTTAGTCCTTGTGGCTGCTTCAAGGCCCAGTCTGCTGGAAAGTCCCTCTGGATACTGTCCTCTCTTTGGCCCTAGCTAGAGCTTTCTGACCTCACTCCTTGATTATAATAGACATTCTAACAGTGATTGCACCATTCTGTCATGCTCTTGTCTCTCTGTATGCTAACTCTTGGATCTCACTGGCCAGGAACTAGTTGGCCTCTGATTTATAGATCTACAGTCGGCTTAATCTAAACTAGATGCCATGAAATGACGAGGAATTGAAGAGGCCTGACAAACACATGTTCAGTCAGTCCAATAAAAAGATGTCAATATTTAAAATGGACACATTCCTCCAGATAATACAATAAAAATAGATGGCCACAGAGCAAAATACAATTGTCAGAAGCAATTGTTACACTTCCTATTGAATTCAGTCCTGTTTTTAAGCTTCCAGACACAAACTATGCATTGTCTGCTAATTGAGGGCAAGTCAGCAGTTTGTACTTTTGCTGAAATGCCTTCATGTGAATTTAGGCCAATGGCAGGCGCCATCAATTTGGTCGACTTAATGTAGCCTCTCTACACATGCACATCATACATCATTTGGAACCTTATAATGTCCTACTTTAGGACGAGGTATGATATGGAGCTGTCAAGTGGTGCCGTTACCATAGAAACAGGGATAAACTGACACCATCCCATGTTAGTGACCACTTCCAATATTTGCATTCACTTCTGTTAGTTTAATGTCTCTGTATTGTTGTTGTGATGCTTTGAGGTTATAATCTATTAGATTTTGTTTTACCCTTTAAACTTGTATAGTTATGCAGCAACCCCTATTGGTACAGGCACAAATAAGGTCTCGTAGAAGCTCAGATGCCCTTGAACAGGCCCTTGAAGAATACAGGAAGTAATTCATCATCCACATTTTTCCATCCATGTTGCAATGGTGAACCACTGTCTGGTTTACCTGTGTGCAAGGACATCCAAATCTTTGTTTGCTAAGATGCTCTTTTGACGTGCATGTCAAAACTGTCCTCTGATGGTGGGCGTTTGACCAGTGACTTGTCCCTTTTGATGGCTAGATTCAGGCACAAGCAATTCAGATCTGTGGGTCTTCTTTTCTTTCTCACTCAGACAGCACTGCTACCAACTTCCTTGCTGCAGACATCCCGGCTTGTCTGTCCTCTCTCCCGGAAGCAGTAAGNCCTTTTTTTAACAACATTAAGCCCGGATTCCCCCCCCCCCCCCAACACCAAATAGGAATGACAGTTACATCCTATTAATGCAGGTACAGCAGGAGGTATGTTGCGGAAGTCAGGAATGAGGGCATCACAAATTGCACGCACAAATATGAAGCGCAACGCTTGTCAGTTGTGCTGGTAATGGAGTATTTCAATCCACATGTTTCTCTCTGTTCCATTTTCGGAAAGTAGTGAAGAGCAAGTGCTATTGGAAAAATCTCCAGCCAGGAGGGGTGTTTGTGCTGAGCGTTTTCATGCACCCTCAGGTATATTTTGAACCATCTAGTCAGAGGAATTTTACAAGTGACTGCTTGCTGGATGCCACATTTAGGCCTTGTCTATACTACAAAGTTTTGTCTGCAAAAGCTGCCTTTTGCCGACAAAACAGGGGAGGGATACACACTACAAAGCTACTTTTGGTGGCGAAACTCTGCTGTTTTGCCGACCATATAAAACCACCTCAACAAGAGGTAAAGCTTTTTGCGGCAAAGTTAAAGCAACAAAGTGTCAGTATAGACACTGCTGTTCATTTTGTTGACATAACTGGCTTCCACCTGTATCCCACAATGCCCGCTGTGACCACTCTGCTCACTGTTTTGATCTCTCCTACCCTGCATGCATGTCCCCCTCCCCTTGCAAAGCTCCAGGAAGTATCCGACAGCCAGTGTGCTGCTCTGTTTGGGGAACAAAGAGCAAAGGCTCCTGTTCTGCCCGGCACTAGGAACACAGCGGCAGGCTGGGGGGAGGGGGGACTGCTGTGCTGCTTTGCCGTTTCTCAGCACGGAGAGCTACAGAGCTGCTCAGGATGGCTCCCGGCAGCTGAGGAGGCTGTGGGAGAGCTCAGGGAATCACAGAGCCATAGGCAGAGCAGGCTATCGGGAGAGACTGCTGTGCAGACTCCGAGCAGAGCCAGGGGATGACGTGTGTGTGGGGGTGTCCCTCTCCCCCGCCTCAGGATAGGTTGGTCAGCCTGCTGTCTTCCCCATCACAGACATACCACTCTTCTCCTCCCCACACACACTCATTCTCACTCTCTTCAGTTGAAAAAGCGGCTGACAATCTACTGAGGCATTGCAAACCCTTCCCAAAGCACCCTGCGGCCTCTTGCATGGTGGGATAGCTACCCATAGTGCACTGCTCCCTCTGTCCATGCAAGAGCTGTTAGTGCGGATGAACTCTGCCGACACAAGGAGCTAGTGAGGGCATGCAACAGTGATTTTAATTAAAGCGGCTTAACTTTTGCCGACAAAACTTTGTAGTGTAGACAAGGCCTTAGAAACTTCTTCCTTGGAGGCATAGGGCATCCATCAATCACCTGCTCTTTCTTGCATCCCTCCTTAGATCCCGTCCGGTGTTGTCTTTCTGCAGTTTTCACGGAGTTACTGTAGTTGTATCTGTCAAAGACTTCGATGGCAGAATTAGCTTTGTCAAATCCTTTTTGGGCCTGCCTCAAGTACTCAGCCGCCAGTTCATCGAAGGTGTGGAATTGGAATGTGCCATCATTTCTATGGCAGCCATGGCACTTCTCATGTACACTGTGGTTTCTCTGTTGCATGCTCTTAGCTTATTGATTTTTCCATCTTGAGCTTCCAGTTGATGTCCTAATTCATCTTTGTCTGTTCTTCTCATTGTTGTATCAGCGTGGAAGAGGGACATAGGTACAGGTCCTATTGAGTGACTAAGAACAGTTGCCATTGAAATATCTCTGTATCTTGCCAAGGACAGGGCTCTGCGGAAAACATTTTCTGGACTGATAGCTGCTGTGATTATCCCTCCCCGGCCAGACTGAAATCTGGTCATCTTGGCCATGTCAGCAAATGTTTTGATGCTGGATTTCTTGACTGGGCTGAAGAAGCTACGGGTCTCATTAGAATCAAGTGCACCTCTCATGAATCTGTTTGTTCTTCACCGACATCTGCTGTTTTCAGTAGAGACTTTTTTACATGCGGTGTTACATGTAGTCCGGTAGCTATGTTGGTAAGCACCTCTAGATCAGGTGTTCTCACAAAAAAAATGTTGGCACTTCAGAGTTGGCACCAACTCTTGCTGATGGCCGCTCGACAATTTTTCCTAAAATACTTAATTAACTTTAGGAAAAACAAATATGCACATGTCTATGTCCAAATTATTGTAATTTATTATGTACGTTTTTTTTTGCAGACTTAATAAAAATAACGTACAGTTGTCTCTATTCTTTACTGGACCTAAACAGAATAGAAACACAAATAAGGTGCTTTGCATGTTCTTGTCTTTTTTTATTGTTGTTTCTTTTGCTTTTTTCGCTGCATTTTTTAGACTTGCTAGCTAGTAAGTCTGCTTCTGTGAAAAGAGAGATTTGTATGTTTGCTGCTGTGAAAAGTTATATTAACAGACTTGTTAGCTGGCTGAGAGGCAGTGAAAACTGATATTAACAAATATACAAATATCACTTTTCACAGCAGACTTATTCAGCCCTGGCAAGCCGGGGAACAAATTAAGGCTTGGATGGGGAGGTGGGTAGGGAGGCAGCAAGGGCGATGATGGGGTGGTGAGTCCGGGGATGGAGTCCTGCAGCCAAGGGATGGAGCCTACCGCTGAGTAGCCAAAGCCCGGAGCCCAAAACCCCACGGTCGGAGCCTGTGGCAGGAGCCCGGTGCCACGCGGCTGCCCGCCACGCCAGGGCTGAAGCCAGAAGCCTGAGCCCTACTGCACTGGGAAGATGGGAAACTCACATCGGATGTCTGCTCCTCCGGTGTTTGTGGCTCCAAAGGGGGGCAAGTCTCAACCCCTCCTGGCAGCCCCAGAGGAGGGGCTGCTCCTTTCCTCCCCACCCCCCAAATCACCACCCAAGAAACTGTGACCGCAAGAAAAGCCCCTGGTGGCCACATTTGAGAAATGTTGCTCTATACAGGGTCAAGTGGGTTTGTCATATTATTGCTCACATGGTTGGTAAGAGCTGTAACATGCTCTTCATCTCCCTTCAGTGCAGAGGAAAGGACTTGTTTGTGGGGTTTGTCTTCACTACTTCTTGTTAGGCCACTTCTTTCTCTCAAAGCTTTTGCATATTCATAATATGAAGCTGTGTATTGTCATCTTTAACACCAATACTGACCTGTGCATAAAGTGTCACTGAATTAAAAAGCTAGTTTCTAGAATATTTCAAAGGCTAGTACTGCATGCGTAGGCAATTGCAAATTAAAAACCTTCTACCAGGCAGACTAAATGCGACGTTGTATTTACAAAGGGAAAAGCATTCCATTAGGAATTCGCATACGTTTATACCTACCCACCGTGCAGGGCAAACTATGGGCATGCAATCTACTCCTACTGGTTCACAACCTTCAGTGTGAAACTGGTCTGGTCAGCAAATTTCAATTAAAAATACAGGAAAACTATTCTAATCACTTGTATTCTTAATTGTCAAAGTATCTCACCTGATGTGAAAACAGTTCGTTACTGTATTGCAAAATGTTGATATTCACCACTTTTGCCACATGCTGAACAGCATCATTTCTGGAAAAAACACCCATGCAAAAGCAATACAGATCTTTTAATACATTGTTGTTTGGTAGTTTTCACCAATAAACACCACAATAAGGTGTTGAAATTAATTTAAACAGTAAAAACTCCAGTCATAGTCACGTATCAGAGGGGTAGCCGTGTTAGTCTGGATCTGTAAAAGCAGCAAAGAATCCTGTGGCACCTTATAGACTAACAGACGTTAGTCACGTTAGTGTTTCTGGAACAGTGCAAAAGAATGACTTTCTCATTTTGTGTACCATTGTTTCACCTTGCGTACAAGCTTATGGCACCACTTGACAGTTCCACATAATACTTCATCTAAACGTACCTAAAATAATCTTTCAAACAAGATATGATGTGGGTGTGTGGAGAGCGAGTACTTTAAACTCCAAAAATATGGCCCTTTTGGGAGAATTGCTGCACTCGTGTTACTCTGGCTTCACACTCAACTAATGTGAATCAGTAGAAAATGAATACTGTGATTCTGTGACTGGCGGGAACTCGGTCTCTGCTGTGACCACAACTGGCTCTGGTGGTAATAGCTGCAGCTAGGCAGCTGTAGTGGAATGACTTCTTTCATTATTACTTGGGCCTGTGTTTTCACTTTGGACTGTTGTTTGCTCCTAGGTTTTTGGCACCAACGTGATGGTGACTGTTGCCAAATCATTTGAGGCACCAATAAAATGTGAGTAGATGTTTCCTGCTTTCTGGGAGGACCTGTCCTGTCTCCTGCCCATCACCCTCGCTGCCTGGGCTCTGGGCTCCACCTGGCTTGTTTTACATTCTATTGTGCGTGCCCACAATATCACAAAATCATCCTAGCCAGGGCTTTGTCAAGCCAGGCCTTAAAAACCTCTAAGGATGGAGATTCCACCACCTCCCTAGGTAACCCATTCCAGTGCTTTACCACCCTCCTAGTGAAATAGTGTTTCCCAATATCCAACCTAACCCTCCCCCACTGCAACTTGAGACCATTGCTCCTTGTTCTGTCATCTGCCACCTCTGAGAACAGCTGAGCTCCATCCTCTTTGGAACCCTCCCCCCCCCTTTCAAGTAGTTGAAGGCTGCTATCAAATTTCCCCTCACTCTTCTCTTCTGCAGATTAAATAATCCCAGTTCCCTCAGCCTCTCCTCATAAATCATGTGCCCCAACCCCCTAATCATTTTCATTGCCTTCCGCTGGAGACTCTCCAATTTGTCCACATCCATTCTGTAGTGGGGGGCCCAAAACTGGACACAGTACTCCAGATGTGGCCTCACCAGTGCCGAATAGAGGGGACTAATCACTTCCCTCGATCTGCTGGCAATGTTCCTACTAATGCAGCCCAATATGCCATTAGCCTTCTTGGCAACAAGAGCACACTGTTGGCTCATAGAATCCCTCTTAGTCTCCAGATGTGGCTTAGTAACTCTCCAGGGGACAATGGAATCTCCCAGCTAATTGTTTTAGAAAGTAAAGGAAACACTTTTGAACATCATACTGGCTATACTGGCTCAGACCAATGGTCCATCTAGCCCAGTATCCTATCTTTTGACAGTGGCCAATGCCAGATGCTTCAGAGGGAGTGAACAGAACAGGGCAATTTATCTAGTGATCATCTCCTGTTGTCCAGACCCAGCTTCTAGCAGTCAGAAGTTTAGAGACACTCAGAGCATGAGTTTTATCCTTGACCATCTTGGCTAATAGCCATTGATGGACCTATCCTCCATGAATGTATCTAATTCCTTTTTGAACCCAGTAATACTTTGGCCTTCACTGTATCCCCTGGCAAGGAGTTCCACGGGTTGACTTTGTGTTATATGAAGAAGTACTTCCTTGTGTATGTTTTAAACCTAATGCTCATTAATTTCACTGGGTGACCACAGGTTCTTGTGTTATGTGAATGAGTAACTAACACTTCCTTATTCACTCTCTCCACACCATTCATGATTTTATAGACCTATATCATATAGAATCATAGGCCCCGTCTACACTACCCGCCGAAATCGGCGGGTAGCCATCGAAGTATCGGGGATCGAATTATCGCGTCTTGTCTGGACGCGATAAATCGATCCCCGAACGCGCTNTCATAGAATATCAGGGTTGGAAGGGACCTCAGGAGGTATCTAGTCCAACCCCCTGCTCAAAGCAGGACCTAATCCCAACTAAATCATCCCAGCCAGGGCTTTGTCAAGCCTGACCTTAAAAACCTCTAAGGAAGGAGATTCCACCACCTCCCTAGGTAACCCATTCCAGTGCTTCACCACCTTATCCCCTTATCTCTTTTCCAAGATGAACAGTCCCAGTCTTTTTATTCTCTCCTCATATGGAAGCTGTTCCATACCCCTAATCATTTTTGTTGCCCCTTCCTTTTCCAATTCGAATACATCTTTTTTGAGATGGGGTGACCAGAACTGCACGCAGTATTCAAGGTGTGGACATACCATGGATTTATATAGTGGCATGATATTTTCTGTCTTGTCTATCCCTTTCCTAATGGTTCCTAACATTGTTTGCTTTTTTGACTGCCACTGCACACTGAGCAGATGCTTTCAGAGAACTATCCACAATGACACCAAGATCTTTCTTGAGTGGCAACAGTTAATTTAGACCCCATCATTTTGTATGTTGTATGTATGGGATTATGTTTTCCAATGTGCATGACTTTGTACTTATCAACATTGAATTTCATCTGCCATTTTCTTGCCTGGTCACCCGGTTTAGTGAGGTCTGCTTTGGACTTCACTATCTTGACTAGTTTTGTATTATCTGCAAACTTTGCCACCTCCCTGTTTACCCCTTTTTCCAGATCATTTATGAATATGTTGAACATCACTGGTCCCAGTACAGATCCTTGGGGGGACGCTGCTATTTACCTCTCTCCACTGTGAAAACTGACCATTTATTCCTACCCTTTGTTTCCTATCTTTTAACCAGTTACCAACCCATGAGAGGACCTTCCCTCTTATCCCATGACAGCTTACTTTGCTTAAGAGCCTTTGGTGAGGGACCTTGTCAAAGGCTTCCTAAAGGTCCATGTACACTATATCCACTGGATCACCCTTGTCCACAAGTTTGACCCGCTCAAAGAATTCTAATTGATTGAGGCATGATTTCTCTTTACAAAAGCTGTGTTGACCCTTTCCCAACATATTGTGTTCATCTCTGTGTCTGATCATTCTGTTCTTTACTATAGATGCAACCAATTTGCCTGGTATTGAAGTTAGGCTCACCTGGTCTGTAATTGCCAGGATTGCCCCTGGAGCCTTTTTAAAAAATTGGCGTGACATTAGCTATCCTCCAGTCATCTGGTACAGGGGCTGATTTAAACAATACATTGCGTACCACAATTAGTAGTTCTGCAGTTTCACCTTTGAATTACTTCAGAACTCTTGGGTGGATACCATCTGGTCCTGGTGACTTATTACTGTTTAATTCATCAGTCTGTGCCTAAACCTCCTCTAGTGACACCCCCACCTGGGACAGTTCCTCAGATTTGTCACCTAAAAAGAATGGCTCACGTGTGAGAATCTCCCTTGCACCTTTGACAGTAAAGACTGATGCAAAGGATTCATTTAGCTTCTCTGCAAAGGCCTTGTCTTCCTTGAGTGCTCCTTTAGTACTTTGATCGTCCACTGGCCCCACTGATTGCTTGGCAGACTCATTGCCTCTGATGTACTTAAAAAAATTTGCTGTTAGTTTGTGTCTCTTTTGCTTTTTGAATTATTTTTGGCCTGCTTATGCTTGATTTGCCAGAGTTTACTCTCCTTTCTATTTTCCCCAGTAAGATTGGACTTCCAGTTTTTAAAGGAGGTCTTTTTGTTGTTTAGTCATGGTGGCGTATTTTGGCTCTCTTACTGTTTTTTTTTGTTTGTTTGTTTTTTGTTTCGTTTTATATATTTTGAGCCTCTATTACAGTATCTTTAAAAAAGTTTCCATGCAGCTTGCAGGCATTTCACTCTTGTGACTGTTCTTTTTAATTTCCATTTAACTAGCCTCCTCGTTTTTGTGTAGTTCCTCTTTTTGAAGTGAAATGCTACTGTGGTATTTTCCCCCCCTCCAAGGATGTTCTGGTTGCTGTTACTGAGCGGTTCACCTCTTGGACCAGATCAAGTGCGCTGCTTAGGACTAAATCAAGAATTGCCCCTCCCCTTGTGCGTTCCAGAACTAGCTGCTAGAAATTCTCTGCATCCTGTCCTGAGGTGACACGTTCCCAGTCAATATGGGGTTAGCTGAAATCCCCGTTATTATTGGGGTTTCTGTTTTTGTAGCCTCTTGACTCTCCGAGAGTCACCATCACCATCCTGGTCAGGTGGTCGGTACTATATTCCTACTGCTATGCTCTTAGTCACGCCAGGAATTTCTATAGTGTCTTGAACTGAAACTGTCGGCTCCTCTCCAGAGATGGCAGCTTCTGCAAACCACCTGAGCAGCCCTATTGGACTCATCTCCAGCTGGGGGACCCAGAGCAGGATGCCTGGAGGCTTCCCACCTCCCTCTTTCTTTGCCCCCTCAATGTGATCTTCCCCCAAGTTGGCGCCACACAGCACTGCTGCCTCCGAGATGGGGGCAATCAAGACCGCCTCACCAAAGGAAGCTCTGAATGTCCTAATAGCTCTGCTTCCCCAGCTCACCAGGAGGAGCCCAGCCTTCGTGCTCGGAAGAATTGCATGTAGATGGGGCATGTGTCTCCCCATTCACCTGCTGTGGGTGTTGGCTCGCAAGCGTGTCGTGTGAATGGGATTTGAATGATTTATCTCCTTGTTCCCTTGCTCTCCAGGGCCTGCAGGGGGGCATATGTAGTAAGTTGATGCAGCTTTGTGGCAATAAGAATAGATTGAGTTTGGAGAGAAAACTCTCATCTGTAGGTCTTTCCATTCCTGTACGTATGCACACCTGCTGCTAATCTCCAACCAAAGCATCAGCTTGGGTTTGTGCTTTTAAACCTGAGCTCTTCTCCTTTTTAATGCCTCCCTCTCTGCTTTTCCAGTGGTTTTCCCCCAGGATCTGCTGGAGAAGGGGCTGGAGGCTGACAACTTTGCCATGTTGGGTCTTGGAGATGTTGTAATTCCAGGTAAAGATGAATGGATGGTGTGTTAATAGAAAGTGTTACTCAACCAAGGATACGATTTTGGTGCCTGGACTCTGGCCTGCTGGGGCCTGGGTGTGGAGTGTACACTACAAATCCAGCTGAATGGCTGCAGGTCAACCAGGGAATCCTCTGCATAAGAGCTGGATGAGGACGAGGTCTCGTGGTTCTGAAGTGGGGGGAGCCCAGAATGGAGGCTGTCAAAGGGAGATTGGAGAAGCCCTTGGCTTTTGGGGAGCCTGAAGCTGGGAGTAGGAAAGGGAGCAAGGAGAGGGGACGGCATATGGGAAAGGTTGAGGAGGGAAGCCAGGTGTTGGCATTGGAGCTGTCATGATAGCTGTGGAGTGAGTTTGCCATGCTGATCTGCAGCAAGGCCATGCCAATCCTAGCGCCAGATGGCTCCGTTATATGCATTGATATAGAGCCTGCTGCAGGCTCGCAGCGTGGGGCTGCCGGGACCTTCTCAAGTCAGCCGTGCCGGGAGCTGGGGCTAGCTGGCCTGGGCTGTGCTCCTTGGGAGCGCTGATGCAGGGATATGCTGCCGTCTTGCTGCCGCCCCCCACTCAGGGTTTGGACTCTCAGGAGATCCCTTTCCCTCCCGACTGCTACCGTAGGCCCCTAGCGAAGGAACTGGTGGGAAGCATTTTAGACTGAAAAGCCTTCTCTGAAGGGGAGGGCTTCTGACAGCACAGCAGATGTGCTGGGCCTTGTCACGTAATCTAGCTCTAGCCTGCGGCCTGGTACGTCAGGCCTCCCTTCCTGGGTAGGGCCAGGGAAGTGTTCCTTCAGGAATGTGCTCGTGTGCTGCCCAGCATGGTGGAGACAGCAGCACTTGGTCACCAGTTTGAATTCCAGGCTAGGGACCACTGGTCTGAAAGGAAGTGGGGTGAGCGTGTGGGTTCAGGTGCATTCCCTCCTGTGGCTTGCTCTGCCCTGTGCCCCAGTGTAGTGCCCCTGTGTTTTACTCCCCTGATCTTCGGTGCCTCTCCCTCCTGCCGTTTCCCTTTGCAGTGAGGGGTTGGGGTTGGGGTTGGGTGCTCACAGCAGTGGCTCTCAACCTGTCCAGACTCCTGTACCCCTTTCAGGAGTGGGATTTGTCTTGCCTGCCCCCAAGTTACACCTCACTTAAAAACTACCTGCTTACAAAATCAGACATAAGAATACAAAAGTGGTCACAGCCACTATTACTGAACAATGGCTGACTTTCTCATTGTTACCATAGACTTATAAAATCAATTGGAATATAAATACTGTACTTACATTTCTGCATATAGAGCAGTATAAACAAGTCATTGTATGAAATTTTAATTTGTACTGACTTCACTAGGGCTTTTTATGTAGCCAAGATGAGTTGACATACCCCCTGGAAGACCTCCATGTACCCCCAGGGTTCATGGTCCCTGGTTGAGAACCACTGCTTTACAATACCAAGGGAGTCAGGAATTGTTTCGCTAGAACTGGACCAATATTGAATTCAGCCACAAGGGGGTGCTGTGGTCCCAAATGTGCTTGTGGCTGTGGCCAAGTACAAAATCCTCTCCTCACTCTGCATTGGGCACCAGCTGTCAGGTAGGTGATCTCTCCATCCCGTTCTCTAACTCTGCGTTTCTGCCCCTCAGGGATCTTCATTGCTCTGCTGCTGCGTTTTGACATCAGGTGAGCTGGCCCTCTAGGAGCATGTCTACAGGACAGCTTTGTTTTGCACTGCGTTTGTGTGAGTTGCCCCAGAGTGCTTTGCTGCCTAGACGAGGAAGGCCAGGGTGGCCAGACGTCTCTTGCTGAGCCTTGAGATAGGGAAGCTTTGACAGGAGGCCACGGGGTTAGTCTAGAAAGCAGCAGAACAAAGGAGAAGGCAACAGCCGTTGTGACTGAAAAGAGCCTGGTGCTAGACAAGCCCAGGAAGATCAGGTCTGTGAGCTAGTCTGGGGAAAGTCCATGGGCAGGGGGCGGTCACTTGTGATCTGGACCCTGAAATGACTGGGGCCCTGTCACGTTGTTTGACCCTGGAAACTCTGCTGCGTTTGCGTGTGAGAGAAGCATCCCGCATGTGCTGGGACTGGAGGAAGAGCAAAGAGGAGACAGCTGCGACGGTGCTGGGAGAAGTGGAGGCGAGGCAGCAGTGTGTGGTTGGGCACATGGAGACGGGAAGAGGAGCACTCAGGGTCACTGTTGCCGATGGTGTAGGCCAGTGGGAAGCTGTTGGGAGTGGTCCTGTCACCCCCAAGAAGCACTTCTCCGGACACGTGACCCATTGTCTGTGCACATCTGTTGCCAGGGCTGTGCTTTCCCATGTGTAGGGAAAGCAGGGCCTTCCCACATGGCGTTCGGCCTGCCTCTGGGACTCTAGTTCTCAGTGGTCACCTTGCGTCACTTGGAAGATGGGCGACTGAACATGCCTCCCTCAGGTTCCCACTCCTGCTCAAACGCTCCACTTGCCTCGTGGATCTATGCTGGCTTCGTGCAGGACTGGAAGTGCTATGGGTGCTTCTGCCCGCAGCTGCTGCCCCGGCCTGACCTGCAGTAAAACAGCTGCCCAGCCGGGGAATGGGTGCAGGGAGATGCAGGTGAAGAGCTGCTCCCTTGGTGGAGGGCGTCTTACTGCAGCTTCCTCACTCATGTTAATGGGATAAGGCTGCAGGGCACTTTTTGTGCTTATCGGGTAAGGACTGGGGGTTCCAGGATCCTTCCAGAGACCTTGTGTCATGGCAGCCTCCCCTCCAGGACTGGACTGTGCTCTCAGCAGATCCTCTCTGCACCACTCC
The DNA here is from genome assembly GCA_003942145.1 of Platysternon megacephalum. Lineage (NCBI taxonomy): Eukaryota > Metazoa > Chordata > Testudines > Platysternidae > Platysternon > Platysternon megacephalum. The sequence continues at coordinate 2,645,694 of QXTE01000198.1, read as the reverse complement.
GAGCACGGGCAGGCGGGGCTGCTCAGGAGCAATGGTGCCGACGCTCTCTGCCAGCCTGGATGTCCGTCTCCTGGGTGGATGTGTTGCCACTAGATTGCTAGGCCAGCTGCAGATCTGTCCTGATAAAGCTCGCAAATCCCATAAGCTGGCGTGGTTTGGGGCCCATGTTAATCCTGCTCTCTCCCCTCCCCTGTAGTTTAAAGAAGAACACGCACACGTACTTCTACACCAGCTTTGTGGCATACATCTTTGGACTGGGCCTGACCATCTTCATCATGCACATCTTCAAACATGCCCAGGTAAGCTTGCTGTCCAACTGGCCTCGCCTCACGCTATCCAAGGAGCTGCAAAACTGCAGTTTTGGCCACAAGTTCGCCCTGTGTTTGTGCAGTGGGGATCTGTAAGACATGCCTTCCACTGCACAGAGTTTGCAGTCCCTGGCCATCAAGGGCCGGCAAATCCCCCATCTTCTGTGCCCTCCCCATTACCGCTCTGCTAACCCCTGAGCCTCAGGCAGCCACGTGCTGCAGCAGGCTGGGGAAGCTTGGTCAGAACTTGCGTTACCATCAGGGTGACAGTGCCGCTCTGGGGCAGAGAATCGACTCTGTATCTCTGAGCTGAGATTGTGTGGTGACCACCCTGAGGTGCCATCGCAGCCGCTCCGCTTTGCCTTTTCATACTGGGGGTGTGCGCTTCGTAACAGAGTGGAGCACCTGGCTGGGGAGAGATGCATTCAATGCAAAGGTTACTGGGGACTGCCCCTCGGAGTGCTATCTGTTCACTGCTGCTAGCACAGCAGAGCCTCATGCATCTGCAGAACTGTCTGCTAAGATCCTCCTGCAGGGTGTGTCCTGCCAGGGGTGATGCAGGAGGCAGCCAGGCCAGCAGGGTTTTCAGCTCCCGGGTGAAGTGTGCGTTGACGAATTGTCTCCGATTTGTAAATTGGGCAAACTGGCTCTGGGATTCCCAGGCACTTAAGGTGGAGCCTGCTGCGGGCATCTCTGAGTAGAACTGCACTTTACTGTCTTCTGGCGGAGGGGGGTGGTTCTCCCTGGCCTTGCGACTCCATCATCTCAGCGCACGAGCAGAGCTCCCCACTGACAACAGCCTGCTCCTTAGTAATGGGGAGCATCGGCGTGTTCTCCTGGGTTCGTCTCTGGATCTCAAGAGCAGGTGCAAATGCAGCAGAAATACCCGGCTAGTTTTAATGCTTCCCAGCTGCCCCCTGCAGGGGAGGAAGGAATGAACAAGATATGGAAACGATGGGCGAGCGTGGCAGCCACTGTGCCCTCCGCACATAACTCCACTAGCCTGGGGCCGTGGGCTGCTGCGAAGGGGGGTGGTCAGTACTTGGGGGTTCTCCGCTCCTCCTCTGGGGCCGTATCCCCAGATCATTAGTCCCCATCCAGGTGGGTGCTAGACAAGCAGACAGGACCTTGGCTATCAGAAAGTCAGCACCTGTAAAGTGTCACCCGCCCCTTCCTGGAAGTGCTCTGTGCTGGGCCAGAGAGTGGGACTTCTGGTCACGTTCTTACCCTGGCGCCAGGGTATGTTGGGACTCGACGCTTATAGATTTCTGGAGCATAAAGGAAAGATCTGACACTGAGCCCTAGCCCTGAGCCATGCCCAGCGTTCCCTCATGTGTGACTTACTCCATAATCTGGGGACTGAGACCAGCCGTGAACCCAAGACGAGACAAGCCAGCCCCGTTCCTCCCCAAGGGCCTTTGCTGCAGGCTGTGTTGGTTTTTCCGGCTGTTGGATGCAGTAATTGCCTCCGTTTTTCCTCCCCCTCAGCCAGCCCTGCTGTACCTGGTCCCTGCCTGCATTGGGTTCCCTCTCCTCGTGGCCTTGGTGAAGGGAGAAGTAACCGAAATGTTCAGGTAAGTCAGCCTCTGGCATGGCTCCCTAGCCGGCAGTGCTGGGAGTGCCTGAAATGTGCAGGTGTTCCCATGCTGGGGCGCAGGCAAACGGACGAGTGCATCTGGGCATGCTGTGGGCGTGTGTACGGGTGGAGGGAGCGAATCTGTGTTCATACACGTCTCCCTGGAGCGTTCCTCCTCTAGCCCGGTCCCTACCCTCCTCCTGGGTAACTGTGTGGGAGCGCCAGGGCTGGAACACAGGTGAGGCCTCTGGTATCGCTCTGCACCGTGAACTCTGACTCACTCTTCCGATGAGCTGGGGTGAAGTCAGAGGGTGGGCCTGCACACCTGGCCCGTCAGCACCCAGTAGCTGTTGCAGTGCACGCTGGGGGCAGGGAGCAGAGCCAGCCCAGCCGTGGAGCCTGGAGAGGGAATGGCATGCTTCATCATCACAGGTGCCACCAGGCCAGTTTAATCATCCAGGTCCTAGCTATGTAGCCATCTTCTCTGTGCTACTCCCACCCCCGGCTCTGCAGAGGGGGCACTTCTAGCCCTGTTGGCCAGCACCTGGAGGCGCCCTTCAGTCTGGCTCCAGCACCTTCTGGCTGGCCTGTCCCAGACATGGGGGGTCCTGCACCCTCCCAGCCACAACGGAGCCCTGTAAGTTCCTCCCCAGAGCTGGCGTCCTTCTCACATGTCACAGGAGAACTTGGAGAGTCCACGGCACATGAAAACGCGAGCTCCTTGCATTGTGGCCTCCGTCTGCTCAGAGGGGGCCTGCGGCTCTGGGTCTGGCAGCTGGCCTGAACCCACTGGGCTGACACAGAATTGATCAGAAACTAATGGGGGCAAAAGTGTGGTAAAGTAAAGGGGCGAGTTGTCATTCACCTGCTGGATGCCAGTGGAACCAGTCTTTCCCTCCCCATCTCCTAGCCCAGGGAATGCTACTGTGCGTCTTCCCCACTGTGGCTCTTCGCTGGGACTTCTCCCCTCTTCCCAGTCCCTTCAGCACCTGCCTGCTCTTTGATGTTGGCTTCTGACAGTCGCTGCTGCAGGCACTGTGTGTTCTGGCTTCATCCTTCCTGTGCACCTGGTATCCTGCAGCCACTTTTCACACACGCCTGTGACTCACCAGCCTGCTGCAGTATCCCCTCCCGTGCTAGAGATGGCTCTGGTGAGAGACGAGCTGCTTGTACACGCGGTATTTGAACAAGGAGCTCGTGGACTGGTGTGGCAGAGCGAGAAGGGTTAATGTTCCGGCATAGCTCTTACCCCGGTGTGGTTCTCAATTGTTAGCGAGCCCCCCCTTAGAACTAACTTGATAGGAAAGAGCGATACCCTCCTAGCAGCTTTTGGAGGCGGACGCAGCATTCTGCATCTCCGGGAGTCGGCTGTCTTGCAGAGAGCGCGGGGGTTGGATGTCTTAGGAAAGTTTCTGGGGTCCAGCATCTCTTGAAACTGCTCCAGTATTTGGAGGAGGAAATGGAACTTGATAGAGCTCATGTGCCTGGAGGGACGGAAGCCTCCCCACCCTAGGAATTCCACCAGGTGTAGGATCCTAGGTTGCTTTGATGCAGCCTGTGTTCCTGTGAGCGCTGAAAGTCTGTGATTTGAGATGGGGAGCTGCTCCATGTGTCTCCATCAGCCACCTGCGCTTCTGGCAGAACACCTTAGTCTGAGGATGGTCCCTGGCCCTAAATTCCACACGAGCTCTCAGCCTGCAGTCCCGTGCGGTTTCCAGTGTGTATTGAACGTGGAGACGTGGCTCTGCTCTGAGGAGCTTACAGGTTTTGGACAGAGCACCAGGTGCCCAAACAGTAGAATTGCTGCCCAGTGCAGTGGTATTTTCAATGGCCGGTCAATTGTAAAGACGCTGCTGGGCTTCACAGAACCAGTGCCCTAGGAAGAGGGGGGCTGCCTGCTGTGCCTGGCTACGGGGGGGATTGGCAGGGCAGCCAGGGAGACGCGGGAGAAGAAGCCAGGGGGAACAGTTAGATATATGGGGTCGGGGCGGGGAAGAAATGCAGGCTGGAGCAGAGCTAGGCGGCACCCGGCTTGGTTTGTGTCCCTGCAGAGCCCCCTTAGGCAGGTCCCCAACCTCCCATCTCCCTTTGTGCTTTGAATTAATCATAGGAAATCCGATAGCTAGCACACCCACAGGGAGCTGCCGCACAGCAACCTGGCCTAGACCTGCATGCAAGAGCTTTTGCATGTACTGGTCTGCTGCCTCTCCAAGGCCTCTGGGCCTGGCCTTACCCTGTGTGCACTTCTGTGCAGTGGTGCCCAATTCTGTTCTCCTGCTGGGCCCTGGCCATTTGCTCTCCGTGGTCCCGCTGCAGGTACGGCCATGCCATAGACCTCCGCCCCTCACGCCTCATACAGCTACACTCGTGTAGGCTCGCGCCCCCGGGGCTTACCCAGAGTACACAGCAGTGTGAGCTAAACCAGCCCCCCAGTGCTGGGGCCGGAAGTGTGGGTTAAGAGACAGCAAGCAGGCTTTGCAGGGCGGAGTGTTTGCAGACATATCACTCAAAGCGATTCTTATTCCTTTCTTTCTCTTCTATCCCATTCCTCCCTGTCCCCTTCCTGCTTCCTGTCTTTCCTGCAGCTATGAATCTTCTGCTGAAATCTTGCCACACACACCAAGACTTACCCACTTCCCAACCGTGTCGGGTTCTCCGGCCAGCCTTGCCGATTCCATGCAGCAGAAACTGTCCTGTCCCCGCCGACGCCGGCAGCAAAGCCCCAGCGCCATGTAGCAATCGCACCCAATGCCCTTTTTGTCTGTCTCTGTCTGGCCAGGTAGGGTCTCTCCAGTTCTGTCAAACTCCTTCCCAGCTCCACGGTGTCTGGCTTGTGCTGTGGCCATCTGCCTCGCTGCGATGGGCTGGTCTCACTCTTTCCTCCTTTGAGCTGGTGCCCCTCCCCTGACGGCGTCCTGGGTCACAGCACTAAGTGCCAGAGCACCTTCAGGCCACCTGCTTGCCCAGTCTGAACCCAGCTCATGAGCCCAATGCACAGGCTCCAGAATAACGCCCCCAAGGATCAAGTGCCTGGAGGGGCTGGAGCAGGTGTCGTTTGCTCAGAGGTGTCCGAGGCATGGGTGGCAGCATTGCACGTGTTCAGCTCTCCACCGTCTGCCTGAAGCCCTTGCTGCCAGGTTCTCCTCTGATCTCCCCTGCAGCTTCTAATGTTGCTATTGTGGGGCTTCTCCCTGCCTCAGGGAGCCAATCCCTGAACGGCCTCTGCGTACGCTCTTCCCTTCATACAGCCAGAGCCCGCCACCCGAAAGAAGAAGAAACCTAAATCTGCCTTACTGAATAGCCTGCCCCCTGGCTGCTGGCTTAACTGAGGTCATTTGTCCCAGGCACACGTGCTCTTCACAGCCTGGCCCGTCTGGCCTTGTGAAAATGCCAGTGCCACACTGTACAGAGGGGCAGTGTCGAGGGGCAATGCTTTTATTCAGGGTGTCCGAATGTTCTGCGTGGCGCTGGGAGCCAGCGCTATCAGATCCATGTGCCACCTACACAAGCCAGGGCTGGCTTGAGCTGAATTCTCAGTCCCTTGAGCGGGAGGGAGTGTCCATCGGCGTGCGTGCTAGTGTATCTGCGTGTGCGCCTTGCTGCCCTGGTGAAATCCTCTCTTCTCGGTTTGGAATGTATATTTGGGGAGGGAGGTACGACAGTGCATCTTACGTTGTCTTCAGGATGGCCGTTGTCAGCTCCCCTCTCCCAGTGACTTCAGCTGAATCCAGTGTCCGGCGCTGTAACGCTGCAATGACAGAGCTGTTCTCCCCACCTGCGTGGAGTCCTGCTCTGTGTGAACTGTAGCCCAGTGATCTGCACTGCTAGGGGTGGGCTGGAAAGCTCCGCTCTCTGTGCAGCTGGCTGACAGTGCTAGTGCCTTTGCTCCTGATCCACACGTTCCCCACCCACTTTCACCCAAAGCAGAGGCGCTGACTTTCCTAGGAACTGCAGCTGCTTAACTCCCAACATCCTCTCCTTCTCTTGCCCTCAGCTATGAGGAGAATTCCACGCCAAAGGAGGAGCCTGGGGACTCCAAAGACGCAAGGATGGAAACGGATAAAAAAGAGAAGTGACCTTGCACGCCTGGGCCAGGATGGGCGTGTCGGGACCAGGCCAGGCTGGGATCCAGGCCCCATCGCGAGGGATAAAGATAAAAAGACCAATTGTGTATCAGCATCGTGTTGTGTGTGTGTGTGTGTGTGTCGGGATGGGAGAATCTGTAAGCCACATCTCTGTCTGAAGTCCTTCTGCCATCCCGACGTTCCACCTGGGGCCTGTCCACGGCCACGCAGCGCTTTGGGCAGCCACGCTCCCTTCTTTTATTTCATTTTTTTTTGTCATCTCCTAAATGGGTAGAAAAAAGGGGAGGGAGGAAACCAAGGGGCTGGTTTTTAAATTTTGTATTGTGGATTCGCTTTCTCTCATATTAAACCATCTCGAAGGATGGAGGAGCCGTCTGGGTCTGATCCTTGGTGTTAAGTGGGCGGGGGAGCTCGCCGGAGAACACTCATAACCCCAGAGCAGCGGCTCGGGGGTCGCCCGGCCCCCGCTCTGGGTGCAGTCCTGCCTGGAGTGTGTTGAGTGCAGATGAGGTTCATTACTGCCAAGCTAAAAAGTGACCTCCGGCATCACTGCCTAGTGGGCTGGGGGGGTCGCTTTCTCTTAGCCTGGGAAGGTGCTTTTCTCTGAGAACTCCGGTCCAATCACTCCCTCTGTTTGCTACACACTCACGTGACTCACTTGGCCCCTGACAGAGAGGAAGGGTGGGGCTGGCTGCCTGGAGGAGTTGGATGCCTGTTTCCCATTAATTTCTGTCTTAGGTACTCATCTGGCCCCCATTCCCCTCGTATCAGAGCACCAGTCCACCTTTGTCCTCATCCGCACAAATCCCCAGGGGGCAGAGTTGAGCTGTTATCCCCATTGTACAGATGGGAAACTGAAGCACACAGCGACCTGCCCGAGGTCACACGGGGTCTGTGGCAGAGCGGAGAATTGACCCCGGGTCTCAGGCTAGGCCCTAACATCCTTCCTCTCCCGTTAACGTCTCGTGGGAGTCGGGGAGCCACAGCTGAGGTGGCTTTGAGAATCCCACTCGGTCGGCTTGGCTTAGATCACGTGACCCCTCCTTGGCCAATAGCAAAGCTGCAGTGGCACTAGTGGACGTGGCTGTTTGACATCAATGCACGTGAATTGTTTGCGCTTTGTCCCACACCCCTTTGAAGCATCTCTGGGGAGAGCGTTGCTGGTGCTTCTAGTGACTTGCAGGGCGCTGGCGGTCCCACGGTGAACACCACCTGCTGTGCCCTCTGGGGAGGAGATCCACCTGCCAGGGGTGCTGCTGCCTGGCAGGACAAGGGACAGAAGGCTTGCTGCTTCCATGAAGAACCGAACCCAGCAGCTGCTGATGGAAGAGAAGCCTTGACCCACCTAAGAAGGAAGCACTAGAGCTCCTGTCGCAAGGTGGGTGGGGAATAGGACAGAGGGTCCCTTGGGAGCCTGTCACTGCTCAGAGCAGGTGGAAGGAGGGGGGCGGAGGAGCAGAGGGGCTGGGCAGGGAGAAATGAAGGTGATCAGGGCTATCCTGATGTGTGTTGCCTGTCCTATGCCAAGTATAATGGAGCCAGAAAATATGCCCCAGAGGTGGGGGCCGGAAGGAGGAGACAAGATAAACGTGTCAGATCCATTCCCTGCCCTAAATCCTGAGGCTTCTCCTCTTTAACTCCTGGGGCTTAGAGCGATAGCCAGGATCCTGAACCAGAGCGAAGGAATTAGGCAGTGTTCAGGCCTATGTTCAGCTCAGTGGACTGCGGCTGACCATCCACGTCTGACTCTGCCATCTGTAGGTTGTGCCCAGAGACCCCGATCAGCATCAGGGCCCCATTGTCCTACAAACACAGAGGTAGAAACGATCCCTGCCAGTCTGTGCCTTTGGGCACTGCTGTGGCTCAGGGTCCCCTTAAAAACTGCTGGGCCGTATCGCTTTCTGGGCTGGAGAAGCTTCCGTCTCTGAATGGGTCCCACACATCTGTGACCTCGGGCGTCTCTTCCCAGCCTGCCCTGCTGTGGTTCTGGAAGGGGAAGGCGAGCAGCAGAGTACTCTAGGAATTGACACCCTCTCTTCCCCTGTCTAGCCAGTAGGGAGCCCCCGCTAACCTCGCTTCCCTTGCTGAGTGAGAGTTCTGCCCCAGGACAGAGGAAACTGCAGGGATCTCAACATGTTCGGAGCAAAGGTCAGATGCTTCTGATTGTAAGCGGTTACCTGCTGGAGCTGTAGTCTCCTCTGCCCCTTCTTACGGCACCTCTGCGTTTGGCCTTGGATGTGCAGCCTGGTGCAACATGGAGCTGTTACCTGTCGTGATCTTTCCCTGCAGGACTCAGTGGAGCAGCTGTTCGATTCCCTCCCTTAGCTAAAGGAAGCAGGGCAGGGTCAGTGATTCGTTGCAGGAATGTGTGGGGTGCCTCCCGGGTACCCACGTAGCATCCTGCACGCAGGGAAGCTGATCAGTGAGAGCAGTGGTGTCGGGGAGAGTCCCTGTCCTGTCCCATGGGTGTGCCAGTGTTGCTGCCCGCAGTGAGTGGCAGGGCTTCACTGCCCTCCCTTGGGAAGGGATGTTCTGCACTTTACTGCTGCGGGTTCGGGGCCCCTGACTGCCAGCCTCTGGCTGCCTTATCTAGAACTGTTGCTTTTGCCCAGCACCTGGGCTAGCCTTGGCAACGAGTGCCTGTCCACTAATCCCAAGGTTGGATTAAATAGAAGCACTATGGGCTGTGGCAGGGCCCCAGCTGTGGGAGTCGTGGGACTGAAAGCCCAGGCTGGCGTTTTTAAAAGGGGGGGATTAGTCCTGGTTGTGCAAGAAACACTGACAATGGGACCTGAGTGTGCAGAAGCCTGACCCGCTAGCGCAGAGGGTGAACTGCCCTTCCAGCTCCAGGGGGTGCTAACTACTCGCCCCACCTCCAGCCACACCCCGTACCAGCAGAGAGCTGTGTGGCAGGTGGAGGAAAGTACAGCCAGCCCAGCCCACCTCCCCAAGATCCAGCAGCAGCTGTGATGTGAGTACTGGGGGGGGGGTCCCCTTTCTGTCTCCTGGGGGTAGATGGGGGCCCTTTGCCATTCCTGGAGAGAGAGGTGCTGCCCCTGCCACTCGGGGAGGGTCTCTCTCTGCCACTGTCACTGCAAGTGGAGGGGAGAGCTGGGGGGCAGCCATGAGGGCTGGGGGATGTTACATTATGTCTAAGGCCTCTGCTTCCCTTAATCTGGCCCTGGCTAACTGTGGTGCCCCGATCTCTCGCTGCCTGCTCTGGCTCCTGGCGGCTGTAGGCATGTGCCCTGCTTCATACTGGATAGCCCTTGCTCCCAGCCGGGCACCGTATCGCTCCGGGGATCAGCTCCCTCTCACACGTCCGGCTGGGCCGACACATGGGGCACGGTGTCCTGCTCTCCAGCCCTGTGCTGTCCTGTCCCCGTGCAGCCCACCGTGGAGTCATGCAGAGAGCTGCCCTACGTTGCCTGCCTGGCTCGTTGCCCCCGGCCCCCCTGCAGCAGCTCCCTCTGCCATGAGTGCCGTCGCCAGAGCGGAGCTGCAGCCAGGAGTCCTAACGTGCTTCAGCTCTGGGCCCCACTAGCCTCCCCCCACGCTAGAGAGCCTCGGAGCACGGCCTGGCTAAAGGGGAGCCGGCCGGGGCCCGGGGAGGAAGGGGGTGGCTGCAGCAGTGAGGGGCCTGAGCCAGCTCCTGGGTAAAAGGCAGTTTCAAAGCTCCGGCTGCGGAGGGCAGGGAGGAGGGGCACGGCTCCAAAGCCGAGACATCTGCAGCCCTCGCCCTGCCTCCCATTGTCAGTGGGATTCCTTCACACTGGCCCTTGTGTGTCCCTGTGCAGGTGGGAGCCTGGCCCCTTTATTGAACAGCCCTGCCCTCTGGACAAGGCCTGGCCTGGCCGGATCAATGCGGCCTTCCGTTGCTCGGCAGTTTCTAAGTGACCATCTCCTCCCCCCACCCTGCCCGCCCCTCTCCAGCTAGGGCAAAGGGACAGCTGGGCCATCAGCTCATGGTTTTGTTCCAGGCCTTACTCAGCCTCTCGCAGCAGCAGGCGAGATTTACTGGGCTGGCCTGCTGACCCGGGCCCTGTGGCCGGGGAGCAGAGCTTAACAAGCGAGAGCTGTGTTCAGGGAACCCCCGCGCTCAGCCTGGGCTGAAGCACAAAGCGTGAGAAGAAGCCAAAATGCAGAAATCCAGTGGACAGGGGAGTCGTTTGTCTTAAGATTGAGTGGGAGATGCCTACGGTCTGTCTTAAGATGCACAGACCTGAGGGCTCCAAGCCATGCTGCAGGCCAGCGACCTGAGGCTCCCATGGCTACACCGCCCCTCGTCCATCCTCGGGCTGGAGGGGGAAGGGCCGAAGGGCGCCAGGCCAGGCCTGGCTGCAGCAGATTGAGGGCAGGGCTTGCAGCTCGCACCCTGCGATAGAATTCAAAGGCTGAACCCTCGTTGCCCTGGAGGCAAATGGGTTTTCCTCATTCCACCCTGGCTGTTCTCAGGGTATAAAGGGACCTGTCGTCTTGCCAGTCTCTCCGGTGCTGGACCCAGCTCCCAATCCGCCCCCTCCCCACCCCTCTCTCCTGCGCCTTCTCCAGACAAGTCTCCTTCTCCCACTGCTGCTGGGTTCCTGGATAGTCCATCGCATTCCGAGCCCGCCTTTCGTTCTCCGAGCTCTGTCCTGGGCGGGAGGGGAACACGACCCCCCCTTTACAGCTGGGGAAGCAGAGGCAGAGTGTCTGCAATGCCATGACAGGCTGGGCGGTGGCCTGAGGACCCCAGGAGTTCACACCCTGGGGCCCAGGAAGCGGTGTGGTCACTGTGCAGTAGCTTGTCAGCAGCGTGGGGTGCTGTGTGCACCCCCGGGAGGCAGCCTGGGCTCCCCTTTGTCTGACAGGACATGGACAGCTCGACTTGAGCATTTGGTCTCGGCCCATGCTGTGAGAGCCTGGCCTAGCTCAAAGCGCCCTGTAATATTCCTTCCACCCCACGTGCTGGGATTGCGCCGGGCCCTTTAGAGAGGTGGGGGAGGGGATGTCTTTTATTGGACCAACTTCTGTTGGTGAGAGAGACACGCTTTGGAGTTTACACAGAGCTCTTCTGCCGGTCATGTTTAAGCTCAAAAGCTTGCGTCTCCCCCACAGAAGTTGGTCCGATAAGACAGTCCCTCCCCCACCTTGTCTCTCCAGTATCCTGGGACTGACCTCGCTACAGCAGCTCTGCATCCATCCATGCAATTTGTCAGTACTGAGGACGTCTCCAACTGGAGAGGGCCGTGTCCCCTTCCGGCGTGGTCTGAATTGCTTCCGAGGGGGTCTCCAACTGCGCAGTTGCCTCTCTCATCTCCCTGGGCCAGGAGTGAGGGGTCTGGGTTCCCAGCTGCTGCTGCTGGTTTCTGGGAGGTTATTCTACTGTCTGAGCCAGGAAAGCCGTTTCAGTCGTGAGGAGACAACCATTTAAAACCCATTTCCCAGTCCGCACGCTTATTGCACCGAGCCGCAGGATTTACATGCTTCTCAGAGGGCTGGCCGGAGCCCTGGCACACGGGGAGCCTCTCCTATATGCAACACAAGGAATCCCACCTTTGCAATCCCCTTCTGTAGATCCCACCCATTCCTATGATGTGTTGAAGTGATCCAGCGTTAAATCCCCTAGAGGAACGGATGTTTTCTCCTTGTTCTAAAGGCGAGTGGAAGTTCCCAGGCTGGACATGTAGGGCCCAGAACCCCTAACTCCTGGCAGTCCTCTGACTGTAGCTGGGTGAAAGGTGAACGGAGAAACCCTTATAGGCCCTGAGACCTGAATTCCAGGTTTTGTTTTCTCCTGCACCGGCTGCTACCATCAGAAGTGCCCAGCGCAGAGCAAGGAATGCAGCTGCCTGCTGCGGGGGTGTCAGGACGACCCTGGGAGCTGCTCCACTCGTGGCAGTGAGGCTCCAAAGGGAGGTCCACCACTCTGAACTCTAATGATCTGACTGGCTGGGTGGCCACGCAGCCCTGATAAAAACTCCCAGGCCCTGACCCACTGTGCCCTGGGCTCCCTTGAGAAGCGGAAATAACCCACCCCCAAGAGCTCTGGAATCAGGACTCCTGGCAATAGAGCACCAAGCAGGGAAGTTGTGATGCCTTCAAGCAACATCGCGGTTGAGTTAGGTCAAGTTGGGGTTGGGATTCCGTTGAGCCTCGAAATGGGTTAGAGGAGGGGTCAGTTAGCTTAGGATGGAATAGGTCTGGTCTGGATCCTGGGGGCAGTGAGAGCACTAATGGGAGAAGCCCATTAAGACTATAACAGGGTTCAAAAAGGAACTAGATAAGTTCATGGAGGATAGACCCATCAATGGCTATTAGCCAGGGAGGTGTCCCTAGCCCCTGTTTGACAGAAGCTGGGAATGGGCGACAGGGGATGGATCACTTGATGATTCCCTGGTCTGTTCATTCCCTCTGGGGCACCTGGCATTGGCCACTGTCAGAGGACAGGATACTGGGCTAGATGGACCTTTGGGCTGACCCAGAATGGCCGTTCTGATGTTCTTAAGCCTGCTGGAATACTCCGAGCAGCACTATGGCCTGAGCAGGGATGAGAGTTGGACCTGGCCTGCACTAGGGATTCCTGCTCTCGGAGGCCAGGCGCTGGGATAGCTGCAGCAGCGCAACCCCCTAATATAGACAAGAAAGGCCAGGATCTGTGCCAGTGCTGGGAATGGGCAGGCTGCTCCCATGCAAACCAGGGCTGGCAGCAGCTTTGCCTGGGGGATTGCAGCCAGGCCAATGGCTGGAACGGGTGAGCCCCTGGGTAGGTGGGACGCTGATTGACCCATGTCCTCTGTGAAGTCACCCATCCAGCCATTAATTGCTCGCTGGTTTCAGATTCCCTTCCTAGGCGAAAAGCCCAGTCAGCCGCACTAGCCTCTCCAGCACGGGATCTTCTGCTGCCCGGGGGCAAAAGAAAGCAGCGCGAGAGGGTTTTCCGATGGACACCCCTCTCCGAGCGGAGACTGAGCAACCTCATTGTACGGGGCTAGCTCAGAGCAAGACCCAGAGCGCTGGATCGATGGCACGCACAGCGTCTCCCCTGCTGGCGGAGAGACTGCCCTTCAGTGCAGGAGCGCTTGGAGTATCCTCACGTCTCTCCCCTTGCCCAGTGCCAGAATAAATAGAAGTGTTTGCTGGCTTGGCAGCTCCTCCACAAAAGCCGTATTGAACTATTATTCCCTCCATCGGCTGTGAGCACTAAAAGTGGCGCCTCGCGTTCTGCCATCTAATGACCCTGCGCCGTCTCCTACAGATGTTTTCTATGACTTACAGCTACTTTTCCAACAGCCTTGTCCGCAAAAACAAGAGGGGCCACTTTAATTCCAATTAAATACCTCCAGCTAAGCAAACAGTGTGCAGCAGGGACTGGGCACAGCCCAGCCTGCAAGCCCAGCCCACAGAGTCACTGAGTCTAGACTCCAGATGTGATTTCACCAGCCTCCAGTGTCCCGTGGAAAAATGACACTCAGCGAGCATAGGAGCCGTCAGAAACAGCCCGGGAGATGGGAGAGAAGGGCTGACTGTCAGACATGGAGCGTGCTGCCTGTGGAGGCAGCTGGGAGGATGAACACTGGCACTAAAGCCCTGGCAGGCCAACCCTACTGCACCCAGATGCCCAGGCTGCAGACTCACTGGGAGCACCAGGCTGGTGGGAGCAAGTAGAGGTCTCCCACGTGGGAGAAGCCTGGCCCTTGTGCATTGCTGGGGTGTGGCTCCTCCTGGGCAAGGCTGGGTGTTGAAAGACTGGCACTTGTGCCCAGGGTATGTAACCTACTGTACTCGGGAGTCAGTCGGTGTCTGGATCCTCCTGCATTTCTGCACTGCCTGCTGCCCTGCCAAAACATGGCCTGATTTCTGCCTCCAGCAGCTGAGTGGGGCCCAAACGTCAGACAGGGTGTATGTGGTTCTGGATTTTGTCACGTCTCACCCCTCGGTGTGTTGCATTAAATGCCAGAGCACCCCCAGGCTACAGGAGTGCTGCTGAATACTGGCTCCTCTGGATCCCAACATGCCTCCCCACGCTGCCTGGAACCCTGCTTCCCCAGACCCGTTTGGAGCCCTTTGAATAGGGTTTTTTATCAGATCCCCACTCCTGTCTTGTCCCCAGGATGCAGACGTGAACTTCTTTCAGTGCTCCCACATTGCTGGTCCCAACCAGTGCTAGGAAGTGCCGAAACAACTGAACGTGGGGAGGAAAAAAAGACAAATTAACAANCCCCCCCCCCCCCCCCCCCCCCCCCCCCCCCCCCCCCCCCCCCCCCGATTTCCTTTGGAGCTAACGAGGTTAACCCTAGCGCCTTTCCACTCAGCTGCTCTGGGCACGGATTCCATCTGCACATTAATCCCTTATGGTGAAAAGCTCTGAGAGGTTAAGGCTTTAATTTGGACCTTCCCCCTGGTCATTAGAAGTGTTCTCTGAGTAGAAGGGTCAGGCTATTTCATTAGAAGTGGAGGTAGAAGGGAATTAGAAAACTCTCTGCATTCTCCGGTCAATCTCCCGCTCTCCAGCCCGCTCTAATGCCCACATGACCAGCTGCCACAGTGCTTGAGAGTTTGGATCAGTAACGTGGAGGTGAATGTCTAAGGAAGATAAGAAGCTGGTGTCACTAAGGGGCAGAGTTAAGGTTGTTTGGGTGATTTTAACTGTGTGCTTCCAGACTGTCAAATGGTGGGTTTTATTTTCAATTTAACCTTAACTCTGACATTCCTGCTTTCTAAAAGGTTTCTGCCCACGACGCTGGCAGTGTAAGTTTTCTTTTTGTTTGGCGTAAACATGTGACTGAGACGTACTTCAGCCTGAACTCCAAACGAGCCAGGGCGAGGCGTGCTCTGCAGGGCTCCAAAGAGCGAGGAAGCAGCAGGTTCCCTGGGAGCTTAGGATCTCCATCTGCGTCGCCTCTCTTTGCTCCCCCAGGCTTCAGAACCCAATTCCCAGTCCCTGCCCCAGACCTCTGCAGGATGCAGGCAGTTTGCAGGAATTGTAAGTCCTGTACATACTGTATACAATGCATGTGCAGAGATCCTGGGCCCCAGACTTTAAATCACCTATTCTGACAAATCTCGCCCTTGGAACGAGGCATGATCTGCAGGAGCAGGGAAGCTAACGGAGGAGCCTGCTCCACTGCAGGATCCAGGAGCCTGGGAAGCCTGTAAGAACATCGTTCCACCAGGCACTTGCAGAAGTCCTGGATTCCAGGGTTCTCTGTTCCTTTTGCCCGGAGCCTTTCCCCTCTCTCCACCTCCAGGATCAAAGCAGCTTTGTCTTGGGTGGGGGGAGATGCTACCACATGTTGCTTCTGTATGTGTAAAATCCCACCACCTTCCCCTGGCTGGTGAGGCGGCTGGGGCGTGAAGACAGACGCCTGCACAGCTGTGCATGAAGGCTCCTTTACGGGCACACTCCCCTGCTCCTGCCTGTTTCCCTTACACAGGGGGCTGTGGACAGGCTCGACCGTTCTGGCCTGGGCACCAGTTTCAGGAGGGGTGCGGAGGGAGAGGTGATTTCTCAGTTCGCGAGGGCCAGGCTGGCAGAGGGGTTCCACGAGGGGCCAGCTGGCTTGACTTGGCCTCTGTTGAGTTGGGAGGGCACTGAGCCGAGCTGCTGTGCTTTGTACTGGTTCGAGCTGTTCCAGGCTGCGTGGCTGCTGCCTGCCAGCCCAGGCTGAAGGGGAAGGGGAAGAGGGAGGCACTGTAATCAAGTGGCTCCAGCGCAGGGCGTGGGACTCAGTGGAGACTCTTTCTAGTGTGAATGAATGTGGCCAGCGTCTCTCCCACCAGACCCCGTATTACAGCAGATAACACGGGCAGGTTTGTGCTGGTCCCATCATCCGGCCTTTTGGGGGCTGGGAGCACTGAGGTGGGGCCGTTCCCTGGTCTTGGGGATGCTGTCGCGCCGTGTTACCTCCCTTGTCCTCGTTTTCCTGTCCCTTTCTGCACACAGAGACGGAACAAAGCCAGCCTTATGTTCCCCGCTCAGCAGATCCCCACGCCAGCTCCTTCGAGCGAGGCCTGCGTGCTATCCAACCTCCTCCCCTCCAGGCGGCTGGCCTGACGAGATCGAGGGGTCTTGGCCCTGGAATTAGGAGCGGAAGGGTGGGACGGGGGGACTTGCCTTCGCCCTTGGAGCAGTGTGAGGCCCTGGCCTGGAACCGATAAGAGCTGGGGGAGGGGCCGGGCATTTAGGAAGGAAGCAGAAAGGTCGCGGGAAGATCCCTGTGCTCTCGCTGCGTGTGCCAGCATGAGCTGCAGCCCGAGGCGCTGTCAGCGTGCTCCTCGCTGCCTGCCCCTGGTGTGCGTACCAGCAAAACAGCTCCGCACCTGGGCTGCTTAGTTGTTACAATAACACAGCTTCCCAGGCTGGGTCGCTCTTCCCCCCCCAAGCCGGCTCCACTCTGTCTGGGCAGCTGCTGAGACCACCTTCCTTCTCTCCGTGGGGTCCCTCCAGATGGGAAAGCCGTCTTCCAGCGGAGGAAATGTGCGCCACTCCTGCAGGAAATCTCCGTTTGTCTTTCAGAATCTGCAGGAATGGTTCCAGGGCCGTGTTTGGAGCAGGGCATGGCGGACAGGAATACACGGCCCCTTAGTCCATGTCCTGCACCGGGGCTGCCCCACCCCACCCGCAGCTCCCTCCATCCCCACCCTCTGCAAGGAGCCTGTCCTTTCAAGGCATGATCAGTAACTCTGCAATTCCTCTGGGCCGGATTGGAACCGGGAGTTGGGCCACGGTAGGGGACGCTATCCCAGAGGGCCATACCACCATGTAATTATACTGGTGCCCGCCCCGGCCCCGCTAATGAAGACACCCTGCACCAGTGCAAAGTGGGCCTTGCATTGGTGTGAATTACACACCTACCCCCCTTACAGCGACCGCAGGCCTCTGCACTGGTGTAGCTACAGTGGTGCAAACCTTCCGGTGTAGATGGGACCTAATGAGGCTTTTTCAGCTCAGCTCCTTTGCCCTCCCTGTGGCCTGGACTCCCCAGAGCCAGACCCCCCCGAACTCTCACCAAGGGTGGGCTCGGGAGCGGAAGGGGAGTTCCACAGCGGGTCCCATCTCTCCAAGCGTCCCTGGGGCCTGGGGGATGGAAGGACCCTGAGCTCAAAGCTGCTGTCGCCCACTGGCTGTAGCGGGGATGTTTTGCCCGGCTGGTGGTGCAGCCCTGCTCAGGGGCACGGCCGGGACTCACGTGCTCCTGGCTCTGCCTAAGCTCCTTGGAGTTCAAACTTTGGACTTAAATGAAGTGGTTGAGCTGGGAGCAGCCGGTGCTGTTAGCTCCTGCACCCTGGGGCCTGCCCAGCCCCCACTTTGCAGGGCTGTAGTGTCTACGATCCAAGTGCTTTACACGTGTTAACGGAAGGTCCCCCGGTCCTGCCTGTCAGCTGAGCGTTAGCACCTGCCTGGTGCGCATGGGCAGCGGAAGGGACCTGTCCAGGGTTTCACAGGGAGCCAGTTACTGGAGGGGGGACAGAACCCAGGGATCCTGACTCCCAGGCCCTGCTGTAGCCATTAGACAACACATCCGCTGGTTTCCTCTCCCTGTCAGCTGCATCTCTAGAGGAACCACCTTCCGGATCCTGTCACTGGATCAACAGGAGCTGTTGCCTGAGGCCCATCAAGTTATAAGATTGTGACAAAGCAGATGGGGGGGGGGGTGTGACCTAGCGCTTAGAGACAGCGGGGTTGTGAGAATCGGTCTTTGTGAAGCGCTTTTGAATGCTCAGAGCAAAGGGCCTGCAGAAATGTGACGAGTGCCCACCTCAGTAACGGCTCTTCAAAACGGCCTGCGTTTCGCCGCCCCCCAGCACCAGCTGGCCTGAGTACCTTCGAGAGGCACTTGGGAGGGTGCTCTGCCGTCACCTAGCATTGGCCCAGTGCAGGCCTGTACCAGGCCGCACTGGCATCCCCGCCGCTGGTACCCCAAGTGGGAATAGCAATGGGAGGAGAACTTCCATGGGAAGGCGAGAACAGACCCGGTGTGTGTGTCTCCTGGGGAGGGCGGCTGGCCTGGCTCAGGACCGGGCATGCGGGTGGCAGTGAGAAAAGTGAGTGACCGCCATGTCCGCTTGCGGGGGTGGGAGGGGATTCCAGGGTCGTTCGTTACAAACCGGTTTCCATCCATTAGTTGTCTGGTGGGAGCGCCAAGGAGTCCCTGTCATGGCCCAGGACCCCGTGTGCTAGGCACTGTACAAACACAGACCAGACAGTCCTGCCCCACCGAGCTGGCAGCCTAGGATCGCTCCAGTCTGACCCATTCCCACCAGCATGACCCCGAAACCCCAGTTGGCCCTGACGATCTCTGTGACCCGAAGAGCCTCCCTCTAGTAATCAGCTGCTGCGGTGGCTGCTGCGTCAGGGCCCAGAGTTAATAACACCAGGGCCCGTCTCTCTTCTCCAGCTGCCCCTCATCCCTTCGGCTCTGGAGCGTCCCCCGGGGTTGCTGATTCCCAGCCAAGCTGGGGTGCTTGTCTGCAGCAGGGGACAGTGCGCCGGGGCCAGCCCTGCTCGTGCCGCTTTGGGGCGTGATGGATGGCGGCTGCCCGCGCCCCTGCTGCAGCTCTTGATTTAAGCGGCGAAAGGAAACAGGCGCGAACAGCCACAGCCTGACGTCTGCCTGCGCGAGGAGGGGCAGGAAGCTGCGATAAATCCCAGGAAGGGGCGCTTGGCTCCAGCTGGTCTGGGCTGAAGCGGATGGAGCCAGGGGAGGGGAAGCGAACGGGACGGGGAGGGAATAGAGGGTTTCTCAGGCAGCTCCCAGGCCTTGTCATTGCTACAGCTGTGCAGCTAGTGAGCTCATGGGCAAAGGAGCCAGCACTGGGTCACATCTGCCTTGGCAAGTAGATGCCTTCCTGGGTGCCTCTTGTTTCACCGTCTGTCACGGGGCTACTTTTCTCCCACCTGGGAGCAGAGGTGGCCTCAGGATCTCAGAGGCCCCTGGGAAGCACCTGACAGGCTGGCTAGCAGGCTGTGCAATGCACCCACCGCCCGCAGCAGAATGGCTCCCACCGCCAGCTGCTCTTGGCAGGTGTGTGAGCAAAGGCTGCTGGGAAACGGGCCTGCCAGGAGCATGGAGCAGAGCCAGGAGTCCGGGTGCAAGAGCTCAGGGGGCGGGGAGGTTAGTACTGCAGGGTGTGCATGAGACAGGGTGTAATGGAGCAATTCCGTCTGATCATACAATACTGACCCCGTCTTTCACGATTAAGGGCCCAGTCCTGCTCCCCTTGAAGACTCCCGGACAGCAGGATCAGGCCCTAGCTGTTTTGTTCGGCTGCTGCCCCGGGCTGTGTCTGTCCACACGGATTGTCCCTGGCCTCCAGCACAGCTATCTCTTGGCCAGTCACACACCCCGGGCAGTTGAAGCCATTGCACTGGAGGGCAGATTTCAGACTCTGAGCCAGTGCTCCAGTTTGGTCCGTTACTGACACTGTCCCAAAGCAGTTGGTTGCCTCCTAACTCCAGTGCAGAGGCGCCAGCGGCAGGGACACGGACCCTGACAGCCTAAATCCCAGCCCATTGGCTCCTGTCAAGGACACACACTGATGCTAAAGTTTGGTGCCATTTAATGATTTGTTCCATTGTATTCAGCTGATGTTCATGAAGCCTCTAGCCCTAATTGTCCTTTGCTGTCCCAGCTAGCCAGCTATTTTGTCTGTCCTTCATTTAATCTTGTGACGGTCAGGGCTAGAGTTGTGTGCATTTTCCTGCTCCCCTGTGCAATAGCTTTCCTCTAACTCTGCCAATGTCTCAGGTGTGGCTCCGAGAAGGTGAGAGCTGAGGGACTGGGCTTGAATTGGGAGGATGTTTTCAGGTGATGGATAAAACCTTTGTCTGTTGGTGCTGCTTTGAATTGTCTGTGGTGGCGTTATCTGTATTGGCGGAGGGCTGGCTGCGAGGGGGAGGTCTCAGCTTGGAAATACCTTGAGTTCCTGAGACCACAGTTTGGATCCATGGCTGGGCAGATAACGCAAGTCCTGTGTGATTTACATGGTGTGCGTCTTTGGGACAACACGTACAAACAAGGTCCTGTCTGCTCGATTGGGTGTTAAATCTCCTGTGACCTGTCCCAGGAGACAAGGGTTTTGTCTTTGTCTCTTCCTGCCCCACCCCCTTCTCTTCTGTGCACTGTGCTGTGGTACCCCAGTCAGTTGCATCCTCCACCCCAGAGCTGTGCGCATGGCAGCAGGGCTGTGTATATAGAACAGGGGAAGAATGTGTTGGTGAAAACTGTATAGAGATGTAAACCATCATTAGCATAGCATCGGAGACGGGGCCATGGCCTGGGACTTCTCTGCAGGGGGTTTTGAGTCCAAAGTTTTGTTCTTTTTGTGTAGGTGTCTGCTGTGAATATTGCTGTGTCACTGCATCTGTATGTCTGTACACAGGTGTGTGTGTGTGTGTCACCACACGTCAATGCACACAACCATGTGTCTTGCCATAAGTCCGTGTGTGCACGTGCGTGTGCGGAGGACTATCTGTCATGCCTGGGATTTTTGGATGGTTGGCGTAACTCTCCCCCAAACCAATGCCATGTGGCCTTCCGATTCAGCCCGCCCCCAGCTCGGTGATTCACGGCTCCTCCAGACAAACCACACAGAGCGTCAGATGGAAGCAGCACGAAGCCCTGGACACAGACACGCTCTGTGCATTCACTCAGCACAGATGCCCTCAGCCAAACAGGTTTTTGGCTAAGCCCACATGCTCCCCAAACCTGCCCATGCCGGCCCTGCTCTCCTCTGTGCCAGGGTAAATCAGGAGTAACCCCCATGCAGGGGAAGGAGGAGCAATGAACAGCATTTCCCTCGGCTGGGCTCCCCTCCCCCGGATCCCAGCCCTAATCTCCTCAAGAGAAAGGAGCGGTGGAGGCTCTGGCCTCTCCTGGAGCTCACAAAGGCAGGGCTGCTTCCCCGGCCCTTTCCCAGCTTTGTCATGCTAAGAGAGCCAGTGGAGAGAGACAAACGTGGCCATCTGCATGTGAAGGAGCTCCACATCTGAGCAAAATAAAGTGCCATCTGGAGCAAAGCTGGTTACCGGGCGCCTTCCCCACCCCCACCCTGCTCCCACCTTCTCCCAGCCCTGGCTAAGCAAGGGGCATTGGGGGGGGGGGGGGGGCAACAGCAAGGGCTGGTGGAAATTGGACTCTGCCCGTTGTGAGCCGAACGCGGGAGGAGTTACACCAGGGTGACTCTGGCCCCAGCTAAATGCCCACCAGAGCCTGTGCCCTACGCGAGGTGCTGGAAGGGCCCTGTTGGGGGTGGATGATCCCTGGGGTGCCCGGCCGGGGCTGGCGTGTGCAGAGTGCCAGGAGAATGGAGATCCCACACCCTCCCTCGCCTCCTAGCCCCCAGGGCACTGCCCTCCGCTGTTGGCAGCGAGGGATGGGAATTGTTTGTTACCGGTGTAAGGGACGGCATGAGCAATGCTTGGCCCTCTCCCTGCAGGGAGCACCCCCTGGCTGCACTGACAGCTCTGTGACTGGGTGCTCCGGCCTCTTCGCATGCCTCCCATCCGAGTCCCCCAGGCCAGGCAGCAGGAATCGCCCAGGGTGGCAGGGAGTCTCCAGTGACCAGGGATTCACTCTGATTGCTTTGATCTTGCGGTAACTCCATCCCAGCTCTGAGTCCCCCGATCCAGCGCCCGGAATCCAGTCCATTGCTCCGATGGGCGTGAAGCCACTGACGGCAGCAATTTCACCGCTATGGCTCAGACGCCCTCGGCTGCATGGCTGCTGTTTGCACAGGAC
Source organism: Platysternon megacephalum (assembly GCA_003942145.1). Lineage (NCBI taxonomy): Eukaryota > Metazoa > Chordata > Testudines > Platysternidae > Platysternon > Platysternon megacephalum. The sequence goes on along the minus strand of QXTE01000198.1, from coordinate 2,624,003 downwards.
ATTCCGCAGCAATTCGGTGCCCCGTGAGTGCAGTGACTCCTCTGAGCCCTGGGCTACGCTCTCAACGGATGTCGGTATAACTCCGTCGCTCGGGGGGTGGATTTGAGTGACGTAGTTGTACTGGCCGAGCTCCCAGTATAGACGCGCTAAGTCGGTGGGAGAGCTGCTCCTGTCGACGCAGCTACGGCTTCTGGGGGAGGTGGATTAACCCCGCCGGCGGGAGAAGCTCTCCTGTTGGCGTAGGTAGCGTCTTCACTAAGCGCTGCAGGGGCGCGGCAGCCCCGGTGCAGTGGAGACAAGCGGCAGGCGTGGGGTGAGCGCCGGGATTTTCCAGGGCCTGCGGCGAATGGGGGCTGAGCGATTGCACTGCAGGTGCAGTGAAGCGGGAGTGACTGTGCGGATCATGCGATAAATTCACGTGGCTCCGAGTAAATCCGTCGGGGCGGCGGCGCTGTGGGTGTGACCGGGGTTCTGCACATGACACCAGGCCTTTGCAGGTCGGAGTCCAGTAGGAACAAATGTTTACGTGGACTGTTCCCACCTGGCGCCTCAGCGAAGGCTGCCAGCCCCCCCTCCCCCCCGCCCCCCATGTTATAGAGGGACACACGGAAGCGGTAACGTAAGAGAGGAACCACAAGCTGCCAGAGTGGGGCTCTGGATTTCCACCGTGGCAAAGCCGAGGGGATTCTCATCCGGGGATTTGATTTGGCCCATTGTAGAGACAGGGGCTCAGCAGCAGAATTTGGATCCAGATGCTGGAGCAGATTCTGAGCCCCCAGAATGAAGGGGTGTTAGGATGTGCTGGGTTTTAACCCGGGCGCGTCTCTCATTTCAAAAAGCGACAGAGTCCTGTGGCACCTTATAGACTAACAGACGTATTGGAGCATCAGCTTTCCTGGGTGAATACCCACTTCGTCAGACGCATGTCCTCATTTCAAAGGCAGCCGCGGGCAAGTACGTTAACGCTTTAACTGCGGTACCACGTGTGGCAGCCCAGCTCATCTCCCCTGTGCTGGCGCGGTGAGGAGGAGCTGGCTGGCGATGGACCGGACTCCAGGAACAGCCCTGCCTTGTGTGGTCTCATCAGAAACCTTGTTTTGAAGAGCCCAAGTGAATAGCCTATAGTCTGCAGCGCCTTTGATATCCGCGGCTGCTGGGCAACCTTTGCTCTGCTCAAAGAAGCTGTGATCTGCCAGCAATGCTCAGCTTAGCTCTGAGCGAGTGCCATATGGACAGGGATGGTGTTACTGGCCTCCTCTCCTCTTTCCCAGAATTCACATGGTAATGAAGCTATTCGTCTTGCGCTCTGACACAGTCCGAGGCTGCCCAAGCTGCTGTGCAGGGACCCTGCCGTCCCGGAGCCTTTCACGCCGCAGCCAGAGCACATTGTCAATGGCCTTCAAACCACCTGTTTGATTTTCCCACCGCCAGGCGTAATGGAGAGAAAAGCAGTTCATGAAACCTCCTCTTCCTCCGCACCACCTTGGATTCCTTCACTCCCTGGCCTCCGGGCTTCCCGGCTGTCTGTCGCAAATGCTGTTTAGCTCGTCCGTTCAGCGGCTCTCTGGAGCTCCCCTTTCCTCCCGCTCTGATTCCTTCCCTCCCCTGGCGCCGAGAGGCGAGGGGCTCCGGCTGCTCCACCCGGGCAGGAGGTTTGTGAGCTGCTGGGACTGAGGCTGTCCCTTGAAGTAGCTTCACAACACTCACCCAGCTACTCCTCTCCAGCCTCCTGCACGCTCACGCTCTCCATCTGCTGCCCCCGAAGCATCCACTGTACCCCCCCCCCCCCCCCCCCCCCCCCCCCCCCCGCCGCCCCCCAGGCATCCACGTCCCCCCCCCCCCCCCCCCCGCTGCACTCACCTGGCAGGGCGGGGCTGGGCTGCGTCACTCTCACCGGGGAGTTCGGTGGGGCCCGCACCAAGTCCCTGACATGGAGGCAGGTGGCAGCTTGGGGCCTTCGGCGCGTCATGAGCTGCTTCCAGTCTCTGGTGAGAACCGTGCGGCAGGAACTGCCCTGCCTGCCTGGGGGAGCGCACGGGGTGTGGCCGGGCTGGAGAAGACGCACGGGGAACTCTGGGCACTTCCCGGGCCCTGTCCCCCAGCCCAGCAGCCAGCCAAGGAGGGGGATGGGGGGGCGGGGGGCAGAGCAGAGCCCTGGGACTGTGGCTCTGGTGAGAGGGACCCTCCAGCCATAGAACAGCTGCAGCCAGGGAAGCTACGTTTCCAGCGGCCTGGCAAGAGGACTCTGCCCTGTGGCCCCCCTGAGCCTCTCTCCTGGGAAAGGACCATCCAGGCTGGGTTTGAGCCACAGCCACGTCCCCCCTAGGCCCCAGAGCTGAGCCCAGCCAGCAGGTTTTCATCCCCGGTGAGAGATGAAGCAGGGTCATTCGCTGCACAGACCCCCAAAGGCACCGGCCAACACCGGGGAAGTCAAGGTCCCTGATTAGTGGGTGGCCTGGAAAAGGTTGAGGTTGTCAGGGCAGCACCGTATCTGGGACAGGGGGCCGGGCCCCTGGATGACACAGCAAAGGCCGTTCTTTCATTCGATGTTTACCCTTTCCAAGTTCAGAACAATGATGACCTCTGGGCTGGCCACTTCCCTGCAGTTCATGGTCGGTGGGGTCCCAGGCTGCCCCGCTGTCCCCCAGGCCCTGGGCTCGTTCGGAGTTTGGGTGGACAGCTGCACAATGCAGAAGGCAGGTGCAGTTGCAAGTTTTGTGCACAATCACGGGGACTGCGTGCACCGGTGACATGCCCAGGTAGGCTGCGAATTTGGCCCTAGGCTGGGCGGGCACTGCAGTCCAAGTCTTCTGCTCTTCCCTCCCCTCCCACAGCTCTGTGCCTAGCGCCAGTGGCTCAGGTGTCAAATCAAGGCATGGTCACGGAGGGGTGGGTGCAGTTGTAGGTGTTTTTCCCTGGGGTATCCATGCATGGGTTCCTCATGTGGCATCTAGAGGCCCCACCATTCACTCTGTGGAAGAATCCGCAGCTTGGCATCCTCGCCCGAACTCAGATCCCCCTCTGCGCCATGCCAGTGCCGGGAGAAATGCAGCTGGATTCCCATTGGCAATCCCCTTCCAGTTACCACGATGAGCTAGCACTGTGGGGGCCGGATGAATCGTCACGTAACGCCACTGACTTCAGCGGGCGCCCACCAGTGACGAGGTTGACCCTCCACTGTGTGAGCATTCGCGAATGGAGCCCCACGGTGACCCCAGGAGGTAAGCCAGTTTTATTATCCCCTTGTAACTGATGGGGAAACCGAGGCACAGGGTGGTGCAGTGACTTGTCCCAAGGCCAGCAAGCGAATGTGCATCAGAGCTGCGGTGTTCCTGGCTCCCCATCTGGGGCTCGTTTCACCTGCCGGTGTCTCTCAGGTCTATGGAGCAGTGGGTGGAGGGGTGTGAGCTGGCCAGGGGGATTTCAGCCCCTCGTGTGCTGTGACCAAACTACCTGCCCTTGGGGAGCTCGTGAGCGTCAGCCAAACGGGCTTCTGGGGGCAGCACACGGAGGTGAGTTGGGTTCGGACCAGGCCAATTATTCCTAGTAGGGAGCGGGCTACGACTTGACCCTTTGACATGAGGCTAATATGAGCCATGAGCCCGGCTACCGAGCTAAGCGGGGCTGGAGGGACGGTGAGAGGAGTCAGGCCCTTTGGCATTGTTCCTGGCCTGGCTGCACAGCCCGCCTTGCTCCCCAGGCCGGCTCCGGCACTGAAAGGCATTCCTGCACACAATGCCCCGCTCCTCAATAGCCCCGCACATGCCACCGGTGGTGGCTGCCGCGGCTGCTGCTGGCAGATGGGGGCTAATTAGCTGCTTTGAGAGCCTGTGTGGGAACGGGGCACCCACAAGGCGCGCATCTGGGCCGTGTGAATGGAGGGGCCGCCCTGCCGGCAGTACCCGCCCTGGGAATCCGGGGGTGTGAGCGAGGGAGCTGAAAAGAGCCACAGCCGGGCTCGGCTCGCGGCCGCAGCAGATGGGTTTGGTGTGCCGTGCCGGGCAGGCCTGGCCCGAGCTGCTACGGGTCAGCAAGAGACTTTGGAGCAGAACAATAGCCAGGGTCCCTGCATCCTCCACAGCCAGCCCAGCCCAGGAGCAGGGGGATTTCCCCAGCCCTGCTTGCAAACAGCCTGTGCAGCACTGCCTAGATCAGGGGTAGGCAGCCTATGGCACAGGTGCCGAAGGCGGCACTCGAGCTGATTTTCAGTGGCACTCACACTGCCCCGGTCCTGGCCACCAGTCCGGGGGGCTCTGCATTTTAATTTAATTTTAAATGAAGCTTCTTAAACATTTTAAAAACCTTATTTACTTTACATACAACAGTAGTTTCGTTATATAGTATAGACTTATAGAAAGAGACCTTCTAAAAACGTTAAAATGTATTACTGGCACGTGACACCTTAAATTAGAGTGAATAAATGAAGACTCGGCACAGCACTTCTGAAAGGTTGCCGACCCCTGGCCTAGAGGGTATCTTCTGTCCCTTTGCTGCTTGTGCACAGTAACAGCCCTGGCTGCCCCAGAGACCTGAGCCGGGAGGGTGGGGTGGGATATAGGGACCTGGGTAGTTTGGCCAGCTGGCCAATCCAGATACCCTGACAAGCTGGCAAGACACTCCGTGGAGTTGGGCTGGGTGGCCCGGGCTTGAATGAGGGACTTGCTCAGCTCAGTGGCAGGAGCCTGAACGGGCTGCCCGGGCACCAAGTACTTCCTTGCATTTGGAAGGGACCCAAAGGGACTGTGGGACAGGTGCATTGGGAGATGCAGAATGCACTGCTGCAGCCAAACTGAGAGACGGCTGGGCACGGCTGCTCCAGGACGGATCTGACCGGGACGGTGCTGTTGTATGGATGGGCGGAATTGTGCCCATTCCCTGCCACCGATGCCCCTGAGTGTGTCCCCGACCCCAGCCCCAAGTCAGGGCTGGCCTGAGACAACAGGGCCCAGTTGCCCACTGCAAGACTGTGAAAACTACATCCCCTTGAGTCTCCACTTCCAGCCAGGGGCCTCCACACACCCCAGGGGCACAGGTGCCAGGGCGGCGGGTTAAAGTTAAATGGGAGCTTGTCTCTCCCAACCGTCCTCCCCCATGGACCCTGCCCCCTCCCCCATCTGCCCTGCCCAGATGTTTTTCTGCCTTCCTCCCCTGTCTGAGTCCTTGACCTGCCTCCCAAGTGGGCAGCCCATCCTGGCAGGCACCTGGCAGGCAGCAGCCGGCCGTGCAGTGCCCTGCTGCTGTGACTCACAGCTCCTGCCCCCTGCCCCGCCCCACCCCTGCAGCAGGTGCCTGGGACTGGCCTTGCAGTGAATGCAGGCTGGAGGCAGCCCTTCTGCAGGGCTGGGCTAAACCCGGCTGCACAGGAAACGCCTGCACACTTTCTCTCCCCCACCCCCGGCTCTCGGACATGCTGCCGATTTTCCCACAGGCCCTGCAGCGGGGGGAGGGCGCAACCCCCCCCCCCCCCGGCCTGCTTTGCTGCCCTTCACTCGCACACCTGCTCCAGGCCGGCTGATCCCTATCAGCCAGCGGGCCGGGGATGAGAGGAGTCAGCGGCACGCACAGCTGTCACTGGCATTATTAGCGTGGCCGCGCTAGGAAGCCATCGGGGAGGCAGCCCGGAGGAGAGCAGCCAGCGCACCTTTCAGTTGCAAGAGCAGCCAGATTAATCCCAAACCTCCTGTGTCCAGATGTCCCTGCACAGGGCGGCAGGGAGAAGAAAGGGGAGATGGATTTAGTGCGCTCAGTAATTAGCCCTTAAGTACCTTTTTGTCCCTTCCCAAACTGAGCTCTGCAGAGTTGAGTCATTTTTAAACCAGATCATTTTCTGGCTCAGTGAGCAGAGCCTTTCTGGAGGGAGGCGGGGGGCTGGGGGCAGGCTGCTCACATCCCGTCAGTGCCTCTCACCACAAACCCTGTGTGTATGGACTGGGGGGGCTCGGCACTCGCAGCGGGGCGTGCAGGAAATGTGCCGGGGAGGATGAGTGTCTCTGGTGTGAGGTATGGGGATGCGTGCAAGGCCGTGCGAGTGAAGCACGAGGGGTGCAAAGGTGGGTGTGTGGTTCTGAGGCACAGTGACGTGTGCGTGGGAGGCGGTGCAGAGGCACGCACATACTGAGCTGTGTCTGGGGAGGTGGGCACCCCCTGATTACAGACACCAGAGCCCCAGCGAGCGCCCGGCTGTGCTCTGGGGCGCCCGCTCACTGAGGGCTGGGGGAAGCTCCGCTGGCTGCTGGAGCCATTGCTCAGGACATTGTTGTGTTTGATGGGACCTGCCATCGGAGCTGCTACCAGGAGAGGCTCCCACCAGCCCATGGGGTGTATCACGGGGTGCGTACGAGTGGGGGGGTGCAATCCAGCTGAGCAGTCGCTCATCTCACAAGACAACTGAATTCGCTACCCCAAGGACGGTGGAAGCAGCCACAGCCCCCTCCGTCAACACGCAGCGCTCGCCGGCCGGCTCGACCCGGGGGCTGCGTTGCGGGAGCTTTGGCGGCTGGAGTTGCTGTCAGGCCCGGGGCAAGGAAGGCAGATTCCTGCTGGATGACTTGTGGGAGTGAGCGTCCCACACACACCACAGTGTTTTCTAATCCCCAGCCGCCCGAGGACGGGGGTTAGTGAAGGAATGGCAGGGCCGGGGCCACCCCAGGGTGACTGCCACTGACCCGCTCAGGCAGTGTGGAGCTGGAAGGAGCCCCGTGCTGCCCAGTCCCAAGGAAAGGAGCCATTTCCTAGCCCCGGAATTTGGGTGTGAAGGCGCCTGGGCTCTACCTTCCCGCGATAACACCTTTAACTTTCACATCCTGTTGTCTTGGCAGCCTGTCCAGTCCAGGTCACCACTTAGCCAGCGGAGGGCAGCGGGAGAACAATGGGAGATCAGTGCGGGATTGTGGGAGAGAGCTGGGCTGGAGCCGCTCTGTCTGGGGCTCCCTATTCTAACCTCTTCAGGCTTTGTTCAGCTGCAGAGGCTATCAGTACTTCCTGCTGGAGCCAACAATACCGCTGCACAGCTGGGCTCTGGTTCATCTGGTTTACAGGCCACACATTCAAGGGGGAATTGGAGCGGGAGGGGGAGGGGGGAGAGGCCGAAATATTATAGTGTGTGTGTGTGTGTGTGTGTGTGTGTGCGTGCGCACGCAATGGGGGAGGGAGGCTGCAGTTTGGAGTGGCTTTTTCTTTACTGCCCCCCCCAGTTTTCATTGAGTGTCTTTTGGGCAGGATGGGGTGCAGATCCTTATCTAAGCTGCTTTTGAAAAGAGGGAAAGCCGGAGACTCGTGAAAGAGCCTGGAGCTTTCTGCAGGAGCCGGGGACGGATTGTATGAGCTCAGTGGGTTCAAGCTGCCTGGGAAATGGAAAACCTTGCTCTTGGCTGGGGAGTCGAGAATATTGATCCGACTCTCTGTTTCTGGAGCCCCTTCCCAGGGCAGGGAGACGCTGACTGCCCGGTACACACATTACTGATTAGTGCATGACGTAATGCACCTCATGTATAGTGGGTAAATATATCAATAGCCCCATTTTGCAGTTGGGGAAAGTGAGGCACAGCAAGGTTAAATGCCCTGCCCGCGGTCACGCAGCAAGTCTGCAGCAGCCCTAAGAGATCTGATGCCCACTCCTGGACTGTACCCACTGCACCCCGCCTCCTGGGCTGGTCCGCATGCAGTGTTGCACCGGATTAACTAAAGGTGAGATGTGGCACCAGTGCAGTTAGCACAGGCCAGGCCTGACAGCTTCCTGAAGGGGCAGCCCGTGTGCCTGGCCATGCTTCCACTTCAAGGCAATCACCGTCTCCACTGATGTGTCAGAGGCTTTGGAATCATAGAATATCAGCATCCAGGAGTGTTGGGCCGGCTGGCAGGAAGCCCTTGCCACGCCCATGAGGTTGTCCCCAGCATTCATTGACCATCCCCTTGTCTCATAAGAACGGCCAGATTGGGTCAGACCAAAGGTCCATCTAGCCCAGTGTCCTGTCTGCCGACAGTGGCCAGTGCCAGGTGCCCCAGAGGGAATGAACAGAACAGGGAATCACCGAGTGATCCATCCCCATTGCCCGTTCCTGCAGAGGGGCTCCTGTGCTTTCGCTCCTGCAGGAGCGGGATCGTGTACGGGGGCTCTGCTTGGCTCTTGTATAGGTTCAGCTGCTTCTGCGTAGTCTGTGTTCTGCGCCATGGATGGGAGCCTTCCCTGTCCTGTTGTCACTGCTCACGTGGGTCTGTACAGTGTGTGCGCAGGACAGGCGTGTAGGCAGGTGGGAGGCCGCCACGGCTGGGATCCTGTGATAGTAATGAATGCTTCGAGGGGGAGCTCTTGGGGCAAGGCCTGTCTTTTGGTCTGTGTTTGTCCAGCACCATGCACATCGGGCTGCTGCAATATAAACAATTATTCCTGTTTTTTCTTGCCTATAGCACCTTCCGCCCAGTGCACCCAAAGCACTTGCAATACCACCCCTCCCCCCTCGCTCTGCGGTAGAGATCACCGTCCCCTTTGGACAGAGGGGGAAAGTGAGATGCAGAGAGATGAACTGACTTGCCCGAGGTCATGCAGCCAGTCAGTGGCAGCAGCAGAACAAGCACGCAGCTATCCTGACTCCCAGCCCGCTGCTCTGACCGCCAGGCCACGCTGCCTGCTCCACTCTGCCGCAGGCTTCCACGCGCCTTTCGAGCCTGGTATATTGTCTTTCATGGTTCAAGTGAACCCGCAAGGGGCTCCCATGGTCCATGTAGCCAAGAACAGGAATCATGAGAAATGGCCAGATTCGGCTCTGCTACCCTCAACTTCTGCGCCCTGGATGCCCTGTTCTGTTCGTGCTGCTCCGACTGGCCGTGTGTCTAGGGGGAATGCAAAGAGGCTGCATGACTGCCCTGTTCTCGTGGGATGATGGATGTCCTCATACACCAGCCTGATGTTTGCAGGGTTGTGCGACAAAAGGCATCTGGCTGCTGGAGCTGCAGAACGGGACCCTTCGTCTGTGGCCACACCGGCTCCCTGCTCCGCCAGCAGGGATCGAACGGCCGCCGGACAAGGTTAGAGGCAGGATGCAGATGCCCCCTCCCCCCCACAGTGATGGTTATATTGGTGGCAGGTGGGGGGCAGATGTGCCAGCATGTCAGCGTCCACACATGTGGGCAACATCTGTGAGTGGCCGATGTCACTGTCCTGTCGGGAGACGCTGAGACAGACACCGAATAGACTGGGAGGCTGATCAGGCTCCTTCACCTGAGCCTGTACTTCCCACGCCTGCTCGTCTCGTCTCAGAGTGCCGCTGCGCTGGCCCGTACGGCACACTCGGCTCTTTGTGGGGAAGTGGGGTGTACGGGGTTCAGTGGGGCTGGACACGCAGCGCAAGAGGGGGCTGTCGTCTTTGCTGTTGGGCCGGCATAGTGCAGCACCCACTGGGTGCAAAGAGTAAGGAATGGCTTGGGGAAACGGGGCGACATGCAGGCCTTGTCTATACACAGCAGTTGCCCTGATTTACCCAGGTTGGTTTCTAATCTGATTTCCGTTGGCACGACTTGTCTGTAGGCGAGGCCAAGCCAGATAGAGCTGAGGGTTAACATCAGCAACAGCCTCCTAGCGCTGAGCTCTATCCGCAGTGGCGCATCCCCTCCCCCGGATACTGATTGGCAGCCCCTCGCTCACAGCTCTACGGATGGGACCTGCTTCCCCCTGCTCCGAGGCGTGTGGAGTCGTTCTGGTGAAACGCTGCCTGTTCCACACAGTTCTTGGCCCCTTGACCCGGTGCCAGGTGGGGAGAATCGGGCCCACAGTCGTGAAGAGTCCCACCCTGGCAGAGTGGGCCTGGACCATGCCCTCTCCACTGTCTGCCATTCTGGGACTCTGCAGGGTGGGCACGAATCGCTGCTGGATGGCTAAGAGCGTCTCTGGGACAGACGGACAGGAACCGACGGTGCGGCTGATAAAGGCCGAAGGAGCAGCCCGAGCTCTGCATGCATTTCAGTTACAGCCTCACCGGTCTTTAGCTGGGGCAGTTTCCTTTCTTGTGAATTCTATTCTTGTGACTGTTTCCATCCGCACCCCCGTGGAAAAGGAGCAGACTTTCCAACAGACGGTTCCAGCTCCTCCGTCGGGATCTCTGCGCGGTGAGGGGCTTTCCACACTGACATGGACAGAAAGGATCAGAGCTGAGCTTTCCTACCATTGTTGTATTGAGTCTCGGGTTGCCAATTTTGGTTGGACGTATTCCTGGAGATTTCATCACAGGACATAATCTTTAATTCCTGGAGACTCCAGGCCAATCCTGGACGGTTGGCACCCTAATTGGGCCCAAGGCTCCTTCCATTGATGCCAAGTCTCAATCCAGGCAAAGTCCAGCCAAGTTACAAACCTCCAAAACCGAGGCGCAATCATGGAAATGTTGGCAGCTCCTTAACCAGAGCAGGTGCTGCAGTGACCCCCTCCAGCGCCCCAAACTACTGCAGTGGGGGGTGAGTCATGAGCCTTCTCTGGCTCTGCTGGCCAAGGAAGAGGTCAAGCCAGCTGGGAAGCAGGCCACTCCTTTCCAGTCTGACCACCAGCAAGTGGCCAGGGGTTCCACACAGCCAGGGCCCCCACACAGCCAGGGCCCCATGAAGTGGTTTTCACTGCCTGTGCCTAAAGTTAGCTCTGCCTCCAGTAGCAGGCTCCTGTCTCCTCATCCTGACGCATCTTGCAGAGAAGTTAGCACAGAGGTCGCTGGGGGAGTCGAGGGAGATGAAAACACTGAGTCATCTACAACTGCAAAATAAATAAATAACGTGAAAATCCCCCTCCTACAAAAAATAAACAGGAGCAACGTCTCCTGAGTCACATTCCGTGTCAGGCCATAAAAATGTAAAAGATAAAATTTGTAGCATCAAAATTTGACCCACGAAAGAGCCTTGTGTAGGAGGAACAGCCTTGGCAATGCTGCGTGTGTCTGGTAAAGACAACCCCAGGAGGGCATGTGCAGCGAGAAACAGCTTCTATCAGTCTAAACAACTGGCAATCCAAAATGCCTCTTTTTTGCAGGGTGAACCCTAAGCACCCAATCTTGCAACACCGCCACCCTGGCCCCAGCGCCGGCTCCAGGGTTTTTGCTGCCCCAGGCAGCAAAAAAAAAAAAAAAAAAGCCGCGATCGCAATTGCGATCGCGATCTGCGGCGGCAATTCGGCGGGAGGTCCTTCGCTCCGAGCGGGAGTGAGGGCCCCTCCGCCGAATCGCCGCCGAATAGCTGGACGTGCCGCCCCTCTCCCGAGTGGCCGCCCCAAGCACCTGCTTGGTCAGCTGGTGCCTGGAGCCGGCCCTGCCTGGCCCCTCTTGTCAGTTTTGCTCTTGCCGTTTTTACAGGCCGATGGGACAGGCACCCGGCGTCTGACCAGCCGATATAGGGACGTATGTGCAATTTATGCACAGTCCAGATTTTGTGCAAGCNGGGGGGGGGGGGGGGGGGGGGGGGGGGGGGGGGGGGGGGGGGGGGGGGGGGGGGAAATGGTAGAGACAGGGCTGAGGGCCTTTGAAAATCTGATGTCAATGGCTTTTATTTGGCATATTTGCTCTTCCCAATGTGCAGCGAGATACCATAGGAATCGAACCCCATGGGGACCCATGTCCCAGCCCTTACATCACCTGGGTCCAGTGTCACTAAAAGAGCCGAAAGGTTCCAGATGTAGACGGCGCTTGCCGGTTTTTCTCCTCTGGCGCAGTGGGACTCGTTACACGAAGAGTAAAACTCTTCGGTGCAGGAGACAGAGATTCCTTGGGGGCTGGCCCCACGCAGCGGGACGAACGCCCCAGGAACTAAGGACCTTTCCCAGGTGTCTCACGGGTAGGTCTCAACCACATACTCAAGGTCTAGTTGATCGCCATATTTGGGTCGGGAAGGGAGTAAATGGGGGATTCTCTGTAACTTGGAAATCTTGAAATCAAGATTTGAGGCCTTCAGAAACTCAGCCCGAGGTTCTGGGCCTGTTGCGAGTGCGTGGGCGAGGTGCTGTGGTCTGTGATGGGCAGCAGGCCAGACTAGATGATCACGATGGTTCCTTCTGACCTTAAAGTCTATGAGACCATCCCAAATCTCACCCCCTTCTACCTCAAGTACAAGGCACATGTTTTTGACCTGCCTTCTCTAACATAAACGTACATCCATATGTGCACCTACCCTGGGCCCAGGTCAGATATAGGTGTAGTCATTAAAAAAGAAGAAGAAAGAAATCCAAAACACGACACCCCACTGCACACACTTCTGACCCCAGGCACAGGACAGAACAAGCACATGACAACACAGATTCATGCTCTCCTGCAAGGCGCTCAGATGCTATGGTGATGGACGTAGTATAAAAACCTATAGAAGCTAGACTATTGATTAGCTGCACATAAAACACATCTCTAAACCATAACAGGCTAAAAAGGACGGTGGTATTTGAATAGTGCACTGGCCTGGGACTCAGGAGATGTGAGTCATGTTCCTGGCCCTGCCAATTCTGAACAAGTCCCTTAATGGCGCCGTGCCTCAGTTTCCCCATCGGTCAAGCGGGACTAATGATCTCTGCTTCCTATAGTGTCATCAGACTGAACAGCTGGGTGGCTGGAAAGCGCTGTGAACACCAGTGACAGAAGTGCAAGGAACCAACCCCGGGGCCACGCGGTGCCTGACACCAGGCGGCCGGGCTCCTGACCGCTTCCTACATTTTTTGCATGTAAAGAAATATTTATTTCCTTGTATTAGAAAACAACCCCCCAGCCCCCCCGCCCCCCAATCCAAGCCGGAGGGGGGGGGGGAGGGGCAGCGCGATGAGCTGGTTGAAGCCTGGGGAGGGGAGGGCAGGAGCTGGTGTATGGGGGGGGCACGGGGCCCTGCGAGCGGCTGGGGGGGGGGAGGGGGCGGTAATCTCCTCTCCCGGGCCCGCGAGGTGATCAATGACCGCCGGGCCGGGCCCGGTTCTCAGGCTCTGCCCAGGCTGCAGGTGATTGGGGGCGGCGGCGGCTCCCTGTTTGTGGTCGCCATGGGCACCGCCCGGGAGGCGCCAGGCTGACAGCACTCAGGGTTTTATGAATGGGTGACGTCACAGCCCTGGCGTCTAACGGTCTGAGCAGCTTGTTTAGACCCAGACCCAGGCTGCGGAGGGGGGCGGGGGCCGCGGGGCCCGGGCTGGCGGCGGCGGCGGGGGGGGGCGCAGAGAAAATCTGCAACGAGCGGGGCTGCCAAGCGCCCCCGGCATGGGGAAAACAACCGGGGGGGGGGTTGCAAAAAGTCCCCGCCACGCGAGCGGGGAAGGGGGGCGCTGCCCAAACCCCGGGGCGCTGGGGAGCAACGAGCGGAGCAGCGCCCCCCGTGCCGGCTGCTGGCGCTTCGCCTTTCCCGCCCGGCGGGGGTTCAGCGCAGCGCAGCCCAGCAATGAATCCCGCGTGAGCGATCCGTCGCTGCCCCTCGCAGCGTGCACCCAGCCTGGTGCTGCTGGGCCGCCGGGCCACTGGTCTGACTCAGGCCGGCCTTTATGTGCAATGCCCCCCGCCCCCCCCCCGCAGTGTTTTCTGCCTGTTGCATGAGTGTGTGTGGGGGGGTTCTGTCTCTGCCCCGCCTGTGTGTGTGTGTGTGTGTGTGGGGGGGGGTCTGTCTCTGCCCCGCCTGTGTGTGTGTGTGTGTGTGGGGGGGGGGGGGGTCTGTCTCTCCCCCGCCTGTGTGTGTGTGTGTGTGTGGGTGGGGGGGGGGTGTTCTGTCTCTTTGCCCCGCCTGTGTGGGTGTGTGGGGGGGTGGGGGGGGGGGGGGGGGGTGGTTCGGGGGTGGTGTCTGTGGGGGGGGGGGGGGGGGGGGGGGGGCTGTCGCGGCCCCGCCTGTGTGTGTGTGTGTGTGTGGGTGGGGGGGGGGGGTCTGTCTCTGCCCCGCCTGTGTGTGTGGGTGTGTGTGGGGGGGGGTCTGTCTCTGCCCCGCCTGTGTGTGTGTGGGTGTGGGGGGGGGGGTCTGGCTGGGCCGGGTGGGGGGGTGGGGGTGGGGGGGGGGGGGGGGGGGGGGGGTTGTGCGTGTGTGGTGGGGTGGGGTGGGGGGGGGGGGGGGGGGGGGGGCCCGGCCCTCGCCCGGGCGGGGGTGGGGGGGGGGGGGGGGGGGGGGGGTTGTGCGTGTGTGGTGGGGTGGGGTGGGGGGGGGGGGGGGGGGGGGGGTTCTGTCTCTCTGCCCCGCCTGTGTGTGTGTGTGTGGGGGTGGGGGGGGGTCTGTCTCTTTGCCCCGCCGGTGTGTGTGTGTGGGGGGGTGGGGGGGGGGGGGGGGGGGGGGGGTTGGGGCCGGGTGGGCCGGGGGGGGGGGGGGGGGGGGGGGGGGGGGGGGTCTGTCTCTTTGCTCCGCCGGGGTAGATCCTGTGGGGCAGCTGGATTTGTCTGGGGGGGGAGGGGACTTTGCCAACAAGTTGGGGGGCGGTGTCGGAACGGTCGTTAAAAAGCTATTCCAAGTGCTTGTCACATTCCTTTAATCCTCCCCCTTTCTCAGCCAAATGCCCTCAAGCTGCCTCCACCTGCGCGCCGCCCCCCTCCCCACGCACGTGAAACCCTCCCGCCCCCAAACCCATTTGTCTCTGCGCGTCACTGTCCCTTTAAAACCCTCTCCGAACGCGCGGCAGAGAGAAGGGCGGGGGGTGGGGGGCCTGGAAACCACGCCCCCTCAAGGAGGGCCTCTCGGATTGGCTGCTTGGGCAGGGAGCTGGCCCCGCCCCCCAGGGCCCCGCACTCTATAAGTAGCCGGCGCGGCCCGCTGCCGCTCAGTGCTCCTCGCAGGGTCCTGCCGCCGACGGATCATCGTCCCGCTCCCAGCCCAGCATGAAGGTCGCCAGCGCCGCCGCCGCCTCCCCCGGGCCCAGCTGCGCCCTGAAGCGGGTGCGGCTGGGCGGGGGCGCGGGCGAGGCCGTGCGCTGCCTCTCGGAGCAGAGCGTGTCGCTGTCGCGGGCCGGCGGCGGCTCCCCGCGGGGGCTGCCCCTGCTGGAGCAGGCGGAGCAAGCGGCCGCCGCCGCCTCGCTGCTCTACGACATGAAGGGCTGTTACTCGCGGCTGCAGGCGCTGGTGCCCACCCTGCCCCGCCACCGCCGCGTCTCCAAGGTGGAGATCCTGCAGCACGTCATCGACTACATCTGGGACCTGCAGCTGGAGCTGCAGCACCCGCCGGCCCGCGGCCAGCCCCTGGGGGGCGGCCCCGACGGGGAGCCCGGCGGCGCCGCGGAGGTGAGACGGCTGCTCCGGGGCCCCTCTCCCCTCCCCGCCCTCCTGCTCTGAGCCCCTCTGCCCGCTTCCCTGACTGCTCCCCTCCCCTGCCGTCTGACCTGGGCTCCCCCACACCTGTGCTGGGCTCCAGGGCCTCCTGCTTGGGCCCCCCCCGTCGAGGTGCCCTGCTCCTCTGTGTCTGGAAATGTCAATCTCCCTTGGAGTGGCCTGACCAGCCTGCTGTGGGCTTCCCCATAGCCGTGTCTGGGGACGGAGCGGCTGTAGTTGCCGTTGCTGGTATGGGTTCCCATGATCCGGCTCCCAGCCCCTGGAGTCTCTAAGGCTGTGACTGTAAAAGGCTTGGCCTGGTTGTAGTGACCCCAGCTGGGTCAGGCTAGGTCCCTATGCAGCATTGTGGTGATGGGCAGTGGCCTTTCTGCTGAAGCCATGAGATGGGGAGGAGGGAAGCCTGCCGTAAGGGACAGGTGCTGCCCTGTGACCAGGAGACTGAGCAGGACCATGGCCCCAGACTTGTGATTTACCCTTTGCCTCCTCTCTGTTCCAGCAGGCTGCCTGTGTGAGTGCCAGCGACAGGATCCTCTGCCACTGAGAGCCTGCCTGGGAGCATGGAGCACTCCTAGGGCTGAGGAGCAGTAGCTCTGTTCCCCATAAGGGGGAGGTGTGGCTGGTATCCCCCCCTCCCTAGCTCCACAGGAGTCCTCTGAAGGGAGAGCTGTGGCGAGCCCTCTTGAAGGAGATGAGGATGGGGAGTCTGTGCTGAGCCTTCCTGTTCCCTGCGTGTGGAGCCTTCTGGGATCCTGGAAGGAGGAACAGGAACCAGGACCGGAGCTATCGGCAACAGCCCTGGCTCTTCAGCTGCTGCTGTGACATCAAAGACTCTTGAGACTTTTCTGTATGGGAGACTCTTAACTTTATAAAAAAACAAACAAAACTAAACCTGTATCCTTCTCAGATTGCTGAGAATATTCCCTGTATTGTATATTACAATGATGCTACCGAGAATATTGTTCTACAATAGTTGGAGTTTTTGTTATTAAACAAATGCTGATTGTTTATGGAGAACTGTCTCCTTTTGTAGTTCCTGTGCCTTGGCCCCCCTCTGCCCCTGCCAGTCAATGGGGCCCTTCTAAACGTGTCTTGAAATGGTGCTTTGCTGGACTTGGCTCTGTGACCAGCACTAGTCAATTGTAGGGCAGTGGGTGCAAACCGGTTCGTTTACTGAATCCCTTCACAAAGGCCACGCATGCCTGCATTAGTGTTAGCCCTGGTCCAGCCCTGAGCAACTACAGCCGGGGTTCGTCTAGTCAGGGAAGTCCAACTTTGGAGTGAAATTCTGGGACTCTCAGATAAGGTAAATAAAGCCTCTGCACCTGCCCTTGACTGATGCCTCTCGGGGGGCAGTGTACTAGGTATGCTGGGGAGGGTTTGGGTTGACTAGAGTGCCATGAACCAAACCTCTTACACCCTAGGTCAAGTGCTGATCTCTGTCCTGTAAGGACCTATTGGGCCAGTAACATACTCTAGCAGGCAAGGAGCCAGTAGGATGTCCTGGCTCCCTGGCAGGAAGTGATGGGTCAGCCAGTTTGGGTGACTGTTCCAGGTGCACAGAACTCAACCTGATATTTTATCAGAGGTATAAAAATGTCTATTCTAACCTTCTATGAGCTTAAATTATCACAATTTTGGGAGGGGGGGGGAAAGACACCAGAGGTGTTAACTAGAATGACAGCTGTTGAGATTCAAAAAGCTAATGCTTTATAACTTTAAAAACCCATCACCATCTAGGAAGTAAATGGCCTTAAATCAAACAAGCGTTCACACATTTTATTACTTTGCCATCTATAAATTCTGATTATTAATGGAAATATCGTGTGTGCAAATTTAAGCCTGGTTACAGCCCATCTCAGGGGGGAGGGGAGGAAGACCCCTCAGTCCATCTAGTCACTGTCCTTCCTCTATAGCAGCCTAGCTGAAGCTTTGGATACAGGAGAGTACAATCTTGTCCGTGTTAACTGATAACCTGCCCCCTTCCAGTATCTACTGGGTTTAAATAGGAGTCTGGGATGCACCAGGACTAATACACAAATTAAATTCCCCCAACAGCAGCACCTCCATTGTATTCTGCAGAGGCTAATCCTCCCCGCCATCACACTGTCTTCTAAACTCCCAGCACGCTGCTTCTATTTGGTTTTAGGGTTTTTAACCATTAAACTCTACTTTTTTTCTTTTCTTCCAATTAAAAGTAAAGCTGAGGTGCCAACCCCTCTGCCCAGTGCAGGTGCTGGGAGCCAGCCCCGGTGCTGGGGGAGCTGGCTTGGCTCTGGGTGGGGGGTAAAACAGTTTTGCTTTGAGGTTCCTGCTGTTAACAGGACCCCCCCACACACACCAGTGGAGGAGCCGGCTGTTCCCTCTCCTGAGTTGCTCTGTTCTTCTTTCCCTTTTGGCTCCCTCCCAGCCCATCTGGAGCCTGGCTCAGCCTGCCTGTTTGTTAATGTTTCAATCAGCTGTGTGCTAAGGAATGTGCAGTTATTTAACCTGAACTTCCCCAGGTGTACACAGGCGCCTCTCTGTCTGAGGCTGCAGGCCCTTCCCAGGCCTTTGGCACAGATCTATTAGACAAACACTCAGCCCCCCTCCCTAGCACACACGGCTGCCTTGTGGAGCTAACGTCCCACCCCCACAGCTGCATCTCAGCCCTGGGAACACAGAAACATTGCACAAGAGACCCAGGGAGGGAGACGTTACACACAAAACTCCCCCTTCAACTGCTGCTTGGAAAGTCAATAGATTAACCACTTTCCAGCCACACGGAACTGAGAACATACAGAGCAGCTCCCCTTAGCCTGGGCTGGTTCTTACCTGCTTTAGCATGTTAGTTAGAAATGATTCCACCACCGATTGAATTGGGGGTTCCAGCAGGAGAGAATCTGACCTCATACTTTTTTCCTACAGTGATTTCTCTTCCTGGGCCCATGATATGGCCTGTAGGCCCATGAGAACTGTGATACTGGTGTGTACAGGACAACAAAAGGAGGGTCCTCAGCCATAGGGTAGAGTCACTAGCCAGGAGAACCAAGGAGGTGAGGGCAGCTAAGTGTGAACAGGTAGATCAAGAGGTGAGGGCACAGGGCACCTAGGTTCTGCCACTGATTTCTGGTGTGACTGGGGAAGTCACATCACCGCCTCAGTTTCTCTAGCTAGAAAGTGGGAACAAAGATCTGACCAGCCACCCACTGGTGTTACAAGACAGAATGTCTTGCTCTTTGTGAAGTGCTTTGAGATCCTCGGAGGGGAGGCACTAGACAAGTGTGGGTGTATGATTAGAAGGTTGCAGGCTACTCGTGTGGTGGCATTGGCCTGGGGGGGGGGGGGGTGTCTGGGTCTTGTGCAAACTCCCTGTGTGATTTTGGGCAAGTCACTTAATCCCTCTGTGCCCAAGTTCCCACGTTGCTGATTGCGTATCATCGTCCTTTCGCCCATCCTCTGGCTGCCTGTTTCCACAGTCCGCTCTCCGGGGCAGGGACTGTCACAGCACCAGGAGGCCCTGAGTTCAGCTCGAAGCACTAGTGTAAAACAAGTCGTTTCCTCTGCGGGCTGGAGCCCTCTGTTCTTAGCCCTGCGGCCCCTTTGAAAGGCTCTAAGAATAGCTCGCTTCCCGGGAGGAAGGTGGGTGGCTGAATGGGACGGTGCAGCCAAGGGCCAGGGACAGAAGTGCAGTAGCCCCCTCCCCTGGCTCCCAGGGGCCCGGAAAAGGGCAATGAGTTTTCTTTTCATCCGAATCGGCCCAGCTCAGAAGCAGCATCTGGTCTGCAGGGAGGTCGAGGCCTTACCCAATTTTCCAGCTGGGTTGAGTGAAGCGCAAGGCGGTTAAAAGTGACTTGTTCGAGGTCATCCCTTGAGTCAGCGGTTCAGCCCCATTTGGAAGGCAGGCTCCTCGCCTTTGCTGTGACCGCGGAGCTGAAGGGGGAGTTGCTTGGCCTCTTGCTGAAGCAGGAGGAGCTTGTGAAGGGCCAATCCTGCAGTGACTTCGCAGGGGCGAGGGAATGAGGGGTGCAGGGTGCTGCTCGCTTTGGAAACGCCAGGCCTGCCTGCATTTCCGCCGCACGTTGTTGCAAAACCTCATAAGCAGAGTTGTAAATAGAAGCGCTCAGAAGGAGGAAATTGCATCAGAGGGGGTTGTGTAATTCCAGCCCCAGCTGCAGGGATGCCTCAAAGGGCACTAGACAGGCAAAGGGCACCACAGCCCTGACTGGAGCTGGCCTCTGCTATCCGGCGGGGCTGACTCACCCCACCCAAGCCTTCCGGGGCGCCAGATGCCGCAGCAGGGTGATTTACTCACTCAGCGTTAGCATGGAACGGACTTTCCTCGGGATCCGGGTGACATTCCGAACCAAGGGGGCGTAACCAAGGAGGCCCAATGGACAGCTGGGTCTAGGGAGACCCCGACCCCCATGGCCTCGGTGCAGGAGAGAGCCATGGCCCGTCGCCTCCATGTGCAAGGATACTGGACTCAGCGTGTAAGGGTACAGGAGAGAGCCTTTGCCGCCGTTGGATGCGGGAGACCCTATTCCCTGGGCGCAAGTGTACGGAGCGATCCCTGTGCCCAGGTGTCGGCGTGCAGGCGAGTCGCTGTTCCCAGGTCCGGGGCGGCTCCTGTGATTGTGTCCCAGGACTGCAAGTCATTTGACCTTTTCCCTGGTGTCTGTGAAGGAGGGCATGCTCCGGCCCTTCCTAGCACCCCCCACCCGTCCCATTCATTCCTGGGAGGAGTTTGCCCTGGCAGCTCCTTCTCCACTCTGGGGTTGGCTTAATTCAAGAGCCCTGGAGAGCTGGGTGGACTCCCTCACCCCTCTCCCGGCTCCTGTCCTCAGCCAAACAGAAGGGAGAACACCCCAGCAGCGTGGGGGTCTCTTGCGAGCTTCCAGGAACGTCGTGACCTGCAGGTGGCCTCCCTGGGCACTGAGCTAGCCTGGCAGAAGGGCGCCGTTGCCTGGCTATTCAGCATCATGGCGTGAGCCGGGGGTTGTGCTGGATTTGCAGTGCCGTGCCCGGGGTGGCTGGTCAGGAGGGAAAGCGCAATCCAAGGGGCCCCTGAAGCTCTGCCCAGCTCCTGCACACGTTAGGGAAGAATAGCAGGGTAAGCTACGCCCCCGTGGGATGTGGGGCCTCGCCTGGCATTGCAGGGGGTGCTGCTCTGGGGGGGGTTGGCGCGCCGTGCAGACTGGTGCCCCGGAGCAGCCGTGCTGCATGGATCCTGCGGCTGGAGGGTGGCCATGCTAGCAACTGTGAGTGGGGCCTGGGCTGACTCTGAGCCCCAGGCTGCTAACCTGGCCCGTCAGAGCCACCCGCCCCAGAAAACCTCCCCATTGAGCCACTCACAGACCATCCAGCCGGCCATGAGGTGGGACATAGTGTCCCCCTCCCCAAGTTAGCTGCCTGGAATCATCAGCACTTCCCTGGTGGAGCCTGCCCTGGTTAACCCCTCCTGCGCCGGGCAGGCTCAGGACCTTGGCTGCAGTGAGCAGTGAGTCGTTTGCCTGGAATCCTGTGCAGGTTGCCACTTTGTTGGCCAGCTGCAGCCTCTCATAGGCACTGATGGACTGAACAGCCCTAGCTCCTTCACGGGGTGTGTGTGAGAGAGACGATGGGGCAGCTCGTAGGGACCTCGAGATCCTCCTGGCCCCCCTTTCTCTGCGCAGTTCTCAGCTCCTGTCCTGGCTGCTCGATGGCCCAGCCGGCGTACCAGGAATTCCGGGGGCGAATTTGCCATTGGGCTGGTGTTAGTCTCTCCCGATTAAGAAGGCTGCAGGGGGGTTGAGTGGTCAATTACATGAAAAAAAAAAAAAGGCAAACACTCCCATGTCTCAATCTGCTAAGGCCCTGTCTAGGCTGGAGATACATTCTGCACCAATGGAGCGACCCCAGCGCAACTGCCAAGCCTCGATGTGCTGCAGGAGTGTAAGAGGGGGAAGAGACACCAGGCCCAGCCCTGTTCTGTACTGATGCAGTGTGTCTGAATTAGGGGTTGGCCCCACTGTCACTCCACCAGTGTGCTGACCCCGTGCCAATTTCCCTGCTCCAGACAAGCCCACGGACTCAGAGGCAGGGCAGCTGTCAGGGGATGCCTTGGTAGTTGGGGAGAAGTAGGTGAGGGAGGATTGGGGGGGTTCAGTTTTATGCATGCAGCTCTGGTTTTCACACTATCTGGATCTGATGGGCCTGCGGGTGCCAAGCAGGCAATGAAGAGAAATGTGAGCTAATTAGTCAGGGATCGAGAAACCCAGCAAGGGACTATGTGCTAAATGGGACAGGCCACTGGAAATGACTTCTCGTTGGAAGTAATAATAACCCTAAGTAACACTTCAATTTATACCCCCCTTTTTGTCCCAAGGGATCCCCAAAGTTCTTGGCAAACTTTGTATAGGATTAATTTAATTTGCCACTGAAATGCAGCCACCTCTTGGGTGGAACCTGCAGCTGTTTAACAGAGTTTGGGATGTGAAGTGAAGAAGGCGGCCAACTGGCCATGTGGACAGACAAAACCCTGACCAGTTGAATTTCAGCTGGGTTAACTCCTGCTCCTACCTAATGATCACAAGTGACCAGCGCGGCAGCTTTCATCTCAGGGATAGGGAATGCGACAGGTGAATGCGCGGGAGCACAATTAGCGTCTCGCTGGAATGCAGCGTACGATCTACCAGTCACCCTCCCATAGGAGAAGCCAGGCCGGCCGACTCTAGAGCCGCTGGGATTCTCAAGGCGCTTGAGAAAGGAGCCGCGGCAGATCCATCGTCTACACTAGAGCCGAGGGAATCTGAGCTGGGCTCTTCCTTGCACGGAGTAACAAACACATGGGACAAGATACCAGGGGAAACAACGGCAGCAATGAGGATAAATGAGCTCGAGAGACAACCAGAGTCACCCTGCCAAAGGCAGCAATTGCAGGGGCTGCAGACCAGGAGGAAGGTGAGGCGAAGAGATCCCTGTGCTTGTAGCTGGAGCAGCTGTGTGCACCTCCCCACCCCCACAGTGCCGCCTGAGGCTGGAGGCCAGCCCCTGCCTTGCTGGGAGCGGAGGAATATGGCAGCGACTCCGGCTGGGGGAGGTTGCGAGCGCCCCCAGGGCAGTGTTTGCAAACCCCTGCCTAGAGTGCGGCCTAAGGGGAGCAGCTGGGTCTGGAATCACTCACAAGCAGCCAAGCAGCAGGGAAGGGGGCTCGCCAGGAGTGAAAAGTGGCAGAAAGGTCCCAGGTTTGTCAGAAATGGGACCATTTTAAAAATGCCCCGTAAAGCCAAAGTCCCCGATTCCCTGGGGTTCTGGCTTCTGTGTGAGTGTCCGTCCCTGCGTGGACGAGAGCAAGGGAGCGGTAAGACACCAAGGCCCTGCCTGAGCCCCATTGCGACCGGGGCTTTGGGCAGGCCTGGGGTTGCTGACAACCAGAGCAGAGCAGCAAAGGTACCAGCCCCTGGGTCAGGGCTGCCTCTGGGATGCCGAATCCTGTGCAATGGTGTCCTCTGGTGGATCCTCTGTTTATGACATGCCGAAGACCATAAATGACCTCTAGGGTGCTCCGCCTGGATGCAGTCCCACACCCTGACACCCATGCAGTGGGTACACTGGCTGTTCGCCTCCTCCAGGGAGCACAGTTGATTTCTAAGGAAAAGGCCTCTCCTCCAGGAGTGCTGGGGTCCAGAGGACTGAACATGGAGCCGGACAGCAGGAGAGCCGGCTTCTGTGCCTGTCTTGGCCATTGGCCTGGTGTGTGGGCCTGGGCAAGTCACTGCCCCGCTTTGTGCCTTAGTTTCCCCATATGACAACTGTGGACTGTAATATTGACACACACACACACACCCCTGCTTTGTAAAGAGCTTTGAGCCTTGCTGGTGCCAAGGGCTCTGTGCGTGCCCAGCATTGCACACAGGCCATGGGGCTGCAGAGGATTGGGAGAAGACACAATTCCCGCCCTTTCCTTCGGGTCACTTTATTTTACTCATCTGGCCTCTGAACAGCATCGCCCTTGCTTTGCTGCTTGCCCCTGTGCTACATTCCGGGGGTGGGGAGAGGATTCACCTCCAGCATTAGCAATGCTGAAGAGAGCACAAGACACAGCGAATGCAGCAGAGGCGGCTCCGTTTCCCCCAGAGATGCTGTCATTCTCTTGAGCTGTTCCAAGGAGTCACGGTTTGCACCCTGCGGGTCATAGAAAAGCTGGAGGGTAAAACTCACACTGGGCGTCAAAATTGCCCATCAGACCCAACCCACCTGCTTATTCTGAATCCCAGGCTGCCAGGATGTGACCAGAAATATCATGATGGGTGGGGATGAATATCTTATTGCCCTTATATAAATCCATGGTACGCCCACATCTTGAATACTGTGTACAGATATGGTCTCCTCATCTCAAAAAAGATATACTGGCACTAGAAAAGGTTCAGAGAAGGGCAACTAAAATGATTAGGGTTTTGGAACAGGTCCCATATGAGGAGAGATTAAAGAGGCTAGAACTTTTCAGCTTGGAAAAGAGGAGACGAAGGGGGGATATGATAGAGGTCTATAAAATCATGAGTGGTGTGGAGAAAGTGAATAAGGAAAAGTTATTTACTTGTTCCCATAATATAAAAACTAAGGGCCACCAAATGAAATTAATGGGCAGCAGGTTTAAAACAAATAAAGGGAAGTTCTTCTTCACACAGCGTACAGTCAACCTGTGGAACTCCTTGCCTGAGGAGGTTGTGAAGGCTAGGACTATAACAGGGTTTAAAAGAGAACTAGATAACCTCCATGAATTTAAGTCCATTAATGGCTATTAGCCAGGATGGGTAAGGAAGGGTGTCCCTAGCCTCCGTTTGTCAGAGGGTGGAGATGGATGGCAGGAGAGAGATCACTTGATCATTACCTGTTAGGTTCACTCCCTCTGGGGCACCTGGCATTGGTCACTGTCGGGAGACAGGATACTGGGCTGGATGGACCTTTGGTTCTGACCCAGTATGGCCATTCTTATGTTCTTATGATGGCCAGAGATCCCAGGGTGGGGAGAAAGTACAGAGGGGGGGTGTCTTCCTCCTCCGGCACAAGGCGAGTGGGGTGAGGCGTTTGAGGCCTGCCTGTTTTTGCGATGGGGCAAGAGAGGTGCTGGGGGTTGAAATAGCAGAGCCAGCCCCCCTGTATCCCAGAGAGAGGGCTCAGGCCGAGAGAGAAGGGCTGCTCAGAGACCGTTTCCTCAGGGCTCCTGGGATGAGACGGGAGCTGGGCCCGGAGGTTCTGGTTTCTTTCCCGCAGGCTGATGAAAGGGAAAGGGTTAGTGCGACCGTCCCCTTTGAAACCCAACACAATCGCTGCCGCTTTGTGGCTCCTTAAGCCCTTTTGTTGCTCTGCCAGGTGCAAAGAGCTCGTCTTTCCCCGGCTCTGATGTCAGCGTCCCTGATGAGGTGGATAAAAGGACCCTGGCTAGCTCAACATCACTCCTCCCTGTGCAAAATCCCTGCGGGCGGCAGGTGGGAGGCAGGCGAGCGGGGAGAGAAGGGGGCAGCTGAGCTGATGATAGGTGCTGCCCAGGGCCTGGCCTTGCCTTGACCTCGCTGTTTGAGATGTGATCAGTGCTCAGCATTCGCGAGACATTCCTGGCCCCGGGGGCCACCCGAGGCCTGTTCCCCCCAGCTGGGGCACAAGGCACCGGCTACGCCTAGCCCTCACCAGGGTGGGTTACAGCCCAGCCTCCCCGCCTGCTGCAGACAGACGGGGAAGGTGATCTGTGGGGCTCACTCCCTTCTCCGGGGCACGGGAATAAAAAGTGGGCGTGGCCTTCTTAAAAAGAGGTGTGGCCAAGTCAAACCCTCCCCACGGGCCACTCCCCTTACTTACATTTTTCCAAGCATTCAGCTGAATGACATGTGTTAGATTAACCAAAGCAAAGGAGAAAGCCCGGCCCTGTGGTGCCAGCATGCCCCTTCCCCTGGGGGCAGGCCCATGCTGTGCCACACAGCCCCCCCCCCCCCACANCCAACCCCCCCCCCCCCCCCCCCGGACCCGCTATGCCCAGCACCCCCCAGACTCCCTCCACAAATGCACAGCGTCCTGCACAACACCACCTCTGCCCACAGCCCCACCACAACTGCCCAGAACCCCACCCAGAATCCCCTACTCCCTACTGCCCCAACACACACATCTTCCCCACCCCCTCACAGCCCAGCACCCCACCAGGTCCCCCAGAAACCCACTCCCCCACCCCTTGCCTCCGGCCACACTCACAGGCCCTTCTGGGAAGCAGCTGTGTCTGCCGGGCTGAGCCGGCAGCGCAGCCAGGGCTGGTCCCAGGGTGGGGAATCGCTCTGGCCCCTCGGGAGTGACACGATCAGCCAGGCCAGGGCCTGCCCCGGCCAGGCTCCCTCAGGACCCACCTGCCTGGAGGGGCCCAGACAAGCCCCACACATTGCCCCACCCACCCCCAAACTGACCAAGACAGGCCAGGCTTCTGCACCAGTCCCAGGTGACTCAGCTCTGGGGAGACAGGTGGGGCCCGGAGCTGGAGGTGCATTGGGGTCCGGCCAGGGGGCAGAGAGGAGCCGGCAGGTGGGGCCAGGGGGCGGAGAGGGGCCGGCGGGTGGGGCCAGGGGGCGGCGAGGCGCCGGCAGGGGGGGCCGGGGGGCGGAGAGGAGCCGGCGGGTGGGGCCGGGGGGCAGCGAGGAGCCAGCAGGCGGGGCCAGGGGGCGGAGAGGGGCCGGCGGGTGGGGCCAGGGGGCGGCGAGGAGCCAGCAGCCGGGCCCAGGGGGCGGAGGGGCGCCGGCAGGGGGGGCCAGGGGGCGGCGCGGTGCCGGCGGGTCGGGCCAGGGGGCGGAGAGGAGCCGGCAGGTGGGGCCAGGGGGCGGAGAGGAGCCCTCGGCCAGGCTGGCAGGGTCTCGGGGCGCAGTGCACGCGGAGCAGGTGGGGGCCCCTTGTGAGCATGGGCCCGGCTCGCTGGCACCATTGTAAACAGGTCCTGGCGCCACTGTGGCAGTGTGTGCTGAGCTCAACACACCGCCCCTCCCAGCTGCATAGACAAGGAAGAAGTCAAAGCTGCCTCAGGCAAGTTGGCCATGCCCCCTTTCCCCAGGGCCCAGCGCTCGCGCTTGCTGCAGTGATCAGTGGGGGAGGCTGGTACCCCTGGCAGAAGGACAGTGGGTTTCATATTGCTGCCGTACTGGCACCAGTGGAGCCTGTGCGCTTTGGGCTTTGGAATCGTTTCCAGGGCTGAGCCCGGCTCCTTAAGGGCTTTGCTGATGTTGGAGATTGAGTGGCCCCTGCTCTGCACGTCCAGCCACCTGGGCAGTGCGGCTGATGCTGCTCGGCGGCGTTTGCACCCCTCCACTGCTCCGAGTCAGGGGGGGGCGTCTCCTCAGCTCTCCCGATTCACCCCACTTGACATGAGCTGCCGCCTCCCGGGGGGCTCTGGGCTGCAGCCGGACCCTGCACCCAGCTTCCACACTGGTACAGTCCGGCCTCCTGCTTCTGCTGCAGCACGGCACTGCCTCCCCGTTGCCTGTGACACAGCGGTCACTGCTCGAGGCGTGGGCAAGCTGCTGGGAGTGGGGCTCCAGGAGCTGGGAATCAGGGGCATTTGGATGCATTTATTTTTCATCTGGCCCCTCTAAAGCTCAACAACCCCCCCCCCAACTGCTGCTCACAGTGCAGCTCTGGAAGACAGGAGCGTGCACGGGCCCCTGCCCTGGTCCAGGCTCACTCTTCATTTGCTTCAAAGGGGACAGTCAGGCCTCAGGATTCACGTCTCCCTGCCCAGCTTGTGAGCGAGCTGCAGCCCCTGATGGGGGCAGTGTTTGAAGGCTCAGTGAGGACCCCAACAAGCTCAGCCCTGGTCCCAGGGAATGTGCAGCTGGGGCGTCTCTAAACAGCACCGCTGCATTTCCGTGGCATCTTGGCTAAGGTCACGCTGCACCGGGAAAGGGGTCACCGCTGCCCACTCCGTCCCCCTCCAACTCCTCTCTTGATGGCCGTGAGCCCTCCCCTTGGATGAACCCCTCCTTAGGCCTCTGTTGCTCCTTTGGGCTGTACATAGGTGGCCTTGTCATATTCAAAATAAAGAAAAATCTGCTGGAATTTTGCACGAGTTCTCAGCCTCTGCAGCTCCTCTGTTTCTGCTGGCCAAGTTCCATGGGCTGGTGACTGCAGCCGAGCCCAGCAGTCACTAGGGATGTGGGGGGAGGGATAGCTCAGTGGTTTGAGCGTTGGCCTGCTAAACCCAGGGTTGTGAGTTCAGCCCTTGAGGGGGCCACTTAGGGATCTGGGGCAAAATCAGTACTTGGTCCTACTAGTGAAGGCAGGGGGCTGGACTCGATGACCTTTCAGGGTCCCTTCCAGCTCTAGGAGATCGGTATATCTCCAACGCACAGGTTTGGGGGTTTCACGGCAACTAGTCTGGCCAAGCGTGGCTGAGTGAGTGAGCCTGATACCAGCTGGTCGGGTAGAAGGACCTAGCTGTGTTTAATCCATGTCTCAGACTGAGCTAAGGGTTTGGGTCTGTCTGTTCTGGGCTCATTCCAGGCTCCATCACAAGGCAGACCCCTGTTTGGGGACAGCCGCATTGTATCCTGGTCCCCACACCCTTGGCTCAGCATCCTCCCTGCCCCCCAAGCTGCGGGCTGCCGAAACTGCTCTGCATCTCTTCTGACATCGCTAATCTACCCGACAGCCAGGGCTCCAGCAGAATCAGTCAGACAAGCCCTGAGTCCCTAAGGGAAGGGAAAGCAAGAGCACACGGCGAGGGTGACGGCATGCACAGAAAGGAGCTGTGGAGGGAACGGAGGCAGTGCTTCTTGGCTGTAGTGCACCTGGGAAGAGCCCGAAGGGAAGCGATGTCCGTGGGAATGGGGATGGGGAGCCGCAGGGATGCCATGCAAAGGTGCTTGTGTTCTCCCCACCCCTGGAGCGCACTCTGGCCAGCGTCTGTTCACGGGAGAGCAGATTCGAACAGGATGATCCATCCTGGGATTTGCCTAACGCGGGGACTGGCCACTTCCTTGCGTGTTGGAGACGCACGGCCCCTAGGTGTGAAACACCAGCGAGCCAGGCCATGCCCGCAATGCCAGGGGAGCGGCAGCTCCGCTCATTCCTTATCCGGCTTGGCTGGCAGTGACTCAGCTGGAGGCGCGGGAACTGACACTGTTGTTGAGACTAGGAGCAAGGAAACCTGGCGCCTTTCTGGTTCAACCAGACTGTCAAGAACTTGGGCAACTGTGAATGTCAACACAGGCTATAAGAGCAGGAGCTGTCCTGGTGCTGGGACTTAGACCCACTGGAATCAACCAGTCTGGACGCTGCAAGGACTTCGGAGCCAAGAAGCGAACAGGTATCAACATCATTCCTGCTGCAGCGAGGTCTTGGTGAAGGTTTAAACCAGGATTTGGGGAGCCCAGCTGACTCGTGCTTTTAGGGTTCATAGCGCTGGGTCATAGACAATTCACTCATCTAGCTGTGCAGTGCAGTCAGGACCCGAAGGCTAGACTAGGGGCTCGTCTTATTGGTTATTGTCTGTCCATAGTTGCGCAGAATGATTGGGTCAAGACATGCTGCGTGGGCGACCCAGAGCAGGGGGGGATCTCGGCATAGGGAGGAAGAGTGGGTGAGCAGCCATGTGACTCCCAGGGGTTGCAATAACTGCCCAGGCTGCAGCAGGGACTGGAGCCAGGCATCAGGGACTTGTTGGCTGCTATAATAATAGTTGGCACATTTCAACAGGCACACGTTAGCCAGCCAGAGGCCAGTAGGTGCATAGGTGATGCTGACCCTGTTTTACAGCTGGGGTAATGAGGCCCAGCGAGACCAGTGAGTCCGGCAGAGCCAAGGATAGAAGTAGAAAGAATGGCTTTCCTTCTGTGGACAACGGCCCATGTCTGGTGCCTGGCAGCCCTCTCTGGGCTTGGAGACCAAAGTGATTGTCTGGAGGGTCCGGGGAGGGTGAGATCTGGAGATAGACACGTACCAGGGGGATGTTCTGGGGCAATATGGCTGGATAGTCCCGGAGAGCCTGTGCTCCCCTCCATCCTTTCTGCAAGGAAACATGGGGCGTCTGGCAGCTCTATCCTGATTTGCTTCCTGCCTGCAAACAAGGTGTGGAAAAGTCCCGTGTGTTTGTCAAGCTGATAGGGCATGGCACGAGGCAAAGCCCTCTGACATTGCTGGAAGGCAGGGGGAGCTTTCTACTCCTCGTGGGAAAGACGCTCTCTCTGGAAGCACTACGAAGCGTTGTGAGTACGAGCTACAATTATTATTAAGACTGGGCCGGTGCTTCAGAGGGTTCCTTATGGGGCAGTAATTCTAGAGGGGACGTGATTTTCCAGTTTAGGTTTTTTCCAGTCTTGGCTAGAGTCATTGACTCCACTCTAGCTGGTCTCTTCCTAGCAAGGCAGGACCGGGCGCGTGCTGGTGTCCGTATTATCAGACACGTGCAGTAGCTAAGCCGCGCCTGGCGTGGGGCAGGAGGTGAGATTTGAAAAGGCTGCGGGCTGCAGGAATCTTGGCATGGCCGGTGCTGCTTTCTGCCAAGAGGGAAGTGGGCACTCACAATCTAGGGGTCAAATCTTGGGGAACAGCTCCCACTGACGTCAAACCAAGAGCCGAGTCGATGGCAAAACTCGCACTGACGTCAGTAGGGCCCGGACGTCAGCCTCTGGGGTTCGCACGTGCGTGGTTATTATTCCTTCAAACATTTAAAATCCTACTCGAGGTGCCCCCCAAGCAGGATGTCCCCCGCCAGAGTGGGGGACCACACCAGTAGGTACCTAGTCCTGGTATCACCCGCTGTAGTGCTCTCTAGCTGAAGTCTTTCTGGTGCTCCTCTTCCCACATACGCAGGCATCATATGAGGCCCAGGTCCTCAGAGATTCCTCAGCACCTAACTCACACTGATTTCCATGGAAGTCAGCAGCCTAAATACCTTTGAGGAGCCGACCAAAGCCCACTGCATCCCATGGATGTCTTCTCAGTGATTCCAGGGGGCCAGCTGCAGTTACTTGCTCCGAGAGGTGACGGCTCCTGATCCCCCTATGTCCAGTGGCTCTTCCCATCCCCTCTCGCTCACTTGGCAGGTATCTAGTTTGCTCGATGCAAGCTGGGAAGGGGAGTTGCTCTGTGTGTGACACAGTTAGCAGAAGGGAAGGCCGCCCCCGGGATTTTCCCCGGTCCCCTCTCTTTCCTTTGGCTTGCACATCTTTTGGCCCCAGGGTTCACGGGGCTGGAATTGTTCGGTGTGAATTAACTGACTTTGAGTTTAGCCCTTTGCTCTGTCTACGAGTCGCTTGTCCCCGGCTCCAGATTTGTGTCGATACATTTATCAGGCACAAGTGTTGGCCGAGCAGCTGATGTGACTCCATTGAGTTGGTCCCAAGCTGGTCACCTAGGCCACATCTATACGGGAGCAAAAAGACGCGCAGCTTGGCCCTGCCTGGCCCAGGTCAGCTGACTTGGGCTTGCGGGACTTGGGCGGCAGGACTAAAAACTGAGCTCTGGGAGCCTCCCGTGTCGTGAGCTCCCAAAGCCCAGGCTACAGCCCAAGTGTGAATGTCTAACGGCAGTTCTATAGCCCTGAAGCCTGAGCCTGAGTCAGCTGACCTGGACCAGCCGTGGTGGTTTAGCTGCTGTGTAGATGTACCCTTAGGGCCATGTCAATGGCTATTAGCCAGGCTGGGCAGGGGTGGTGTCCTTAGCCTCTGCTTGCCAGGAGCTGGGAATGAGCGACAGGGGAAGGATCACTTGATGATTCCCTGTTCTGTTCATTCCCTCTGGGGCACCTGGCACTGGCCACTGTCGGGAGACAGGATACTGGGCTAGATGGACCTTTGGTCTGACCCAGTCTGTCTGTTCTTATGGTCTTATGATCCTTTGAAGTGCTGGGAGACGGACCTGGGGGACATTGTGGACAGCGTGATGGAGACTCTGCTCAAAGCACAAGTGCATTCACAAATACGGCCGAGGTGTCAGGGTTCCTAAGGAACGGGACAGGGAATAAATGGAGAATATTCTAATGTCTTTTCCACGCAATGGCACAGCCCCGTGGCCACCCGTGGCACACAGGAGAGTGCAGAACTGGAGGGGTCCAGAGAAGGGTCTGGAGACTCTCCTCTGAAGAGAGATTGAACCGACTGGGGTCGCTGCCTTAGAGAGCAGACGAGTAAGAGGGGAAGGTTGTAGAACGGTGGCAATGTAGGGCTGGAGGAACCTCCAGAGGTCAGCTCGGCTCTGCCTCATGCTGAGCTGAGGCAGGATTAGGTGCACCTAGACCACCTCTGAGAGGTGTTTGTCTAACCTGTTCCAAAAAAACTTCCTGGGGCTTCCACGACCTCCCTGGATAATCTGGTCCAGTGTGTCCCTCTCCTTAGAGTTAGAAGTTTTTCCTACTATCGAACCTAAACTACAACCTACACTAATTCCTTCTTCTCCTGCCCTCGGTAGACGTGCCGAAGAATTGATCACTGTCCCCTTTAAACTTCTATAAAACAACAAATGGCCTAGAGAAGGGAGATCGGAGGCATCTGTTCTCCCTCTCCTGTAACACGTGAACACGGGGACAGCCTATGACATTAAAAGGTAGGAAATTCAGAACTGATAGAAGGAAATGCCTTGTCACACAATGTGAGAGGAGACTGTGGAACTCACTGCCACAGGGAGCCATTGAGGCCAAGAATTTAGCACGAATCACAAAGGATTGGACATTTCATGGATAACAAGAATATCCAGGATTAGCATAGAATGGTGGCAGGGCTATTAAACCTCCTGCTTCAGGGCTTCAGCCGATCTCTATTCGAGACTAGGATGAGACCCACCAAAAGTGTAGGTTCTTTGGAGCAGGGATGGTCGTTCTGTTCTGTGTTTGTCCTGGGGCGCCCCAGAAACGTTTCACATGGCATGCACAACTGAACCCCCCGGCATCGCCCCCTCCCCCCCAGGGCTCCCCTCCTGCCCGCTCCCTCGCGTGGGCACTCAATTCAGCTCCCCATACTTGAAGCCGGTCTTGAGGCGGTGGCTGAGTGAGACCTGCGGGTGGAGCAGAGCGGATGGGGCTGCTGTAGGTGGGGTGAGGCGGGGCAGGCCCCTGATGCAGGAGTCAGGCCCCCAGCGGGGTTGAGGAGAAGCAGCCCTGGTGGACCCACCACCAGCTCCGTCACGACAAGGGGACAGGAAGGCCCAAACGGAGTGAGTAGCATTACAAGCTGGTGCGTGGAGAGCTCAGCACTGCTCAGGTTTGGGCCGTGGCCCCCGTCCTGGAGGGGCTGCAGGGCCAAATCTGAGCGGGCAGTGGGGCAGCAAGGGCTGCTTCGCCTCGCCGCTGCCATGGGGCCAACTCCTGTACCAGGCTCCCCCCACCAGGGGCCTGCCCAGCCGCCCCCGTACCATGCATGTGGGCGTCACTGGTTTGTACAGCACCTGGCACAAGGGGGTCCTGGTCCAGGCCTGGGCTCCTAGGCGCTATGGTAACACAGATAATAATACAGTCTAACAGGGAGGGGCAGAGTATCCCCCATCGGCCACCTGCCTCTGCAGCATCAGGTGCTGCCCCGCTAGAGTCACTGTGCAAGATGGACCTGGGTCTGATCCGGCCTGGCCATTCCCAGGGATTGTTCGCTCCTGGAGTGTGAGCGCTCATCCTGGTCACATGACGTCCGCTCTGCCGCCTGCCTGGGTGACTGGAGAGTGATTCAGTGAGCAATGAACCCCCAACACCTGCATGACTCCCCGCCCGGCCTGGGTGGATTCTGTGTTCATGCAAAGAGCAGCTGCTTCCCCAACAGCTTGTGTGAGAGAAAAAACACCCTTCGCAATCAGGGGCACGGATGGAAATGGGCCTTTCTCTTGGTTTCCCCTTTGAGTCACTGTGTGGGGAAAGGACGGGGTTTCGATGGCAGGCCACAGGAACAGCGTTTTAGCGTCACAGGCGGTGCGAAAAACATCTCTGTTGCAAGTGTCAGTAACTGGAAGCACAAGAGACAAAGCTTTCCTGCCGAGTCATCAGAGGGGGCAAGCCCAGCAGCGTGTCCTCTCCAGCCAGCGACCCATATAAAATGTGGGGGTCGTGTCTTGGGTTTATCCCCGGGTGTGCACTTGGAGTGACGGGTCTCATCAGGAGCTGAGGTACTGGCTAGGGTTGTATTCACGGGTCCCCAGGCTGTCTTCACTGTTCCAGACTTGCCAAGCAGCTCCGTGGGGAGAGAGAAAAGTGGTTTCCCATGGACGTGGCTCTTGCGGCAAAGGACTGGTCCAAAGTCATGCTGGGAACCCAGCCCCGTGCTGCAAGCGCCAGGCCCGTGGGAAGCTGTGGGATGGGTGCTGGGAGCGCTGGGCCGTCACATGCTGCTAGCCGCGTGCCTTTGTCTCCCTGCTCCAGGTGGTGAAGAGGATCCCAGCTCCGGTCCTGAGGATGGTTTGGGCATTTGTCTTTGTTCTGCTGGGCGCTTGCTGTCGGGCGGAGGGAACCAATGCCGGCCTGAAAGGCAGAGTAACGCAGAAGGGCCTGGAGTACGGTCTGTGGCTCTGCAGTTATTACCCTGTTTGTTTTTCACTGGAACTGTGGCCTGTGCTCTCAGCCCAGGCTTCCCTGCCTGGAGACATCCCCGGGGCCCTGCTCTCCCTCTGAGCCGGAAACGGGCTGGCATCTGTCCCTTGGGATCCACGCTCTGGGAGCAGCCTCACCACTCACTGCAGCCCGTGCTGTATGACAGAGGGGGAGGACCTGGCTCAGCCAGCCTGGGGAACGTTCCCAGAGCGTGGGGCAGCGTGGAGGGAGGATGTGAGACTGTCACCGCCTTCCTGTTCCCACGGCCCCCGGCTGCTCCCCGCAGGGCCCTGCCACGGCCCCCGGCTGCTCCCCGCAGCGCCCTGCCACGGCCCCCGGCTGCTCCCCGCAGCGCCCTGCCGTGACCCCAGCCTGCTCTCTGATTCAAGGTCAGCAGTTCGGCCTGGAGGCGGTGAAGTCACTGCTGAAGAAGGAGCACGTCCCGGATCTGAATGGTTCATACAACATCCCTCTCATCGGGGACGTGGGCTATTCCGTGTCCAGGTAAGAGCGCGGCTCCTTCTCCCTGGTGCTGGGGCCAGGAACGCACTCATTGCCCCCCACACACAGAGTCAGTGGGGCTCCCAGGCCCTCTGCACCGGACACCTCGGGCTCGTCACGGGGACTCCTGGGGCCTTTGATGAGAGTCGCTCGGGGCTGGGCATGGGCGACGTGAGCTGCCACCTCACACATCCGCCCATCCAGCCAGCCGTATGGAATGAGAGAACACCCTCCCCCTATGGCCTGCCACTCCCCTGGGGCCCCGACCCCGCAGGAGACAGGCGGGATCTCATCGGAGGGGGTGTTCCCTCCCTTCCAGGCCATGGGACTGGCGTTCTCAGCTGCGGGCTCGGGGCTGGCTGGCACCATGGTATTGAGGTCGGGTGGCCCAGTGGTGCAGGCACCAGCTGGGTTCAATCCCTGCTCCACCCCGGACTCCCTGTGTGCCCTTGGGCCACCTGCACTATGTAAGGGGACTGTTGGGCCCGCACTGAAACTCTGTGCCGGTTGTTTGGTTGGTCCTCTCCCAGTACTAAAAGAAAGGGGGAGGGCCAATGGGAAATCAGGACCCTAAGATTGACAGTCCCCAGGGCCAATGGGGAGAGGGCAATGCTCCAGGTCAGGCTGATTGACAGCACAGGCAGGCCAATGAGGGAGTCAGGAGGCCAGGGTCCCATGTGAGGTGGAGCGGCCGGGCCGGAGGGGCAGAGCTAAGGGGAGAGCAGGAGCCCGGCTGGGCTGGGAGCAGGGCCAGAGGAGCAGCCCCGGGAGCTGAGCTGGAGGCAGGGTGTGAGTGGGGCAGGGGCCAGGGCTGGGGCTGTGCGGAGCCGGGCGCGTGAGTGGCTGGGGAGTCCAGGGGCCCCGGGCAGGGAGGCCCCAGGCACGAGGCCTTGCAGGCCGGGCTGGGAGGGGCTCGTGACCCTGATGGGGGCGAGGCTGGGGGGACGGGCCCTGCCCCCTAGCGCCTGCGGGTGTGTGGGCACGGCCAGAGCAGGGTGTGAGCCCCGGTGTCACGGCAACGCAGTCAGGGCCTGGGCAGGGGTGTGGGCCCTGCGAGGAGCAGGCTGGGAACGTCCCTGCGCCCCCGAGACGGCCGGGTGTGGTGCCTGGTTCAGAGACAGTGCCCCGGAGTGGGGACACCCTAGCCCCTGTCCTACGCGACCACGACAAGACTGGGGGCCCAGCCCCCCAGGAATCCTGGGCCCAGCCGTGTCGGGGTTACAAGGACTCTGCCACACGGGAGAGAGGAAGGGGAGCCCTTGAGGTCAGGCAGGCCCATGTGTGAAGGAAGTGGGAGCGAGGACTCAGATCCGTTCGCTAGCCCATTTCACCGGGATAGTGTATTGTCACGGAGTCCCTGGGCGATGCTCTGGAACTGCTCCCCACAAAGCCAGTCAGGACTTTGGGGAGCCTCCTCTCCCTCGGAGCAGACTGTTTTCAGGGCAAGAAGCTCACAGGTCTTCACCTCCTGGGTCTCTCCTTGGAGTATTCAGCATATGCCCCTCCGTGTGCTTCCCACAGCGAGTCCGCCCAGGCGGGGTCCTGGGGAAGCCAGAGGTCCTGCAAGCACCCCCCACTTCGCAGTCAGACGTGACTCTCAGCCAGCCAGTAAAACAGAGGTTTATTAGATGACAGGAACACGGTCTAAAACAGGTCTTGCAGGTACAGACAACAGGACCCCCTCAGTTAGGTCCATCTTGAGGCCCCAGGGGGGCTAGAGCCCCGTCTGGGCACCCCTCCGTTTCCCCAGCCAGCTCGAAACTGAAAACCCCCCCCAGCCCCTCCTCCTCTGGGCTTTGTCCCTTTCCCGGGCTAGGAGGTCACCTGACCTCTTTGTCTCCAACACCTTCAGTTGGCACCTTTGCAGAGGAGGGGCCCAGGCCATCAGTTGCCAGGAGACAAAGTGTCAGGCATTTATGTGCACTGGCCCTTCGCTCTGCAACAACCATACACCCTTATCCCACCACCTAGATACTTAAGAACTGCATAGGGGAAACTGAGGCACCCACACAGTATTCAGAGGAAACATTAACAACATTCCCACTTCGTCACACCTCTCCCCCCTTCGAGACCGAACTGAGCGGGGTCACTTTAGCCAGTGACCTGGGGAAGTTCGAACCCAGCAACATTCCCATGGATTCCCCATCATCTCCACTTTGCACTTTTCGGCTTTTACCGTCAGTCCTGCCTCCTTGAGGCAGCCCAGCACCCTCTTCACCTGGGACACACGTTCCTCCCAGGTCTGGCTAAAGACACATGTGTCATCGATGTACGCCAGGGCCAAGTTCTCCATCCCCCTCAGCTTGTCTAGAATCTCCCCAGGCCTAGGCATGGGGTAGGCATCGGACCCGGTGGTGGCTTTAAGCTTCCGGTAGTCCCCACAAAACCAGACCATCCTGTCTTCCTTGGGGACCAGCCCCTCGGGTGAGGCCCATGGGCTGTTGAACGGCTGGATCACATCTAAAGCCAGCATGTCCTTGACCTCTCTCTCCAGGTTCTGGGCTGCTTTCCCAGTGACTCTGAACAGGGAACACCTGATGGGGAGATTGGCTCCCACCTCAGGGAAGAGATCCACCAGGGGGTCTTCCCCCTTCTCCTCCCAATCCTCCCTTTTCAGGTCCAGGGGTCCCCTCACTCTCCTCCCATGCAGCAGCTCGAAAGGGAGGAACCCTGTGGATTCCTGGGGCACCACCAGCTGCCTCCCGATTCCCCCCAGTTCTACTTCCCCTTGGGGAGCCCATTCCTGGTACAGGAATCCCTTCTCCCACAGGACTCTGTCCCTGCAGCCTTCCCCAAGGGGGTTTGCAGCGCTGTGGCCAGCAAGTTCCCTCAGCTTCTCCCAGGAGGGATCCTTCTGCAGCTCGGTCTGGAAATCAGCTGCTGGGGAAGGGAGTGGGACCTGCTTCCTCTCGCTGGCTGGGCCTGGGGTCACAGCCCCCCTGAGCCCGGTCCCTGGTAGCTTCCTCCCTGCTGTGTAATCGCTTCCCAGCAGCACGTCTGGACCAGGCAAACCTGGTTGGCAGCCGACCTGCCCTGCCTGGGTGTCCCCCCACTCAGCTGGGGTCT
The DNA here is from genome assembly GCA_003942145.1 of Platysternon megacephalum. NCBI lineage: Eukaryota > Metazoa > Chordata > Testudines > Platysternidae > Platysternon > Platysternon megacephalum. The sequence continues at coordinate 2,586,716 of QXTE01000198.1, read as the reverse complement.
CAGCTCCCACCATGCTCAGCACTGCCCTGGCTGTCCCAGTGGGGGCAGGCAGCGAGCTCTCTGCTCTGGTCACAGCATCAGAGCCAGCGTGAGCCCCCTCTCCAGTGTGCAGGGGGGTGGGGATCATTTCGACACACTCAGCCCCAGGGGTCTGGTTACAGGTAGGCAGGTATCCTGAGCCCAGCAGCCCATCCCTCCTGCCAGCCAGGTCATTTGCATTTTCACTGACCATTTCCATCTTAGCCAATTGGTTCCCTGGTTTCAAATTCAAATCCTCGGCCGTTACAGGAGCGGGGCCTGGATCCTGTCCCAAAGAGACACAGTCACCCCCCAACAGGACCTCACAGCCGATATCCTGGAGAACCCCAACGACCAGCCAGCCTGACCTCTCCTGTGTCTGCACAGGGATCTGGGCCATAGGCAGGGCGAGGGCCTTTATCCCGGGGACCTTCACCCAGGTCACCCAGCCCCTCAGCATCTGCGGCTGCACCACCCGGGGCCTGACAACAGTTCTCTCTGTCTCAGGGTCTCGCCACCCCAGGCATGTCCCCCCATTGACCCCCACCTTCCGCTCCCACTGGGGGTCCGAGGGGCCTGAGCCCAGGAGACTCCACGCAGACATATAGGCCAGGGCCAGGAGTGGGAGCCTGTCCACCACCCCACCAATTTGGCTGACAGCGTCTATGGCCTTGGGACCCAGCAAGGGAGCTAGATACCGGGGCTTTTCCGCAGGGTCCCCCTGGTTCAAATCGCCAGCCTGCTCGAAGGCCGTGCGGTGGGCATTCACATCCCCCCCCTCCTTAACCAGGGGCAGCAATTTAGTATCGAGGATCCCTGCGGAACTGGCAGCCCGGGGTCTATCCCCACTCACCCCTGGGGAGCCCCCTATGCCTCTGCGCTCCACCATCGCCAGTCCATGCTGCTGCTGCTTCTCCTGCAGCTTTTCCTCGGGCTCTTGCTCTCTCTCACGGTCCTCTCGCTCTCTCGGACTCAGCTCCAATCCCATCCATCTCTGATCCCCTGATGGGGAACCCGATCGTGAAGACCCCCGTCTGGTTGGGGACCAGACTCTTGGGGATGCCTGGCTACTGCTCCTGCTGCTTCCAGATCCTCTTGTAGCCCCATCTGGGTCAGGAATCTGCTCCTTAGAGCGGCTCTCGTCCTCCAGCTGCACGATTAACTGGGCCTTGGTGAACTTCCCAATGCGTAACCCTCTCTTTTTGCACAGGATCACAATTTCCTTCTTAAGGAGATGGGGATAGGCCATCACTCCGCTGTTCCCAAGTTGCTCTGGACTCACAGGCCTGTGTGCTCTCAGCGCCCCCATGGTTTCCAGGAAGAACCCCTAGTGTGCCAGCCCTTCTCGTGGTCACCACCTCTTTGCCAGGGTCGAGCTTCAGACTCCTCCGCCCCTGGGACCGCTCGCTGCAATCCCCAGGGGAACCCTGTTACAGCAAAAGTCCTTCTCTCTCCCAGGGTCGAGCGGCAGGCTCCTCCGCCCCTGAGACTGCTCGCTGCAGTCCTCAGGGGGACCCCGTTACTCCTACAGTCCTTCTCGCTGGTCACACACTCCCAGAGGTTAACTGCCCCCTGAAACCATCCTTCTCTGAGCCTTCAGCACGCCTGGTCCTCATTATCCCCCCTTTGTTTTACTGCTTCCCAGTCACTTACTGCAAGAAGCGCCTTTCACGGGGTGCAGTACATCCCACCGCTGCCACCAGTTGTCACGGAGTCCCTGGGCGATGCTCTGGAACTGCTCCCCACAAAGCCAGTCAGGACTTTGGGGAGCCTCCTCTCCCTCGGAGCAGACTGTTTTCAGGGCAAGAAGCTCACAGGTCTTCACCTCCTGGGTCTCTCCTTGGAGTATTCAGCATATGCCCCTCCGTGTGCTTCCCACAGCGAGTCCGCCCAGGCGGGGTCCTGGGGAAGCCAGAGGTCCTGCAAGCACCCCCCACTTCGCAGTCAGACGTGACTCTCAGCCAGCCAGTAAAACAGAGGTTTATTAGATGACAGGAACACGGTCTAAAACAGGTCTTGCAGGTACAGACAACAGGACCCCCTCAGTTAGGTCCATCTTGGGGCCCCAGGGGGGCTAGAGCCCCGTCTGGGCACCCCTCCGTTTCCCCAGCCAGCTCGAAACTGAAAACCCCCCTCCAGCCCCTCCTCCTCTGGGCTTTGTCCCTTTCCTGGGCTAGGAGGTCACCTGACCTCTTTGTCTCCAACACCTTCAGTTGGCACCTTTGCAGAGGAGGGGCCCAGGCCATCAGTTGCCTGGAGACAAAGTGTCAGGCATTTATGTGCACTGGCCCTTGACTCTGCCACAACCACACACCCTTATCCCACCACCTAGATACTTAAGAACTGCATAGGGGAAACTGAGACACTCACACAGTATTCAGAGGAAACATTAACAACATTCCCACTTCGTCACATGTATAAACCAGGAAAGTTCCCCACAATCGTGGGACCATCCCCCCACTTACAGTTAGATGGTGAGGTGCCCAGATGCTGCGGGGATGGGTATTTTAGCTGGCTAGACTGACCCTGCCAGCCATCTCTGTAACAGTCTTACCTCCAGCTCAGTGACTCTGGCCGCAGGATGGTGCTGGGGCTCTGAGCTGCTTCACAGAACCTGTAACCTTCGCCTCCAAGATCAGTCAAATGTCCTGCCCTCTGGGTAGTGCCCCCTGTCACTCAACTGCTGTGACTCCACACTGCACCCTGGTGCCAGGGCAGGAGCTCGATGCACCGAGCTGGTTTAGGTGCATTAGAAATTAGGCGCCTGAGTGTTTTTCTTGAACTTCCTCCGCTAACAAATCCTCTCAAAGCCTCCCGTTCCCTCATCCGCTCAGGCCGATCCCCCGCGTTCCCTCTGTGAGTGTCTCTCACCTCCTCTTAGCCACACGCTCATGTCCCCTGCATAGGTGATCCCAGCTGACCTGCTTCCTTGTCTCACACCCCACCCAGAGAGCTCTGCCCTGACTTGCTCTAACACACACACACCCATAGATCTGACCTGCTTTCTCTCTCTCTCCCACACTCCCAGGATGTAGCAGCTGCAATAAATGTCCCTTTCCCCACCTTGCTAAAACCAGTGCTGCTCCCCGAGTGTTCGCAATGGTGGAGAACGGGGGGACATTTAGATAAGCCCAGGGCCTGATTTTCCAAGATTCAGCACCCAACGTGCTGAGTGCTCCTGAAAATTGTGGCCAACCCCCCCCGCCGCATATGCACACCTACCCGCATGCACACACACACACATGCAGACACACACAGCACCCCCCTTGCAAACACACACACACACTCACAGGTGTTGTCAGTTTCTCTAGAACCCAGCAGCCAGAGAGGCTGTGCAGAGAGCAGCCCCAGGAGTCCATCCCCCAGCCACACACACTGTGGAGCGTGGCACCGAGGTTCCTGGAAGTTCCCGAGGTCCCCGTGACAAGCTGTTCCTGGGGCGTTTGGGGGAGCGTTTGGCCTTAGGGCAGTCGGGCTGATGGGTTTCTTTCTGCTGCTTCGCAGGATCCAGATTCAAGAGCTGCAGCTGAATGAGTCGGTCGTAAGCTTCTCCGAGGGGACAGGCGTGAGGCTTGTGATCAGCAATGCCCACATCCAGCTCCACGGTGTCTGGCGAGTGAAAGTTCTGTTCGTGTAAGGGCTCCTCTGCTGCTGGTGCTGTGATGTGAGCCCTCCATAGCCCCAGGGACAACGGGGACCCCACCCCCACACTCCTCTCAGCTCCCCAAACTCCCACCCAGGGCCAGAGCCAGCTCAGATGCCATGTGCTATTCTCCACCATAACCAGAGCTGGGTCACCTCCACTGGGCGGGGGTTCTGCAGACGTGACTTGCCCAGCCTGACCGTGGCCTCGTGGGAAGGGCAGGGGGGCTGGCGCTGGCGCTAGAGATGCTGACACAGCGGCTGGCCAGGGGCCAGTTTTGCTCCGGGGAGCAGTTGGATGGGGCCCCGCTTTGCGGCTGCTGTCTCTCCTGCCGCCCTGCGGTGCAACCCCAAGAGGGTAACTTTGAGCCTCCTTCCTGCCTGTGCTGAGAGCACTGATCCCCCTGCAACCGTTATCAGCGCCTTAGCCCCCCCACAGGGCCCGGCATTGGTTGGGGGCCCCAAGCCCTGCAGGGCCCTCATTTCCTCGCTCGGTCATGGGTCTAAAAAGATGCGAGTCCCTTTGCTAAAGGGACCAAGGGAAGGGAGCACCAGATGCCTTCTCCTTTGCGGACATATTGCTCCCCGGGGCCATCGGTGACACAGCCTGGGGGGTGTTCCTGCTACATGAACCTTGGTGCAGGACCATAGCTGGAAGGGAGGCAAAGGGGCAAGAGGGAACCTCCCCTGCCATGCCCTGGCTCCCCTCCGTGGCTGCACAGGTACAGGGAGGGAGGCAGGGGCAGATTGGGAGGCGCTGCTCTGGGGCAATGGAACAGAAGGCAGGGAAAGGAGGTGACGACTCCGTGCTCGGGTAGTGGCACATTCTGGGCAAGGGGTGCTGAGTGCAGCCCCTAGGGGGGCAGCTGCCCTCACAGAAACCACGGGCACAGCTGGCAGCCTTGTGGGCAGCTGAGCAGAGAGGCCAAGGCCCGGATGGGTCCTGGGGGCACTGCTCCCCCAACCCCTGGAGGAAGTCCCTGCAGGCAGGGCAGTGTGGGAAGCTCTCTCCCTCTGCAGGTACAGCTCTGACTCCGCTCTCCAGTGCCGTCTCCCCGGGGCTCTCACCCCAGCCTCTGGGCCCGTAGCTAGGGCAGACCGAGCTCCGCTCGCCGGCAGGTGCTAAACTGCCCTGTGCTTTCCTCCCCTCCCAGACCCGACAGCGGCTCCTTTGACCTGAGCGTGAGCGACCTGTCCCTCTCCACCGAGCTGGGGGTGAGCAGGGATGACAGTGGCCGTCTCCAGGTGTGGAGCAGCAACTGCCGCTCCAGCATCGGGAGGCTGGATGTGAAGTTCCATGATGGAGCCAGGTGAGTTCTGGCTTTCGGAGGCCCTGCTGCATCCCTTACCCCCCGAGCTGGGCTCAGCTAGGCTGCTTATACTGTCAGCCCCCTTACAGGGGGGCCCTGCGCTCTGCACATCACGCCCTGTCTATCCCACAGAGCCCGGGCCTGCTCACTGTCTGCACCTGGTGTGGAAAGCACCAGGCTGGCCGGGAGATGGGGGCAGGTTCAGAGCAGTCTTTTCAGAGGGGGAGTTGGGACCAGGTCATGTCCATGGTTTTATTCCTCTAGGTCAGGGTGTCAGAGTCACTCTGCCCTGGGGGGGCAAACTACATTTTTACTTATGGTCTGTGGCCAGGCTGATGACATATGGGGCAAGTCCCTCCATCCCCACAGATCTCCCATTGGCCAATAGCAGAGTTGCACAAAGAGGGAGGTTACAATATGGCCCTTGTGTACTAACGGAGCCAGAAACGGACCAAGTCACTCTTGTCTTCAGCCTCAGACCTTGGGAAAAGCGATGCAGGTTTCTGCAGGACCGCTGCACAGCCTGCCTGTTTGCTTGGCCACTGCCACGTGCAGTTACCCAGTCTGAAATTGTGCAAACTAGGCAGACAGTGACACACCTAGATCACTGAAAATCGGGGTCGTGGTGAGCCAGTATCCCCTGGAGATGAATGGGGGCAGGTCACATCCCCTAGAGCCGTGGTTTCAGACTGTCTGCAGACTCAGGAAGATGCCACTGCAAGCGCTTGCACTTGATAGTGAATGGAGGGCAGTGGAGTTTTGTCCCAAGGCTTTGAAGAGGTTGACTGTTCAGAGTGGGATTTGCCAATGCTCTGAGTGCTGCCCTAGACAGCCCTGGGAGTGTTACGGAGCTGGGCCAGCGCTGAGTGCTTCGGGAGCCCCCGCCCATAGCTCTGCGCTAAGCACTGACTCTTCTCCTTCTCTCTCCCCACAGCTGGCTTTACAATCTGTTCACGGGGGCTCTCCAGGCACCCCTGCGGTATGAAGTAAATAGGCAGGTGAGTGTTCACCCTGCTGAGAGCAGCTCCCCCCGGCCCTGTCTGCCAGGACTCGGGAGGTAGGAGGAGGAGGAGATCGGCAAATGCTGAACAAGTGTCTTCCCTCCCGGACTCTCCCGCCAAACACTAAACTCATTCGCTCATTGCTACTAGGGGAGCTGCTGGGTACAAGGCCCCTCCAAACACAGGTTATCAGCAGGGCTTGCTCCTACACCTTCAGCACAGTGGCACAGAGCTTTCTCGCTTGAGCTAAAGGAGTAACTCCACTCGCTGGCAGCATGGTAGGCTGTTATCCACTATTGGATCAGGCCACTAGAGGGAGATGTTGGCCACTTAAGCCTTATTGTACCAGTGCAGGTCACTTCAGGCCTCTTGCTTAACGTACCTGGTACATGGGGCGAAATATGGTCCCACTACCATCCCTGCCCCGGTGTGTCCTGCTGGACACCCCTTCGTCCTGGGGCAGTGGAGAACAGCTCCTGGGTGGGGATTGTACCAGTGTTTCTATCTGAAACCCAGCTGAGAACCCCAAGGCCCTTCTGTCCAGAGGAGTGTTCTAAACCTGACGAAGTGACAAGGAAAGGAAGGAAGGAAATTAAACAGGAGGTGATTATAACGTATCCACACACCCGCCCCATTCACCTTATGGCTGATCCTGCTTTTCTGTCAAAACAGCTCCTCCATGGCCCCACAAGAGCCCCCTGGCCTGTTCTTTCCTTTGGGAAAGGGTTTCTGAATCTGTAACGTTCTCTTTTTCCATCCAGCTCTGTCCTGAGCTCGGGAAAGGGATCAGTGATCTGGAGCGAGTCCTGAAGACCATGCAAGGTAGGAACTGGGAGCCATGGAGACCTGTAGCAACATGGGGGACAGATGGGATGAGTCGTCTGAAAGCCTGAGAATTGGGGCAAATAGGGAATTCTGAGGTGGAGAATCAGGGTGTGAGGCAGCAGGAGGGGAATGGGCAGCTCAGGCTGAATCTGGGCTGAAACCTAGATTGAATCCAGGATGCGAATTCAACTCAGCTGGTGATTAAGAAGAAATGAAAAAAGACAGGCTGGTCCCCCAGCTTTTTCCAGGGGGCGTCAGGGTTGACTCAGACGAGCTGTCTGGGCGTTATTGACCTGGGAGGGGATGTGAGGACTCACCGCTTTGGATTGTGCTGCAGTGTTCCTCTGTCTCCGGCTTCTCTGCAGTCTCAGCTCAGATCGACCCCTTTGCTGCAATTGACTACTCCTTGGTGAACAAGCCAGTGATTGCCAGGGAGCATGGAGACATGGACCTGAAGGTAAAGCAGCCGGGCTGGGCACCAGGCACCCTTTGGGGAGGAGGTAGACTTCCCAGAACATTGTGGACATCTTCTGGCCCAGATCTGCTGGGAGCAGGACACCTGCCAAGCAGGAAAGCGACTGCCTGGGCTGAGAGCAGCCGCGACGTTTGTAAAGGGAAAATCTGCTCTTCAGGGGTTGTCACGGAGTCCCCGGGCGATGCTCTGGAACTGCTCCCCACAAAGCCAGTCAGGACTCTGGGGAGCCTCCTCTCCCTCGGAGCAGACCGTCTTCAGGGCAAGAAGCTCACACGGCTTCACCTTCCTGGGTCTGACCTCGGAGCATTCAGCATCCTCTGCCCCTCCGTGCGCTTCCCACAGTGAGTCCGCCCAGGCGGGGTCCTGGGGAAGCCACAGGGTCCTGCACCCCCACTTCGCAGTCAGACGTGACTCTCAGCCAGCCAGTAAAACAGAGGTTTATTAGATGATAGGAACATGGTCTAAAACAGAGCTTGTAGGTACAGAGAACAGGACCCCATTCTGGGGCCCAGCAAGGCAGACAAACCCGTCTGCCCTCACTTCCGGTCCCCAGCCAGCTCCAAACTGAAACTCCCTCCAGCCCCTCCTCCTCTGGGCTTTGTCTCTTTCCCGGGCCAGGAGGTCACCTGACCTCTTTGTTCACTTTTAGCTATTCCCTTGCAGGGGGGAAGGGCCCCGGCCATTTGTTGCGAGGATACAGAGTGTCGGCCATTTATGCACACTGGAGACTTAAGAAATGCATAGGGGAAACTGAGGCACCCACACAGTATTCAGAGGAAACATTAAGAACGGTCCCACTTCGTCACAGGGGCAAAGTGGGAACATCTAAATCTATGACTCTTCTGCTGGCATGTGCTGCCTACGCAGAGTGCAGTCCCGCTGGCTGGGCACTGCACCTCTCTCTGGGCAGAGCTGCCAGTGTGACTTGCCCCTCCATGGCCCCACACCTACCCCTCACCCCAGTTAGGTTCGGTCGCTCCCCATTAGGGCTGATTGCCTGTCTCTGGAGTGATGGAGCCTGCAGCTTCCTGCTTTTCTCAGGCCCCCGTGACACCTCAGGCCAGAGGGACGTTAGATCATCTGCTCTCACCTCCTGTCTAGCCAGGCCAGAGTGTGCCCCCGTCCCCCTTGCATTGAGCCTAATGACTTGTGTTGGGCTAAAGCAGATCTGCTGTTCTGCAGACCACCCTGGACATGCTGGCAAAGCCAGGCACGTGTGGCTAAGTCCCAAATCCACGTTATTGCCCAGCAGTTGCTGTGATTGTCTCCTGCGCGGCCCACCCGGGCCTGACCCAGCAGCCGCCCCACCCCGGGGGAGTGGCGCGTAACATGTCCTGTCTCCATCCCTCCAGGGCGAGTTCTATGGCGTGGGCAAGCACAGGGAGAGCCCCTTCTCTCCCGCCCCCTTCCTGCTGCCCGACGAGGGTGACCACATGCTGCTCCTCGGCCTCTCCGAGTTCTCGGCCAACTCGGCTGCATTCGTCTACTTCACGGCAGGGGCCTTGCGGAAAAACTTCAGTGACGACATGGTACGGCGCCGGGGCAGCCAGCGATGTAGGACGAGGGAGGGGCTACTCTGCTTTCTGGGCGGGAGCAGCGGGCAGTCCCCTCCTCTCCCTGATTTGGCTAAGCAGCTCCCAGTACATCTCCCCCTTCCTCCATGGCTGGTGCGGCGAACGCTCCCCCTGCTCTTTCAGCCCCACAATAGGGTGACGCTCAGGAGCCCATGGGCCCTGTCCAGCTGCCCCAGGAGACCCGACCTTTCCCGAGAGCTGCATCCAGGCGCTGCAGGAGATTTTGCCATATGATTTCAGTGCTGGCTGGAGGGGAGGCTGTTTATCTACAGAGCGGGTGCAGCACCAAAGCCAGCGTGCCCCCGCCGTGCCCAGGAGGGGGCCGCAGCGTTGCCACCCATCCAGGTTTTCCCAGGATCATCCCTCGTTTGAGGTCGCTGACCTGGGAGAGCTGTACGGGTGCTCAGGGCAGGCTGCCAGCTGGAGGTTTCCTGGCTCAGCATCATCCCGGATGTCCTGGGTTTTTGCATCTCAGAGGTGGCAGCCCTAGGGGAGTTGAGGGCAGAGCAGCCCCAGGCAGAAGGCCGCCCCGCCCATTGGCAGCCTCCCCCGCTCAGGCACTGGCACGTGCTCCCCCAGCAACCCGGTGTCTCGTGTGTTTGTGCTGCAGATCCCGAAGCGCTCCCCCGTCCGGCTGAACACAGGGAGCATGGGGCTGTTCTTCCCAGAGGTGAGTCAGCTGGGGCAGCCCCCGTGCCCTCACCCCTGCGCCTGGCACAGGGGCAAACGCATCCCCACTTGCCGAATCTGGGTTAAGCCCCGACCATGTGGAGGGCACCAGAAGGCTGGGCTGCGGACGGGCTGTGCTCATCCTGGCGCTTCCTCAGCCCTCTGGGAGTTCAGACCCCCGCCCGCGAAGGGAGTCCCGTGCCCATGGACGGGGGTCGGGGTCATGCACTCCCAGAGGGTGTGGGTTAGGGCTCAGGGGTACGTATGGGGGGACGGGGCGAGGTTGCACCACCGGGGCAGGATGGTATCCCATGCCCCGGAAGGCGGGATGTCTCTCTGGCGTGGGGCTGGGCACTGGCTGTTTCTGTCCATCTCACGGCCGCTCTGTTGCTCTCCCTGGCTCAGCTGAAGCAGCTCTACCCCGACATGCCCATGGAGCTGCACCTGTCTGCCCGCAAGCAGCCGCTGCTGACCTGCCGCCCGGACAGCCTGGACCTGGTCCTGCTCGGCACAGCCGAGGCCTTCGTCGTCCTGCCAAACGCCACCCTGGCCTCAGCCTTCCTGCTGGACCTGGTAAGTGCTGGGCCCACTCGCCTGGCATCCTGGATCCCTCTCTCCGAGGGGCCCAGGCACATTGGTGCAGGGCTGGCATGGCCCCAGCTCTCAGGCTTGAGGGACCTGGGGTGTTGGGGGAGGGCTGGAGCCCTGCGCTCTGGAGCTGGGATTCCGGGGAGGGGGGGGAATGGATATTGTGGGGTCTCCAGGGCCACGTTTTAGCTGCTCTTGCTGATAACAAGAATCCAAGTAACGTCTCGCTTTGTTGGCAGGATGCCAGCCTGGCGGGGCAGCTGCATCTCGACTCAGCCAAGGTCGGGGGCTCCGTGGCTCTGACTGAGTGAGTCTGGGGCTTGTCTGGAGCCTCCCCTCCCCTGCCCCCAACCCCAGGGGTTATGTCCCAGCCAGGGGCCCACGCCCACGAGAGGTTCCAGCCCCTGGAGGTTATAGCCCAGCCCTGGCCCCTCTCTGAGATTTACATCCCAGCTGGACACCTCCAGGGGCTTAGGTCTCAGCCCTGGGGGTCCCACCCCAGCTGGGAGCCCCACTCCTCCCAGGACCAATAGCCACCCAGCGAGAAACCCAACTCCGAGCCCTCCCAGCCGTGCTGCGTCTCCTGAGCTCAGCCTCCCCCTCGGCGCCCGGCCTGGCTCCGTGGGACACTGGGGAGACCCCGCTCAGCCCTGACCTTTGTCTCTGCGTCTCCAACAGCTTCAGCCTGTCCGTGGTGCGGTCCCACGTCGGCTCAGTCCAGGTGAGCCATGCCAGGGGCGGGGCGGGGCGGGCGGCAGGGAAGGGTAGGACGAGGAGGTTTCCAGGGGCACATTGTGAGCAGCCCTTCCTCAGGCAACGCTGCCACTGAACTGCAAGGGGAGATTGGCCTGGGGACCGCGGGGCGTTGAGCTCCGACTGCACGTATAAAATAACAGCAGCCAAGCAGATACCAGTACAGCGAGAGCACCCCCCCGCGACGCACTGGGCGTGTGTAACACCGCCAGACCCCGGTCGTCAGCGGGCGGGATCCAACCTGGGACCTCTGGAGCTCAGTGTATGAGCCTCCACTGCAAGAGCTAAAAGCTGTATGGCCCTCAGCTAAGGCTGGCGTAGATTCATTAATCTCTAAGTGGCCTTGGTGCCACTAGATGGGACAGAACCACACCCAGGAGGTGTGTGAGTTACACGTGTGCACACAGTATACATACACACACACACTCAGAGCCTGTCACTCACACCCACTCCCACATACACTCATCCACAGCCTGTCACCCTCCCTCCTACAGTCGCTCCCACTCACATACAGCCTCTCCTTCCCCTTGTTCCCACACTTACCCCAGCACCGTCAGCACCCCACGCCTGGCCCTTGCACACACAGCTCCTCCCCCGCACTGCCCAGCTGGGTCACATGGTGTCCCCCCAGCACACAGACAGCTCCTGTGCCCCCTGGCCCACACAGACTCAGGAGCAGAGGGCACGGCCCCGGGAAGCCGGGCTCTGCCCCGCACCGGGCACGGCCCCGCCGGCCCCGGGAAGCCGGGCTCTGCCCCGCACCGGGCACGGCCCCGCCGGTCCCGGGAAGCCGGGCTCTGCCCTGTGACGGCTCTCACCAGCTGGCTCGTGTTCTGCAGGTGAAGACTCTGGAGACGCTGCTGAAGCTTGCGCTGCGGATGGTTGCATTGCCGATGGCGAACAGTGAGTCCTGCCTCCTTTCCCCACCCCGTGTCCCTGCTCTCGGGGTAGCAGTCCCCCCCCCCGGCTGCCCTCGGGCTCTGGGTCCTCCCCCCTAACCAGGGCTCCTTTCGTCTCCCCAGAGAAGCTGAAGAAAGGATTCCCCCTGCCCAGCGTCTATAACCTCAGCCTGGTGAATTCCCATGTCAAAATCAACCAGGTATGGATCAGCCATGGCCTTGGCTCCACGTCGTACCCAGTGTCTGCACTGGGAACCTTTTCAGATTGGGGGGGCATCTTTGACCGTGATTCCAGGGGCTACCTGAAAACTCTTGTATTTTTTGGCAGACAACTTAGCAATTATCTGAGGGAGCACTGTTTCTAATTCCTATATAGAAGAAAGAAAAAGAAATCAATATTAGCCCCACTCGCCTCTAATACCAACATGTTCTGACATCTTGTGGCGAGTCACTTAAGGGACACTGGTTAGGTTTAAAATTTTAATGTATATTCTTACTTTGTTACTGATTCTGCGGGGAGAGAGACCCCGTCAGGACTCCTGGGTTCTACCTCAGCTCTGGGAGGGGAGTGGGGTCTAGTGAGTTACAGCAGGGGGAAGATACATCTGGGGTCTATATAAGAACATCAGAATGGCCAGACTGGGTCTGACCAATGGTCCATCTAGCCCAGGATCCTGTCTTCCGACAGTGGTCAATGCCAGGTGCCCCAGAGGGAATGAACAGAACAGGGAATCACCAAGCGATCCATCCCCTGTCGCCCATTCCCAGCTTCTGGCAAACAGAGGCAAGGGACATGCAGAATATGGTTTTGGATCCCTGCCCAGCCTGGCTAATAGCCATTGATGGACCAATCCTCCAGGAACTTATCTAGTTCTTATTGGGAAACAATGGTATAGTTTTGGCCTTCACAACATCCCCTGGCGAAGAATTCCACCTGTGAAAGAAATACTTTTGTTTGTTTTAAATCTACTGCCTATTAATTTCATTTAGTGACCCCTAGTTCTTGTGTTACGAGGAGTAAATCACACTTCCTTATTCCATTTCTCCATACCAGTCATGATTTTATAGACCTCTATCATATCGCCCTAGTCATCTCTTTTCCAAGCTGAAAAGTCCCAGGCTTATTAATCTCTCCTCAGACGGAAGGTATTCCATACCCCTAATCGTTTCGGTTGCTCTTCTCTGTACCTTTTCCAAATCCAATAGATCTTTTTTGAGATGGGGCGATAGGGTGACCAGACAGCAAGTGTGAAAAATCGGGACGGGGGTGGGGGGTAATAGGAGCCTATATAAGAAAAAGACCCAAAAATCGGGACTGTCCCTATAAAATCGGGACATCTGGTCACCCTATGGGGCGACCACATCTGCAGGCAGTATTCAAGATGTGGGTGTCCCTCTCTCCATTCTCACCATTTAGTCCTACCTTTTGTTTCCTATGTTTTAACTCCAGTGCCTGGCAATGCTTTCAGGATCATCTAATGATCCTTAATTTAATGTAATGACAAGTCTTTTGTTATCTTAATCAGTCTGCCTCTGTTTATAAACAAACTCCCTGCCGCAAAGGCAGAAGCTGGGAGGCACCGAACTCATCGCATGGCAGTTCAGAGCTCCATCTGGGGCTAGACTGTGTGCTGTGAGCAGACCTCAGGTACGAAACTTGCAAGGGGGGGGAGGGGCAGTAGAGCTCCTCTGCCCCCCCCCCCCAAATGGTGCCCCTGGTCTTGGGTCCTGCAGGGAGCTCGCTCACACCTACCCCATCAGCGACTCCTGCTGGGGGACTCTGCTCCCCATATGGCCAGCGCTCCTACACCAGCCATGAAACAACCCCACAGCTGCTGTCATTAATCACGGACGGACTCTCATCCTGCCATTTTGTCTTCACAGGGGTTTGTGTTGGTAGCCACAGATGTGCAGTACAAGGCTTGAGCTGCCGTGGCTGGGTAGCCCCCCTTGGAGAGAGCCGCTGCCCCACAGGAGAACGCACACAGCCCTCGCCCCCTGCATCCTGCTGCTGCCTGGCCTGGAGCCGGCCTGGAGACCAGGGCCAGAGGGGGGATTTTGTGTTATTTTAAGTAAAACTGAATTTTTTATGCACTCAGTCTTGTCATGTTAAAGCCTCCCCTCTGACCCTCCCCCTTCAGCAGTCCCCGCTTCGCTCCAGATCTTCCCCTCCCGCCAGAGACCTTTCAGTCCCCCATGCCCTGTGCCAGCATCTCTGATCCCCTTGCTGTCTGGAGGGGAGGGGGAGAGACAGCTTTAAGCCCCCTTTGCACCTCCCTGTTCTAGGGTTGGCCCCTACAGGGGCAGCCCCCGGGCTGCTCTAACTCACGCTGGGCCTACAGGGTCGTGCCTCTCCGTCTGTACCCCCTTCTCCCCAGCCCCGCCCGCTGCACATCCCTTCCGTCAGGGGCTGCGCGGGAAGGGAGCTTAGAGCCAGGGGGGGGGGGGGGGGGGGAGCAACACGAGGACCCCTGCTGTACTTCAGCAGCAGGATTTCTGGGGCATGCCGTCTGGGGGCCCCGCACATCCCCCGGAGTCGAGGGTACAATGGGTACAGCTAGCAGGGAGCGTGGGACGGCTCCCCACAGCACAGCAGCATCAGGCAGGGCCCAGGACCCCTCTCGCGCCCTGGGGCGATGGCAGGGCCGTGGGAAGACGGGAACCCAAAGGGAGCATGGGCCTGCAGCTGTGCTCAGGGCAGGGGCCCAAGCCTCACGGGGGGTCACAGGTCACCAGCCTGCGACGGCCCTGGCACCGTCTCTGCCTGCGTCAGGCTCAGGAGCCAGCGGGCTGCAGACCAGTGGCTCCAGCCCCCCTTCCTCCCCTGCCTGAGCCTGGCTGCGTCAGGGACTCTTACAGCGCCTCTGGCTCTGGGGGGGGCGTCTGTCTGGGAACTGGCCCCCTGCCAGCCGGCTGGAGGGATCCATTCCAGCCCACGCAGTCCTGCCTCTAAAGTGCTCGGCCCTGAGGGCTCTGGGTGGGAGGGGGAGTTTGGGGGCTTGAGCAGCGGGATTTGTGGGTGTCCCCTCGGAGGCCGCGCGCTGGCAGGAGGCAGGGGGGCCCCTGCAGGGTGGTATGTTCTCCCACAATCCCACGTCTGTGCAGCCGAGTAGTTCTAGAATAAGAGTCTCTGCTGGCCTGGCCGGCGTGTGTGCGCTGGCCCCGTGCCCAGAACCCAGCACAAGCTGCACTTCGGGGACGCCTGTTGCCTCCATTTCCCAGCTGGCTGCAGCCCGCCCTGCCTCGTCCTGCAGTAAGTACGCACGGCCCTGCCCGCTCCGGGGCCAGCGGGGCCTGGCACTGCCCTCGCGCGTGAGGCGAGGCCGGGGGCTGCAGGATCCACAGCCTTTCGGTCCCGGGGCTGGGCCGCGACCGGAGAGGCTGGATGGTTCTTGGGGCAGGGACGCTGAGCGGCTGCCTCTGTTCTAGCTGCCCCTTGGAGAGCAGGCCGCCCCCCGCCCCGCATCTGAGCCCTCTGCAGAGCGCCTGCAAACCTGCCTGGCCCCCCCTGCGCCCGATTCTGGGGGAGAGAGACGGGCCGGTCCCTCCGGCAGGAGAGGGGCAGTATCTGTAACTCCACAGGCCTGAAGGGGCTTCCCAGGCTCCCCCTACACTCCAGGCATTTGGGGGGGGGACGGGGGGGGGAATCCCTTCGGCTCTGACATCAGCGTCTAGTGCACTTGGGTGACCCAGGGTGGGAGCAGCCCCGGGCCCCACTGTCCCCGACGCTGGCCACGGGCTGGGGGCTTTTGTCCCGTCCCTGCGGGCCCGTCCCAGTACCTTGCCCTAGCTGTGTCCTGCTGGTAGAGGTCAGACAGGACGGGGCCGTGCCAAGGCCCAGGCGCCTTATTTAGAGCGTGGCGGCTGAGCCAGCTGCGATGCCCCGAGCTGAAGGGCACGGAGCCCCGAGTGCCCAAGTCCTGCAGCGGGGGGGCCGCGGGCCTGGCCAGCGCCAGGCTGGCATCGCAGGGTGGGCTACCATGGCAGGTAGGGCTGCCACCTCTGAGGTACAAAAAAAACAGGACATCTGGGATCGTCCTGTGCCCATACAACCGGCCAGCTGGCAGCCTGCAGAGCCGGCTGGCAGACTGCCTGGCACAGCTACCTCGACACAGGGACGAGCCTGGGAAAACCTGGCCAGGTGGCCCCCCTCATGGCAGCTGACCCCGCAGCAGGCAGGCGTGCTCTCCTGCCCGCCCACCCGGGGTGTGAGGACACCGGCTGCGCTCCTGGGCCCCGGGAGCTGGAGCAGAGGCTGGCGCTAGCGGGGAAGAAAGCCGGAGGCAGAGCGGCCTGGTAAATAACAGGAGAACGAGTCTGGTCAGGCACAGGCTGGAGCGACTTGCAATGAAGGCAACGAATGCTCTGCACACCCGGCCTGGAAATGCACTCGCTGGCTGGGCCTGGGACAAGCTGTGCTGGCACTGCAGGGACCAGGAGCAGGGACGCTCTGGCAGCCTTCATCCAAGCCTCTACGGGCCCTTCCCAAATGCCAATGCTCCCAACACCCCATTCAGGTCTTGCAGTTGGGGAAATGGAGGCACAGAGCGGGGGCGTGCCTAGCCCGATGTCACCCAAGGAGTCAGTGGCAGAGCCAGGAACAGAACTCAGGTGCCCCAGCGCAGTCCTGTGCCAACTCCCAGGGCTGCTGCTCGTGCCCTTGCCCCCTGGAAGTGGGTTCGGGACACAGTCCTGCCTCTTTCCAGAGCAGTGACCTGAGACAGGATCCTCCCCCCGTTCGCTCTGGAGCTATCTGTGCTGGGGAGGGCCGGGCAGCCCCAGGGACGATCCCTCCCTTCCCTGCCACCAAGGGGCACCAAGAGATTTGAGGCCAGCTGGGCTCTGCAGCCCACGGCCTTTCGCCGTGAGCCTGAAGCTGCCATTGGGGAGGGGACGTGGTGCCGGGGGACGCTGACCAGCCAGGCTCCCACCCGGCTGCCAATCAGATGGCACCAGGGAGCAAAGAACGGCCTTCCCTACATATGGCCTGCTGGGGACAACCCACTCGCTGCTACAGGCTGCGCCGGCAGGATGCTTGGTGAGGAGCTCGAGGATTGGAGCAAGACGGCGGGGGTCTCCTGGGTGCGGGTCCTTGGGGTGCAGCTGGGTGGCGCTCTCCCCCCTTGGACGGCACAGACAGAGGTACCAATGCTTTGATCCCACAGATGCTCTCGCTGCCGGCCCTGTGCGTGGGCACCTTGGCCAGGAGAGGAGTCCTGGGCGCTGCCAGCATCAGAGCAGCACATGGCCATAGCGGACATGGTAAGAGCCCTCCCCTCGCCGAATGCCCCTGCGAGCCAGCCCTGGGGGTCACTGCCTCCCCTCCTGCCTTTCTCTTGGGGGCCCCACTGGCTCTGGTTTCCATGTCAGGCAGAGGAGGGAGACTGGTACTGGAGCTGTGGCTCCGGAGGGCCGCGTAAGCAGCATTGCATGCGCCTGGGGAACAGCGGATCTCCACACCGCAGGCCGCCCTGCTCTGCAGCCTGTCTCCAGCCGGGGCTGCTGGCACGTCGGAGGCACCAACGCCTGGCCTCAGGCCTACCCTGCCGTAAACCCCCCGCGACTGGCTCAGGTCAGCCGACTCGAGCTGGCAGGGCTCGGCCTGCAGGACTGAGACATTGCAGAGCTCAGACCCAACGGTGCCCACGCAGCCGGAGCCCGAACGTCGACGCTGCAATAGTACGGCCCTGCAGCCCGAGCCCTGCGAACCTGTCCGCTGACCCAGGCCACCGCCGCTGTGTTGTGCAGTGTAGCCCCAGTTATTCCCAATAATACCCTGAGTGGCCAACCCTACACTCTGGAGACCAGGGAGTAGATTCCTTCCTGACCCCTGCATGCAAACTGCTTCCGCCCTGCAGCATGGGGCTCGGTGCCTCTAACCTAGCACTGACCCAGCATTGTCCTCTCTAGGCCTCAGAGCACCGCGCAAGCACCACGTGGGGGAATTGTAGCCTGAATCACTGAACATTTTGCTCATAAAATGACGCAATCCTCTCTCCAGTCCTGCTCCGGTCTGAGGCTGATCTCCCCCAGGGCTCAGCCCACCAGACCTGGATGAACTCCTGGCCCTATTGAAGTCAATGCGGGTTTTGCCACTGACGTCAATGGGGCCAGAATTTCAGCCCAGTGGCTGGAGCTCTTCAATTAATTCTCCTACGGCAGATATTTGTTTGCTCCAAAGTGCTCACATTGCAGCTACTTGTGATTCTTTCGCCCGTAGGGATGGGGCTATTCGCTGACTTCCTGGCTCTCACAGCCTCCTGGTTCCTGTGGGCCCTAGCGAATAGAACAGACTCGGGTGGGGAGTGCTGGGGAAGGCCCCGACTGGTAACCGGCAAAGACAGGGGACAGCTGGGCCTGCGCCCTTCTTTGTGATGTTTAAGGTGGGCCTGAGAAGGCAGTGGGCTTTACTCCTCTTCTCCTCTCTGCACCTTTTTACATTAGAAATTAGGGTCCTATGTGGCTAAGAAGACTGAGTGGAGAAATGAGGCCACCCCAAGAATGAAAGTTGAGCAACTCTGCAGGATTGGGATTTTTAGTCAGACTGCAGCAAAGGATAAGCACACATTTAACTTCAGCGAGTAACTCACACTTGGGAGAAAGGAAGTCTTTGTTAAAGATTCAATTAAGGTGTGAGCACTCGCCCGACACATCCTTTAACACCACCCGCAAACTCAGGGAAAATCAGAGGTCATCTACTCCAGTCCCCTGCACTGAGGCAGGACTAATATTAGCTAGACCATCCCTGACAGGTGTTTGTCCAACTTGCTCTTAAAAACCTCCAGTGACAGAGATTCCACAACCACCAGAACGATTTTCCAATCAGTTTTGCACCCACCTTACAGCAGGTTCATCTGGGCTGTATTTCTCTAGGTAGTTTATGAGACGGTTATGTGAGACAGTATCAAAAGCCTTACTAAAGTCAAACTATATCACATCTGCTGCTTGCCTCCTATTCACAAGGACTGTTACCTGTCAAAGAAGGATATTAGGTTGATTTGACATGATTTGTTCGTGACAAAAATATATTGACTGTCACCTTATTTTCTTCTAGCTGCTTACAAATTGATTGATTGCTCCATTATCTTTCTGGCACTGAAGTTAAAGACTGGTCTATAATTCCCTGGGTTGTCCTTGTTCCTCTTTTTATGCCCTTTTCCAGTCCTCTGGGCTTTCTCCCGTCCCCCACAAGTTCTCAGCGATAACTGCTAATGGCTCAGAGATCTCTTCAGCCAATTCCTTGAGTATTCTAGGATGCGTCTCATCAGGTCCTGCTGACTTGAAGACATCTAACTTGTCTAAGTCATTCTTAGCTTGTTCTTTTTGTATTTTAGTTTCAGATCCCACCCCACTTACCCTGATGTTCGCTAGGTTAGTGGTCCGATCGCTGCTAACTCGTATGGTGAAAACAAACAAAAAAGGCATTTAACACTTCGGCCATTGCTGCGTTTTGTTATTGTCTCCCCCCCCCACCCCACCCCACCCCGTCCTTGGGTATTCCTGAAATCACCAGGGTAAAAAAAAAAAAAAAGAGAGAGACAAAAAATATTAAACTCCTTGTAGCCGCCCCCTCACCTGCTCTCTCTCCATCAACAAGTGGAAATTAGCCGCAAGCCCTTGCCGGTCACCTGCCGCAGCTTTAAAGCGCTGTTCCCAGGTTATCCACAAGATGGCACCAGTGCCCGTTTCCCACAAACTGCTGCTTGTTTTACCCTATTAACCCCTTAGGTCCTGCCCCTGTTAACTAGTTGCTGTGTGTACCTTGCTCAGCTGGAGCATGGGAATAAGACTTGTCAGGGTTCCCGTACAGCCCTGGGCCGGGGCTGAGGTGACCCTGTACAGATGGACGGCCCCAGCTGGCACTGAGGGATGGGGGAGCTGGCGAAGGGCACTGGGGCAGCAGTAGGGATGTGCTGAGGCTGGTCTCTGCCATCTTGCTCTCTAGTGGCGACTCAAGAGGACATGTCGGTGCCCCACTACTACGACAGGCGCAGCATCCCGCTCCCCGACGTCCCGTACCACAAGGAGCTGGGCGCCGAGCAGAAGGCCCTGAAGGAGAAGGAGAAGGGCTCATGGAAGCAGCTGAGCAATGAGGAGAAAGTGGCCCGTAAGCAGGAGGGGGCGGAAGCCCCGTTGCTGGGGTGGGAACAGGCGAGGGGGGAGGTCATGGCACCAGAGGGGGGGTTCTGGTCAGTTACCTCCCCCACATCCTCTCTGCGCAGCGTCCAGCTCCTGCTGGTGGGCTGGGGGCTGCCTGGCGGCCGAGCAGGTTGTGTCTGGGACCCAGCGGGTGGAGGGCTGTGCTGTGCTGCTGGACCCAGGGAACCGGGCAGGCCAGGGCCTCGGGAGCCAGTGAGTGCCCTGGAGCGGGTAGGGGCGGGAGAGCCTGGTCTCGTCCTACAGGCCCTAGCCTTTGTGAATGTGCTGGGAACGGGGGCTGCTTACAGCGTATGTGCAGGGTGAACGCCCCATGCCCTATTCTGGCTGAGGGACGGAGATGTTCCAACCAGCTAAACCATTGCACACAGAGAAACCATAACCATCCCTCTCCTGGCCATGGCATGGGAGATCTCCCCAGCCCGGCACTACTGCAGGTCTGCTTCATTGAAAGGAAGGGAACTCTGCACCCTCCATTGTCTTTGAGCATGCGATTGCTGAGAAACATCCCTGTACCCTGGGCTTCTGGCATTGGCCGAGATCAGCACCCCCGATATCCTCGCTCGGAGCCCCATCCTGCAAGCTGCAGCCTCCCCAACCCTGCTGGCTTCAGCTGGAGCAGAGGGTGCCTAGCATCTGGCAGGGTCAGGCTCAAGTCAGCTTGGCTCCCACAGGTGCCAGGCCTCCAATCGGGGATCAAACCTAGGACCAGTGGAAATTTTAGCCCAGGTGTTTAAGTTGCTGAGGCCCAAAAGCCTCTGAAAAGTCAGAGCCAGGGAGCAGCTCCCTACCCTGCTGCTGCCAACCCCCTTGTAACTTGCATTCTCTGCTCCGCCATTAGTTGACATACCAGGTAAACCAGCTGGTGTAATGCCTTAAATACGCTGCTCCCCCAGCTGGAGTGTCTGCCAGGGAGGATGCTGTGTCACCCCAGAAGTCTCGATCACAAGGGGAGCCAGCCAAAGCCAGCCGGCAATTTATCGATAGCGCTTTGTCCTGAGCAGGCAGCAGCTGAACAGTTAAATCTGTTCCAGATCAATGCATCTAGTCACTGGGGAGTGAGCAAATATTGCACCAGCCTGCATCTGAGCTAGCCCAAGGAAGCTCTGTGCACATGACAACCTGCTGGCAACAACTGTTTAACTGGCCTTTTACGCCAGGACAAAACTTACAATCAAGCGCAGGGAAACACTAAACCCCAGCCCCACCCAAAACTGCATGAAATACACAGGCTGCCCCTGAACCCTCGGCTAGACAGGAACCAGCACATGTGGCTGAAGGGCTGCAAGTGGGGGACGAGAATCCACCACACAGATCAAAGGGCTGATACGTCGGCTGGGTAACAGCGGTAACCACGAACCGGACTCTGTCCTCGTCCTGTTTACAGCTGAGCAAAGCAACTTCCAGGGTCTTCCCTCCCCTCGGCCGTTTCCCTACACCATGGAGAACTTAACCCTGGCCTTGGTGCTCTCAAGCGTGTAGGTGCCTTAGAAATGCTAATGAATGAGCCCTGGGACGCATCATCACCACTGCAAAGCAGCCGCAGTGAGGGTGAAATGACTTCCCTGATGTTCGATAGCCCGTAGGTGGCAGAGCCCAGCTCTGCTCCCAGACCATGACCCAACCAATCCAGCTCCCTCTTGCCAGCATGGTTCTACCACCGTTTCCCTGGTCCGGGTGCAGATGGGTTTGTCTCTCGAACACCATCATATAGACTCTCCAGGGTGCGTCTCCAGTAGAAAAACGAGTCCCGTTTTCAGCACTGGGCCAGTTTCACCTTTGCTACCCTCAGCAGTAGCACTAGTGTAGCTGGGCCCTGCTGGCCTCACCACCATGGTGCTTAGCCCTGCTCAGAACAGTGCGAGATGACGAGACCCCGAGCCCTAGCTCCACCATTGGAGCTGCACCAGTGCTGACAGGAGAGCTCCCCAAAACAGGCTGCTGTGCATGGGGCTTCATGCTCCCCCTGTTGGAAGCAGGCGCTGCCCCATTGTTGGGCCAACACGGACGTACGGACGTGGAAAGCAGACATCTCTGTGTTTGCCAAGCAACAGGAGCCATTATCCTGGGACAGATCCCAGCCCCTGCGATGTCAGTGCTCTTCCCATCTGGATTCATGGTCTAAAAGCTTGGACCATGTCTCTAACCTGCCTGTTAACTGCTGTCCAAGTTCTGCCAGAGCAGGCCTGAGAAACCATAGACAGCTCCCAGGAGGAAAGGCCCGTGGGAGCAGCAGATGGGATGAGGGGGGGCGGAGGGGGGGTCTGAGGTTAGCAGCTCCCTTTAGACAGGCTCTGGAGGCTCTAGGCTGCAATCTCTGTGCTAACCCGGTCTCTCAAGCAGCCCTCGGGGTGGGGCCGCGGACCGGCTGTCAGAGTGGGCTGGGGTTCTCTGTGCCGCCTTAGCCTCACGCCTGTCTCTCTAGTCTATCGCCTGCAGTTCAACCAGACCTTCGCGGAGATGAACAGGCCATCCAACGAATGGAAGACGGTGCTAGGAGGCATCTTCCTATTCTTTGGCTTCACTGGATTAATCGTGTGGTGGCAGCGAGTCTATGGTAAGGGGGGATGGACCGTAGGCTTGTAGGACAACACGTGGGAAGGCAAACGGGACATGGCTGGGAGGTTGTAGTGACAATCTATTGCTTCGGTAGAGGCTCCCCCTTCAAACCCCCACCCCCCATCATTCTGTTCTAGGGGCGTCCCCATGTTCCGCTGCCCAGAACGTCCTGCCCCAGCCTGAGCTGGGATTTGTGAGACGTCATTCGAACCCTGGCTCTGCTGCCAACCAGGCCAGGACCTGCAGCTGGCCACGTGCTCAGGCCTGGGATGGGGCAAGAACTAGTAGGGCATGGAACTGGCTGGGGAGCGAGGCCCTGGCTTCTGGCACTGGGCATAGAGGAGCTGGCGAAGCAGAGCTCGGAGCACGGCTATAGGAGACTTCTATCCATGTGGGCAGGCCCTCGAGCGGGTCTGCTCTTAACCCTGCCCAGCCCAGCCCCTCGAAAGAGCTGATCCCTCGATCCAGCTGGGGCATGGGTCCTCGGATCCCCTGAAAACCCCCTCTGGCCCCACCCCCGGTGCACACAGGGTGCAGGAGCCCAAAGGTTTTCTACGCCCCTTCTTTAAAACGGCACCAGGGACAAATAAACAGCCGCAAATATTCCCCCTCCAACCCTTCCCTGGGGAAGCAGCCTTCAGTGTAAGCCACCCTTCAGCCAGCAGAGGGCGCCTGAGCCAGCACATCCTTGGCCCGGCCTCTGGCCGCCCCACTGCCCTTGGCCCACCCGGGAGTAAACAAGCCTGAGCCAGGCCGGCTTGTGCTCCTTGCTGGGGGGCCGGGCAGGGGATGGGTGCTGGGCTGGCCTGGTGCCCATGTAATGCCACTGAGCCAGCGACGTTCCCCGGCCCAGCCTGGCCGTGAACCGGGAGGGAAAGGGGGGTGGGGAGAAGCACAAAGCCGCCCGTGGAATCGATGGGAGCCGCCAGCGTCCAAGGCTGATCCCCACGCCCCGGCGGGAGGGGAATAACGTGCCCCCGGCCAAGGTACGTCGGGTGGAGAACCGGGCAGGCTGGTCCTGAGCAAACGGGTGCTCTGAGCTCTTCCCTCGCCGTGTCCCCAGTGTTCCCCCCGAAGCCGCACACCCTGACGGACGAGTGGAAGGCTCAGCAGGTCAAGAGGATGCTGGACATGCGCATGAACCCCATTCAGGGCTTCTCCGCCAAGTGGGATTACGACAAGAACGAGTGGAAGAAGTAGAGGGGAACGCCCTCCACCCCCCGCCCCAGCCCCGCCGGGCAGTGCCTGCACACTGCCATTCCCGAGAAGCATGGGGCCAGCGCTCTGGGGGAGAGCAGCTGGAGCAAAGCCACTCTACCCCCATCCTTCGCTGGGCTGCCAGCCCCACCACCTGACCTCTCGTGCCTTGTCCGCAGCTCTCCCTCTCCTGCTGTGGAGCCTGGTCCTGGGCAGGGAGCTGGCTCCAGGCTCCGCCCTGGCCCACTGGGGCGTCCGTCCCGTGGCCCGGCCTGTCTCTGGTGAATGAATATTTGGCACTGTCCATTCCCTGCTCACATGGAATAAAACACTACAGTAAATCCGCGGTGTGCAGCTTCTGTCTTGTACCTGACAAAGGGGAGGGGAGGGGAGACCCACTGTTCTCAGCCCCTGGGAACTTCCCCTTCAGAGCCTGCCCCTGCGCAATCCACTCCTGTCCCCCAGGGTACAGCGATGAACCGTTCACCCTCGCGCAGTTCCTTAAAGCATCACCTGGCCCCTGGTCCTCTGAGTTACTCAGTTCTTCTCCCTTCCCTGATCTCCAATTCTTACCTGCCGGGAGGCAGAGATCTAGGCCTGTGTTCGTCTATGGAGAGGAGCCAGCCAGGGTGGGACCCCAGCCATGGGCACTGCAGGAACCCAGGGGCTAGTGTGCTCATGGGAGTTCTGGGAGCGCAGGCAGCTCCATTCCTTCTCCATCCACCCAGCCTGCACAGTGGCGTCGGGCCCAGGCCTCACCCTCACAGGCCGCTCCAGGTGCATCTCCGCAAGTGTTGTTCATTCACTTAGTGCTTCACAGGACACATCTTCAGAGCACCCTGCCAGCAATCCCTGTGGCTCTGGAGCAGGGCAAAGAGCACTGGGCTTCTGCCTCAGGCTCCCTCTGTGCCCAAGGGCAGTAAGTGACTCATCTGAGGCAACGAAGGGCCAGAGCGGCTATGGGAACCCAGCAGCTTTAGCTGGCAGTGCTGGGCTCTGGCAAACCTCCTATTTCACAGAGGGAGGTAGGGCCATCCGGGCACCGCTAACTCTGCATCGGCCTGGCCCTGCGGGGCTTGGATAGGCACATTCTCCACTCGGACACACTGCTGGGGCATGCCACTGTACGCTGGCCCCTCCTCAAGTGTGGAAAGGGGTTTCAGTGCAAGCAGAGCAGAGAGGACACGACACCGTCTCCACCTGCCATCAGCGGGGCTGGAGTGGCTAAAAGCAGCCGGTGCCCTGTCTACACTAGCGTTGCACCGGTGGGTGAATTGAAGACAGGGAGAGAGGAGGGAGCAGCAGTAGCCGCGTTTTGCAGGTGCGCCTCTCAGCAGGGATAAGGCCTTTCTCAGCAAGAATCACACAACTACACGGCTCCAACAACAGAGTTTATTAATAGGATTGAGCCTCCACCTGCAAATCAAAGCATTTCAAATGCCTGCCACAAGCTGTGTCGGGAGTGACTTTCGCACGCAAAGGACTGGGTGGGCCTAACCCCACACTGCCCGGCCAGCACCGTGAGAGGCTGAGTCAGGAGCTGAGAGTGCAAGGTGGGTTCTTAGTGTCTGTGGGGACCTGCTCTCTCACCCCAGTTCTCCTGGGGGTTGGGGGGACCTGGGGCCCGCCCCGTGCAGAGTGCACAGCAGATGCCCTGCAGGGTGATGGGGGAGCACTGTCAACACACATAAATACAGACATACAGTTAACAAAAATAGTATTAGAATATTCACAAATGAATAAAAACTACTCTCGGGTATTTACAGCAGAGCACAGAAAATACGTACAAGGAGCAGAAACCTGCTAGGCCTGTCGGGCGCTGACGCTGGACTCCCAGGAGACGGGGGACGTTTCAAAGCCAGCGTCACGTTAATGCTTCAGGGGGATGAAACGCCAGTCAGGCACTAGCAGGGCCCAGCTCCTCCTCAGCAGCTTGCAGGAGAGAACAGGAGGTGCGGGGTTACAAGCAGCACAGAGGACAGCCCCTCCCCAGACCCACACCCCCCATGTGGAGGGAGGGGAGGGCGTGTCTCTGTGCTAGGAGCAGGAGATGCCACGCCCTGCGAGGAGGCGAGTGCACACTGGAGATGGAACGGCGGCAGGACCAGCGTTGAACAAATGCTGCCGTTACTCAGGCAATCCCGAGAACCACGGCAGGTATCTGAGCGAGTGTGCTGCTGCGGAGCGAGCGGGGAGCACTCCAGGGGAGTACCTGCCACCCTGGAGCTACCAGGGGCCACCAGCAGGCTCTGAACACTGCCCTGCTCACTGCTAGAGCGTGTGGCCAGACTTGGAACTCAGCTACGTGGAACTATCAGGAAGGCGGGCAGGGGCCTTCCTCCATCTCCAGCCCTTTCTCTCCCTTGCCAGCTGGGCTGCCTCCGGCTGTGCTGTTCCAGCGTCCAGGCTCCTCCATCCCCTCGGAGAGATCAGGCTCCTACTTCGCCCCTGGCCCAGAGACGATGATGCTACAGCTCCCTGCTCCTGCTGGTTCCCTATGGGGCAGCACTCGCCTGCACCGCAGTCTCGCTTTCTTCCTCCCACCCTGCCCTCCCGCACAGCGATGAGGAAAGACAGAGACTCGGCTGCTACCCCAGAGGGTGTGCGTAGGAAGGGGGCGGGGCAAGCGGTTCCATCACTGCTTCACTCCTGCCAGGCCCTGAGCAGAGCAGTGTTTATTTCTGCCCTTGGTGCGAGCTCCTTGGGCAGCAGCCCCCGCGGGCTCTCCAGAGAGCGCCGCTAGCAGAGGCAGGGAGCAATTAGAAGCCAAACGTAAACACCTGCCATGGCGCTGCTGCTGACACCGTGTTTTTCTCTGTCCGTGAGTCCCCCACCTGGCGTTAGCTAGGGGACTCCAAGCAAGAAGAGCAAACTCAGACATGCCTGGTCCCCAGAGAGCGGGAAAGCGAGCAGCTATTTCCTGCACTTTGCAGCCCCAGGCCCATGCTCGGAGCAGCTGAGCTGAGGAACGCAGGGTACCTGCTTGGAGCGGTGGGGGGCGGGGTGGGGTGCTTGCAGCATGTAGGGAAAAGTGGTAGCCTAGGGCAAAAGGGAAGGAGGCGGCACAGTGTAACTCACTGCAGAAATCTACATTCATAGGGAGAGAACAGCACGAGGATCCCACTGTGCCCATGCCTGGGGACACAGTCCTAGCAGAGTGCCCGGGGCTGGGCACAGCCAGCATAGAGACGGGGCCTGGGCCTCTGGAGCTAGACGCAATGGGAGAGCAGATTCGGGCGCATGCAGCAGTGCACGGCTCGGGGAGGAGTCTCCTGCAGCACAGGGGAAGGATTAGGACCTTCAGGGCTGGGGAGACACCTACTGTAAACTCTACCCCTTAACTAGAAGAAATGGTTTGAGGTCTGCTACGGGCAGACCCTGGGCCCTGGCTGCACCTAACCCCTTCCTACCAGCTCCAGGTGTCACACACGACAGCCAGGCAATCGCAGCACCAGCTGACCTCACAAAGACCGCTCAGGAGGGGAATCTGCATTGATGGTTAACAGCAGATCTTCCCGGTTCAGTCTTCCAGAGGCACACTTCTCCTTTCTCCCCCCCTCCCTGCCACGCCCACGGCCGGCTGAGCCGGGCATTGCCTGGAACACCCCTCCAAGCACTGGGGGCTCTTGCTAGAGAGGCACAAAGCCTGCAATGACGGTGGGGCTGTGTGGAGGGGGCGGTGCTTGCCCCTAGAGCCTTACCCTAAACATCTCCCCCACACACACACAATGTGCGTCTCCCCTAGCCGCCCAGGGGGAGCACGTTTCCACCCCAATCCCTGCTGTTTGGTGAGCTAGGGCACGGGCTGGGGTCCCCAGCAGCCTACGGGGAGCAGCCTGCAGAACAGCTGCCTTGGTCTCAGGGGCTTTTAAAACCAACAGTCAGTGAAGATTAGGATAAAAGGGAGATGGCGGCACGCAGGCCAGAAGAGATCTGTGGGGCAGGAGTCACCGCCCTTCGAGACGGGCTGCGGGCAGGGGCGCTGCCCCTTGGAATGATCACGTTGCTCTGGAGTATAGTGTGACGGGTTTTTGCCATTTGCCACAGGCCCAGGGCCATCCTGGGCGCTGGGGAGGAGTCAGTGTCCAGTTACTTGCGGCTCAGCAGGGAGCCCAGCAGGAGCACTCCTGCCAGAGTCGCCCCGGTCAGAAGCCACCTGTTGAACTGCTCCTGGCCTTTCCTGCTCTTGGCAGCAGCGTCATTCCCATAGAGATCCACAAACCGCTCCTGCGGGGAGAGAGAGAGAAGGGTTAGGGAGCTGCAGACGCCAGGGGCATGGGGGGCAGGGCAGAGCTCACATTTAAACACCAGAGAATGACCAAACGCAGGCTCCATCTTGTGAGCAGGAGATGAGGGGATTCTTGAACTGCTGCTCCCCCAGGGGCTCATCGAGTCACAAGCCCTGTTCTCGAGTCAGGCGGGCCCTGCAGAGTCAGTAACAGCGCAGGGGGTCAGGCAGCCTGGCCTAGTCTGCACTAGAAAAGCTTTGCTGGCCTTGATGTGCCAGCAAACCCTCCTGGGATAGATGCAGCTTATGGTTTGTGCCAGGAGAGCTTATGCCGGTTCCCTGAAACGAACCCCACAAGGTCATTCCCAAATGATGCCACACACCTCATTCAGAGTGACTGGGCCCCCAGGCACACACACCATGGCACCATCGCAAGCAGCCTCCAACGCTGAGCGGGGCATGAAACGGACTGGGAGACCCCCCCGAGGGCCGGGGGGGGGGGGGGGGGGGGGGGGGAGGATGGGCAGTGTTGTGTTTCTTGTTCGCTGCCTTGCCACATGCCAGTGACTGCTCCTTCACCACCATGCCTCTCTCTGTGTTGAGGAGAGCAGGTACTGATACAGATGCCTTTGAGCCTTGCTAGGCAGCAGTCAGGAGAACAGCCTCCTACCCTGCGCTGGAAGAAGCCAGCTGAGCAGCAGCCAAGACACCCAGGAAATTCCTTTTATTCAGCTCCTTTTTCCTGAAGTTCCCCCACACCTAGCCTGGTCGCTGCCCCACAAGGCTGCAGAAAAATGCAGAAAATGAGGGACTTGCGTGGATTAAAATACCTATTAAGATTCACAAGAACTCTGTCAGATTTGGCTGGAAAATCCAGGAGGAGAAGGTATGCAGCCATTACAAGTTCTGAGAATGTTCACCAAGGACAAGACAATTGGATCCAATTTTCAGCACTGGGGAAAGAGAACAATGAGTGTGTTCCTGTTGCAGGGGGGTCTTGCAAAACCCAGAGGAAGTGCATGTGTGCATCCACTTCCCAAGACACCAGAAATAACTCAAACGCTGAAAAAGAGAAGGGTGAGCCTTGGGCACAGTGACGAAAGCTACCGAACGGAGTCGGATGTGGACGTTTCCTTTGAGAACCACCCTAATGCCTAGACAAATTGGGCCACCTATGTTTAAAAAGAAAACGATTTCAGAGACACGCTAATGAACAGAGATCCTCTACCAACAACGTAACAAGGACGAAAGCACCTGCTACAAATACATGAGAAGCAAGAGGAGGACCAAGGACAGAGTAGGCCTGTTACTCAATGAGGGGGGAAAGACAATAACAGAAAATGTGGAAATGGCAGAGGTGCTTAATGACTTCTTTGTTTTGGTTTTCACCAAGAAGGTTGGTGGCGTTTGGATGTCTAAAATAGCGAATGCCAGGGAAAATGAGGAAGGATCAGAGTCTAAAATAGGGAAAGAACAAGTCAAAAATTACTTAGACAAGTTAGATGTCTTCAAATCACCAGGGCCTGATGAAATGCATCCTAGAATACTCAAGGAGCTGACTGAGGAGATATCTGAGCCATTAGCAATTATCTCTGAAAAGTCCTGGAATGCCTCCCGTCTTCCATAAGACTGGAAAAGGGCAAATATAGTGCTGATCTATAAAAAGGGAAACAAGGACAACCCGGGGAATTACAGACCAGTCAGCTTAACTTCTGTACCCAGAAAGATAATGGAGCAAATAATTAAGCAATCAATTTGCAAACACCTAGCAGATAATAAGGTGATAAATAACAGTCAGTATGGATTTGTCAAGAACAAATCGCGTCAAACCAACCTGATAGCTTTCTTTGACAGGGTAAGGTTTCTGATACTGACTTTAGTAAGGTTTTTGATACTGCCTCGCATGACCTTCTCATAAGCAAACTAGGGAAATGCAACCTAGATGGAGCTATTATAAGGTGGGTGCATAACTGGTTGGAAAACTGTTCCCAGAGAGTAGTTATCAGCGGTTCACAGTCATGCTGGAAGGGCATAATGAGTGGGGTCCCACAGGGATCGGTTCTGGTCCAGTTCGGTTCAATATCTTCATCAAGGATTTCGATAATGGCATAGAGAGGACACTTATAAAGTTTGCGGACGATACCAAGCTGGGAGGGGTTGCAAGTGCTTTGGAGAATAGGATTAAAATTCAAAATGATCTGGACAAACTGGAGAAATGGTCAGAAGTAAATAGGATGAAATTCAATAAGAACAAATGCAGAGAACTCCACTTAGGAAGGAACAATCAGTTGCACACATACAAAATGAGAAATGACTGCCTAGGAAGGAGTACTGCGGAAAGAGATCGGGGGTCACAAGCTAAATATGAGTCAACAGTGTAATGCTGTTGCAAAAAAACATCATTCTGGGATGTATTAGCAGGAGTGTTGTAAGCAAGACACGAGAAATAATTCTTCCGCTCTACTCCGCGCTGATTAGGGCTCAACTGGAGTATTGTGTCCAGTTCTGGGCGCCATATTTCAGGAAAGATGTGGACAAATTGGAGAGAATCCAGAGAAGAGCAACAAAAATGATTAAAGGTCTAGAAAACATGACCTATGAGACAAGATTGAAAAAATTGGGTTTGTTTAGTCTGGAGAAGAGAAGACTGAGAGGGCACATGATAACAGTTTTCAAGTACATAAGAGGTTGGTACAAGGAGGAGGGAGAAAAATTGTTCTTAACCTCTGAGGATAGGACAAGAAACAATGGGCTTAAATTGTAGCAAGGGCGGTTTAGGTTGAACATTAGGAAAAACTTCCTAACTGTCAAGGTGGATAAGCACTGGAATAAATTGCCTCGGGAGGTTGTGGAATCTCCATCATTGGGGATTTTTAAGAGCAGGTCGGACAAACACCTGTCAGGGATGGTCTAGATAATACTTAGTCCTGCCATGAGTGCAGGGGACTGGACTAGATGACCTCTCGAGGTCCCTTCCAGTCCTATGATTCTATAGATGCAGACTTTGCCCATGTTCTGCAGAGCCTCTGCTTTCCCATCTTGGCACCAGCAGCTCTCGGGCTGCCACCGCTAGGGACTTGTGCATTTTACATTCACACTCGCCGTTTCTGCCAAAGGCTGGATGGATTGTTAAACGTGTTTAATCTTTACAGTATAAAACATATTTAATGTTTTAATGTTCCAGGGTAAAGTGGCTAGAACAGGTTCTGAAAGGGAAGCCCTGTGTAACTGCACTGGGAATGCTCTCTCTCTGCAGTGTACGTGTAACCAATACAGTGCTCAGCAGCTGAGCTGCCATCTTACCGTTGGCTTATTTCTGGTTTGAGCTCCCCTCCCCGGGAAGTGTGGGGCAGAACTCTCCATGAGAGATCAAGGGCGGAGCCCAAAACAGCCATCGGATCAGGTCCCCAAACTGCAGTGTGGGCACATGGAGGCTGCCTAATGGCAGAGAGCCCTGGCTCTTCCAAGGGGCAGCATGGGGCAGCTCCCCCAGGCCTCAATGGCTCCTCCACAGATTGTGCCCCAACTAGTGGGGCACAAGGCACTTCAGTTTCCTCCACAGAACAAGCACCAATTGCAGCTACTCCGCCCAGCTGCCAGGCCTGCAGTCACCTTCGCCTGCAGGCATTTACCCCTTCCACCAGGCGCACCGTGCCCGCCGAGATCAGTGAACTACCCATTACATCCTCCCACCCACCCACAATATCTTGGGGACCTGCCAGACACTGCCTTTCACCAGGGCCCAGTACAGCACTGTCACTACCCAACAGGCACCAGGAGTTTCTCCACAGCTGAGGGTGTGGGGGAGAAGAGGCGGGAGATTGGCATCGGTGTTCCCCCAGCAGGCCCCACGTATGTCAGCCTTCTTCAGGCAGGGGTACTGAATGGACACAGAAGCCCTGCGCTCCCCACCCTGAACTGTGTGTAAAGAGGGCAAAGGGAAGCACAGGACCAGTCATGAGAGAAGCGTGTGTCAGGGAGGGGAGAACACCACGAGTGCAGGACAGGAGGCACACCACAAACACACAGCGCACTCAACTCGGGAAGAGGGGCGGGGGCAGCAGGGAGACAGCTGAGCTTTGTTTGCTGGGGAGGCTGGACTGGACAAACCGTTCCATGACTGGAGCCCAATTTTCTATGGTTACTCTAAGAACAAACACCACATGTCTGTTATTGTCTGCTCTGTGCCACTCCTCTCCTCCCACCCACAGCTCGCGCCCAGTGGGACACACCGGCCCTGCTGGCAGCGAGCTCCCTCACAACAGTGCCCTGCATTCAGCATTATCAAGCTCCAGGAGTCATTTCTGGGAAGTTGGGTGTTCTGGGACAACAAGATCCTTGGAGTTTCAGGGCACAGGCCAATCTGAGGCATCTACCAGGAATGCAGCCACTCAGGGCTCTGCCTGGTTCCTCCCAGCCCTGCACCTCCTGCCAACAGATGGCAGGTTCCCACCCCTCATCTGAATGTTGAAATACACGAAGTTTTAAAGTGTGCCCAACTTCCCCTCCCATGACAGAGAGAAGGGACAGGACAGAATCAGAGGGACAGTGGGGGGAGCAGCTGGGAAGGTAGTCAGGGGAGAGGGCAAAAGGACACAGTGGCTTGGATTTGGGGGGGATCCTCACCCCCTATGGGACAAGCACTGTCACCGTAACCACACCCACCCAACTGCATTACTCCTGCATCACTAGTGGCAGGATCCACCCTCTTCCCATAGCCCCGGCAACAAGAGCTCCTACCCCGCCCTCCCCTTGCTAGGCTACCCAGCCTGAGCACCACCCAAGCCACAACTTCAGAGCCCTGCGCGCAGTGGTTTTGGAAGGCTAGGGGTCTCGCACTAGCACAGGTCTGCCCAGCGGGACCGGGAGGCTCATTCCCTGAGCTGTGTAGACACCCCACCCATCTTAGAGCCCCCAGAGACATAGGCTAGCCCTGGGGCTGCATGGAGTTGAGAGCAATGCACAGAGCAGGGGTAGTCACTGCAGGAAGGCAGCTTGAAGACATCCATGGCATCTCCTCGGTGAGACGCTCAGTCTGGCTAGAGAGCAGGCCCTGACCGCACGCCCAACCACCCAGCAGAGCCGTGCACCAGCAAAGCCTGGCCTGAGATCCGAGAATGACCGAGGTAGGCCACACCCTCCCCTGAGCTGGTTCCTTGGAAGGGTCAGAGAGCCGGAGGGCTGGACAGGACCTCGAGAAGATGCCTTTCCAGGGCTGGGGAGTTTGCTGATCATCTGGGTCCAGAGCACATGGAAACAGCAGCAGCTCTGCTGACCCGCCCAGGACACCAACTCCTTCCCACCTACCGAGACACTCCAAATCTCCAAAATAAGCCCCACCCCAAAGAGTTCCATGAGCAGAGCACCGACCCCACCCACAGGGGTAGGGCTGCGCTGCAGCTGCAAGAGGTTCTTCCAGGTACAGCAACACAATGTGGGCCAAATTTGGGTACCCGGTGCCAAGTGCGGCATTCCCACTGGAGTCAACAGGCGCAATGGGCATTCACCAGGCTTTTGTTTAGATACCTCACTATTAAGCACAAGTCTGACCCTGGAGAGGGATGGGGAGATGAGAAACTCCTGCTGCGGAAGGTATATACCTGCTGCAGGTAAGCGGCACGGCTGTCCATCAGAGACCCTGGGACCTGCCAGGGCAGGAGCTCTAATCCACAGCAATCCTGGCGCTCATGGAACGAGGGGTCCAAGTTCAGTACGCAGGCAGACTACAGAAGAACTTTACCCCCGGCAGCCCTGAGGTTTATCAAGCATGCCTGTCGGTCAGATTAAAGCGTGAACGCGGCCTTGCAAACCTTTCCCAACAGCATTCCAGAGAGCACGGCAAATCTGAGCTAGCTTTGTTCTCCTAGCTCACTGGGTAAGTAAACAGGCCCGTTCCCCTGCTATGCACAAACTGCACTGCACAGCACTGGAGACCAAAGGGGACCAGCGAATGGGAATCGATACAACAACAAACAACGGTAATGAGAGCTTGCCAACCGAGCATCTCCCTGCCCCACAAGCAACGGATGGGCCCCAGATACAGATTTGCTCCCAGAGCACTAAATGAGAAGCTCTGTGTTCTGGACGAACCTGACCCGGGCTGAGGGCCCCTTTCTTCCCCCACAGGAGCGGGGCATGTATTATATTCAGACTGCCGTTTTCCCAGCAGGATTTTCTCCTGAATAAATAAGGCTGCAGTAAGTCAGTCAGTCTGGAACAGCACAGATAAGCTTGGAGTGACCCTGTGTCTGTGTCACGCCTTATTGTGTGATGCACAGAAATCAGACAGGCGGCAGCTCTCTGCTAAATCCCCTCCCGCTGCCCGAGCCTCTAGAGGGTTCTCCTGACTCCCACAGCTGTGCCAAGGAACTGCATGGAACACCTGGTAATGTCCCCATTAACATCCAGACAAGACATCAAGAGAAAAAGCTGTGACTGTTGCCATGGTCAGCTACGTGGGTTTCAGTTCCTAAGCTACTGCTGTGATTGACAAGTAGCTCAGCCAATTGCTTTTAAACTGGCTCCTCCCCATAAGTCATAGAAAATGCAGCTCACTTCCCCCCATTACTTAGAAGATGTGAAACATCCTCAAATCCTGCTGCTCCATCACAGCTCCTTGCAGAGCACCCAGCCTTCCACAACTTGCTGTGTACACATGCTAAGGTTTTAACAGATGACCAAATTCCAGCCTGGAGTAAGCAGGGATTTGGGGATTTTCAGGGGCCCCGGGGCTTTGCACCTGCTTGCCCCAGGACTGAATTTGGCCTGAAGCCTGTCTCATTTGGCACAGACCCTCCCTTTTGTGGGCTGCCACACGAGGCTGCTGCAGAGATTGATAAATGTGCAATTTCAAAAGCAAGTTTTTCAACGGCCTGTTTGGAACAGATGGGGGTCATGTAAAATCCCAAGTGGCACCAATTTTTGCTGTGGCCTGGAGCAAAACGCTTACCCTCTCTGCCTCAATTTCCCCCTGGAAAATGGGGATCATTTTACCTCCCAGGCGTGTTAATGACGACAAATTCATTCCTGTTTATATTGTGCTTCAAAGCACCTAACAAGTAGTTCACACTACAGCCAGCTGGACAGGGCCCAGATCCAGGTGTCAGAGGGTCTCTGGCTGCAGCCTCAGACACACACTACTGCTGTTTCTCAGCTGGATCAGGATGGCGACCCCTTTTCCCAAGTCAAATTTTTCACAACCCCCTTACACGTTTTTACTCTGATTTTTACAGTGAATGTAACAGTGATAACAATAAGCCCCTATAGAGGCTGACAGGGACCAGTTGACCTTGAGGGCTCAGGGTGTGCGCGGAGGAACAAGATATATTTTTTTAACCTGAGATTGTTATAAAGCTTTCAACACCTTGCGAGTGGAGTCTCCTGTTCGCCTTTCTTGTCCCCCTGGGGGCCATGACCTACTGATTGCAAAACGCGCTCTAATGAAACGAAATATTAGAGGACCCTAGGCACAAAGCATTCCCCGGGCAGCACGGACTCCTGCTAACTTATACCATGTGCCTCACCATGCCAGCCTTATTCTTCACCGTTCTGTTGGGAAGGATGTACCAGATGTGTGTGTCTATAATTCCCATCCATTGAGAGGAACACAGAAGGCCGATAGGTTTCACTTTAGGGCTGCCAGCTCCATTGGACACCGCAGACCTGCTCTATTGTATCCCCTGCACCATTGCTGTAGGGAGGGGACAGGCCACTGATGTAAGAACCCTGCCCAGAGAGAAAGAGATCAGGATTCTTGTATATTTCCAAAGTCCTCCCTATTTATAGGTGGGAGCGGGAAGGTCAGCATGCTGTTTGTGATAACAGAGAAACCGAGCCCTGAATGTGTTGGCAGTTGTGCCCAACTAACACACAGGGATGCTACCAATAGTGCAGCCCGCATTTTGGAAAGTGGATAGATTTTCCCCTCCAGGATTGGAGTTGAACACATTGGGCATGTCAGCCTTAACAATGTCCCTTTCCACATAGAGAAGGGAAAGAGAAAGCATGCAGCCTCCAAGCATGTTGTCTCATGCAGAGAGGTCAAGGGGCTGCAGGAGCCGCATGTGACCTATTGCAGGAGATGGAGGACAGGGAGCAGGTTCCAGATCTCAGGAATGGATATTTTAATTTATAAACTGCACTCCGAACAAAGTCTCTTTCTATTGATAGATATGAAAGGCAGCAGGACTGGGACAGAACACTGCGTACTCCGCGCTGGCTGGGGAGTCCCATGACACGGCATCAGTGGGAGTACACAAATACCATCACATAAGAAAGGTTTTGAAAAGGGAGATGCAGTCCAGTAGCAGACAATCAAAATTTTGGCCTTGCTCCATGCGAGCCAGTGTTCAGCTCCCCTCTGTACCATGGACACCCAGTTTCTTTCTATTGGGGTCATTTGCTATGACACACTCCCACCAACGTGTCCAGAACACTTTGGGCTACAGGGTCAGGGAAGCACTTTGCTCCCAAGGAATGGCTAGTTAATGATTCCCCAGCAGGATGCTGGGCAGGAAGGCATAAGCTCCTCCCACCGCAAACAGCCATGCTGTGTGGATATGCATGACCCTGCCACTCCCCAACCTCCATGCTGAGTGCATATATTGCCTCCCGCCCCTCCCCACCAGTGTCCCTGGTAACACAGTGTTTATTCAGAAGGGTCCACCCAGTCATTCTGTAGACTCACAGCCCAACAGCTCCCTGATCTGCCAGTTCTCAGCTGGGGCTGCCTCACAAGAGAACAGGGGGGGAAAAAAGAGACAAAGGCACTGTCTCTGGCCCTGGTCAGGTGCACTAGAGCCCTTTCCCTCCCGCCCGCCGCTCCCCCAGATGCTGCAGTCTCCGCATCCTCTCAGGAAACCACCAGACCTTTGTTTTTAGGNTGGGTGGGTTGGGGGGGGGGGGGGGGTGTGAATCAAGACTGTGGAGATTCTTTTATTGAGCCCAATGCTAAATAAGGGGGGAAATCCTTGTTCCCCCTACACAGTCCCCAAGCACCCCCTTGGTAATTGACAAGTTGCCATATTTGCATAGATTTGCAGCACTAAGGGATTTAGACACAATCTCATCACAGCACCAAAAACGGTCACAAAGAAACTAAGAACTGAGTCTTTCCACTTGGTAATAAAACCAAAGGCCCTTCCCCCACAAAACACTGTGCAGCTGCATAGACACCCTAGCAAACAGAACTGCTCCAGGGAGCGGTCACCCAGCAGAACGAAGGGCCTTCACTAGGGCACGAGAGATGAAGCAGGCTGGCTTGGCAGAGCGCCGATAGGGCAAGCAGGCTGGCCTGGCATTTTGTTTCTAGTTTTGATAGTATCTGTCTCAGAGCTTGTGGAAATCATTAGAATTATTCTGGGAACTTGACTTGTTTTGAAGCGCTTATTTCTAAGAAAAGAAAGTGTTTGCTGAGCAAGAGATAAATGGCATCTGGTGAATACATGGAGCTATCAGGCACTACAGGCAGGGAGGGACAACAGTGGAGGAGCATGGAGCACCCCTCCTCTTCCTCCAGAACCGGACAACATGCAGCTAACATGCAGCTAGCTGGCAGGGCACTGAGGGCCGCACAGCAGAGCGGCCCCCGTCCCTTTCCATGTCGACGTGCCTGGAGAAGCCAGTGAATTCTGTGGAAGTCACTAATGCTCTCCATTCCAGCCACACTGCATGGGGCTCTGCCCCCACCCCACGCTCGGTTCCCAGACTCAGCAAGCAGGTAGAAGGGACAAGGCTGCTTTAGCTCAGGATTTGGTGGACACACTGGAGACTAGCGAAGTGCAGGTCTCCTGGTTACCTTCCAGTTCATGCACTAACCCAAGGCCTCGCTTCCCTTATACCTGAGATCTAGCCCCCCAAGTGTCAATTGCAACCTCTTCAGGCCCGTGTTCTGGATCTCAGACTAGTCCAGACATGTCCAGATATTTCTAGCCTCCCCCAGTCACCTTTATCTGAGAGGAAATGTTTAGAATTCCTGAGTTGCTCAAACGATGACTCTCCGATAGCAACAGCAGGTTACAAAGAGGATCACAGTCAGTCAGTATTGGCTTACCCCATCCTCCCAAGGGTAGATTGTTTTACAATAGGCTCTCTCTGCATTTCACACATCCCCTCCTTTCCCCCCACCCACGAGTCAACAGATACACTAACAAGGATGGAGCAGTAGGTGATAGTGAAATAGAAAGAAGCAATTATGCCAATAGGTAGTGAGGTATCACCTCACCTCCAAGTCATCCAGGAACCATCCACTGGTTCAGCAGTGCAGTTCAGCATCTCTCTATTTGTTTTTGCCACCCCCACCCTCCCTGCTGGTCAGAAGACATTGTACATGCACAGAATCAGATTCACAACCTGTACTACACTCCATCAGCTCCAATTGCCACCTGACCCAGCACAAAAGTAGAAGGGATCCTTATTCCCCTCCACAGCGCTGAAAGCATGATACCCTCTTACACCTATACTGAGCTTGGCATCCTGAAGGTCCCACAACACTTTGCATATCTGTTTAAATGTGTAAAGCAGGCAGTTACCAATCACTTCACCCACCGTAAAATGCAGCCACCTCTGGGGTGAGATGCAACAATTGTTTAAACAGTGCCAACAATGTCAACTGGGTGTGAAGGAGGTATCTCAGTAGATAACCATAATCTATCAGATTTGAAATTTGGCCAGGACACTGGCATTCACATCCCTATCTGGAGACTGATGGGAACTAGAGCTTTAAATATATCAGTAGTACCCCAGTTAGCTGGATTAGTTTCATTCTCCTGTGTCTAGGTAACTATTTGAAACGCTAACACTAGACAGGTGGGAAGGAAATCAGTTGCACTCTCTATAGTGAAATCGGGAACAGGGCCAAGTTCGAGGCAAGTGACGCAGACCAAGTTCCTTTTTCAAGGTACAAGCAGGATTCAGCGAGTAGCAGTGATCCAGGAGGACAGGTGAGGGAAGCAGATGTAGGGGGGATAATCCCTGTCTAGTCTCTGGGCAGCAACATATTGTCTGAGCCATGGCTGGGGTACAGAGGAGAGCAGGGCTGAAGTGCGCCAGCATGCGAATGGGTCACTTGGCTCTTTGTACAGCAGGGGAGTCCCTCCTATAGCAGGGGACGTGTGAGCAGATGACAGGGAGGGAGCTTGGTCCTTTGCAGAGCCAGTCTGGGCAGGGTTCAGAAAAAAATTCAATGGCCTTTCACACAGAACATTCCATGTGGAGGAAACAGGCAACAGATCAGCCCGAGGGCCACACCTTCCACCTAGCAATGGCACTGCCACGCCTGCTTATTTACAGCCCAAGCCTGTAAGACAGGAACTGTTCCAACCCAGCGACTAAACACACAGCGGGGTGACAACCACGCACACAGCTCTCTCTGCCACCCCAACAAGATCTGCTTGGGAAAGAGCACTGTACCATTAGAGAAAAACACCCAAAACAGTTCAGCAAATACACCAGGCTTTTCATTCAAGAGTCTCAAAGCACTGTCTAAATATTAGTTAGCTCTCAAAAACCATCCTATGATGTGGAGCACTATTATCCCAGATGGGGAAACTGAGGCACAAAGCAGTTTAAGTGACCAGCCCCGAGTCATATGCCAGTCTGTGGCAGTGTTGGGAACACAATCCCGGGCTCTTGACTCCCAACTGCTGGTGTTTAGCCACAGGACACTGTTCCCCTCAAATGAGGCTCTCCCTGTTTCTAGTATACCTGTAACTGTAACTATAACAGCAGCTGTGTTACTGCTAAAATACCTATGATGCACCCCAGCCACCGGCTAGCAGCTGCCATTCGAATTTGGATTAATGTGCATTTGGGAATGGTTTCATCCAGAGATGAGCAAGACAAGGTGTGGAATAGGAAACACCCTGGTTCCAGCAAAGCCCAGGAACAACAGCTGCCCTTTACTCAACTCACCACGTGGGACTGGCATGTACAAACCTGCAGATGAAGCTCAATGGAGAAAAGCACTATCAGAAAAACTGAAAACAGGAGTATTCCCAAAGGCTGCTGCTAGAATCCTGTAAACACAGCTCAACAGGTCCCCACGTGACTACTAGAGCCCAAGAGAGCCCAGAGGTCCCCTGCTCCGTCTCTCTCCACCGCGGAACCGGACGACAGGCTGCAGCAATGTCCAAGCGGTTATAACTGCCATTGGCGCACAGCACCACCCTTGCAATCTAAATATTTCAGAAAATATGCCACCTCTCCCCCCACCCCCCAGCTGCGTCCCACGTCAGGAGAATCTGACATCAGAGAACAGGCCTCAACCCCTCTCCAGAGCTGCTCCTCACACGCGGCTTTGCTGTTCCGCCCCTAGTGTTCTTTCAAGTGCTTTGTCAGTAACTCACTGCCAGCTTCCATGGCGAGTGTGTGTGTGTGTGTGTGTGGGGGGGAGACACAAGCAGACTCTGCAGGTGCAAATGCTTCAGGGACTCAGTTCTAACTGTTATGCAAATGACTGACCTACATGGAAGCAGCTGGTTAATTTCAATTACAATAGCAGGGAATTCTGGGTGATGTGAACCCTGAGTCCTCAGCAATCACTGTCAAACTCCAGGATGTTGTGACCCAGGGCTGTGTAGAGATAAAACCTCTGCCATATCCCCCCACACAGCAGGACACCAGCATTAGGTAAGGCACACAGGCTGTCCCAGTTTGCGGAAGGGCTCCAGCCAGACTGGGTACTGGAGTGGGAAGTACAATAAACCTCCAGAGTTCAGTGCACACTACGGCCAAAGCCAGTACTTTGCTAAGCAGAGACAAACAGTCACTAGCACATTCCATTCCTAACCCTGCTGCCAGGGACGCTTGTCAAACTGGTTTCATCACCAGCTTCACGGAACCTACAACGCGCTTGCACCACTCAGAGATGACAATGCTCACCAGCAATTTCAGCATTTCCCAACTGTGTCAGAGGGGTTATCCAGAGAGCTGCAGCCCGGACTCAGCCTGACCTGGGCTGGGCATTTCAGAAGAGATGGGAGAGGACAGAAGTGTTCTCTCTATTGCGAAGCAATCAGCCAGCAGATGAAACATTAATGTGCAGCAAAACAAGAGCTGGCATGAATGACTAATCCACTTGCATCCAACTTTCATCAGTGAAAGTTATTTCCTCAGAATCATCTGGGCTGAGCCATAGACCAGAACCAGTATCAGGAACACACAGGAGAGGGAGAGCTGGGAGCCATGAAGCACAGTAAGGAACATGTAGGTCGAGCCGGATCCACTCAGGAGATTAGCACCTGCTGGGAATGGGATTGCATTTCCTTGGACTAACCCATTTAATGCCTTTTGGAAAACAGTCTCTATGCGGCTTCTCCCCACTGGACAGATGGTGTCTGAGCCCCAACAGGGCAGACCAGTCTGCTGGCCTTTGGTGAGAGAGGCACATGTTAGGGGCAGTGGGAGACTCCTTGTCTTGTGTCAGAGCTATCTGAAGCCTAGAAGATATTAGTGCAATGGCTGTGTGCCTAGTGAGGTTGCTGTGTAACACAAGCATCTCCTTTTGGGGGAGACCATGCCTTCAGCATGTGATGCCCAGAGAGAGGAACCGAGCTGCATTTTCACCCAGTCACACTCTTCGCCCCCAAGCATTAAGAAAGTTCCTGTATCCTTGTAGAACTGGGTATGAGGCAACAGTTTCTGCAAGGAGGCAGCTTTTGCAAAGACACAACCTTTGGGCTTCATTGGACCCTGACACCATGACCACATTCCTCATTCTCTGGGGCCAGAGCTGGGGTGTGCCCTACAGTGCTCTCAAGCCCGTAACCAGAGTGCAATCTTGTCATTTCTTAGGCATCTCCCCCTAGACTGAGAGGCTGGATGCAAGAACATGCTCCCCCACAAAAAACATGCCTTGGGAAAATGGTCAGGTTTGGGAATAGACACGAAATCAGGACCCACTCCTCCTTCCACACACGGACCCACTCTGATTTTAAATAGACTGTCTCAGCCCTTCTCTCTTGGGTAAGTCCCAGGGACCCTTTGAGCAGAGCTCCGCCTCCCAACACCCCCCTGGGATGGAGCTGGAGAAGGGGAGGGAGATGCACTCATTTAGTTCCTGTTAATCCATGTGAAATCTCAAGTGATTCAGCCCATGAAGTCACTTAGCAAGAAACCTCCTGACCAACAGGAGAGGGAGCCAAATAGGTCGGACTTCCCTAACATATGCAAGGCAAACTACTGCAGCAAGAGAGGGCTCCTTTGAGCGCTCTACTCTGAACCTTAGTCACACACTGGAAGCAAATCACTGTTTCATCCAATAAGATATTGGTGAGCCACATGATTTCAGGATGGAATAAGCATAACCAAGCGCTTATGGCCACAGGTTTATAGGAGTTCAAATCGGATGCCCTCAATACACAAAGCTTGGGCTTCACTTGAGGGCTACTCGTGACCATCTGTACACAGTCTCCATTTCCTAGCCAGCACAGCTAGTCACTGCCTGAGACAACAGCATCACCACAGCTTTCCCGCCAGCGGAATGCCATTAACCTGCTCCCACTGAAGCCAATGGCAAAACTCCCACGGACTTGTGAGTGGGACCAAGATCATGTCCAAAACACCAGTGAAGTGGTCCAGAAGGGGCAGGAACCATCTGAGTGGAAGCTGTCCTGCTGCTCCCCTCCTCTCTGCACTGACCAGTCCCAGCATGCAGCAGTCAAACAAGCCCTTGCTCTAACTCCAGTGCACACAATGGTGAACCTGGCAGCTCGCTCCCGCGTGTGGCTGGGTGTTGAGAGCCCTGTGCTTCCCTCACCTTTGCTCTGTTTAGTGCGGAGCTCTTGGCTTCAGGTGAAGGACTGCACTGGTATCAACAGCAGGGGAGGAGGGAGGGGGGCATAGGAGAGATCTTTCATTCTTCTCCCCCCTTTCTCCCCACTCTGTAAGGGGCCTCCAGGTGCTCAGACACCTGTGCTGTCAAACAGACAGTTCTGTCCATTCCCCTCTCTTCAGCCCAAGCATACGATTCTATTTCCAACCAACAAGTCAACCCAGCCTGCACCTGCTGCTTTCGTCACGGGCAAGGCACCTCACGGTACGCTATACATAGCCATCCCTTCATGCACAGTTTACAACAGGACAGAATCCTGCTTCGGAAGCTCTGGCTGCATGCTGACCTCCCTCGGAACGCCGTGTTACAGAGTACCCCAGAAGAGGCTGCAAGTTAGTCCACAGGGTATAAAATCCACTGAAATCAGAAGAGTAGATTTAACTCCACGTTCATTCAACTCTCCGCTCCCTTTAAAAGGGGGGGGGGGGGGGAAACAACCACCACTGCATTCAAATAATCCCAGAGGCAGCAGAAACTTCTCTGGTTAAAACTCCGAAGAGGCCTTTGAATTCCATCCACTCCTCCCTCCCTCCCCTAGAGGCAGGCGCCAGCACCGAGGGCATTTGGGTCCCCATTAATGGGATCCTAAGAGACAGCAGTGGATCAGTACACGTGAGCATGTGCCTGGGAGAAAACACGTGCGGATGTAAAGATGCTGCCTGCATGGAGGAGCTGTGCTGGGCGTTTCCGCCTGGAGGTTGCCCTTCCCAGCACTGGAGAGCTCCTGTATTCGCTCTCTATCTAAAATAAGCACAAGGATAAAAATAAGTGAAATGCCTAAAAATAAAAAACAAAGCAAGCAGTTTTCTGCACCATAACTAGGTCACCCAGCTCGCCAGCATGCGAGTTGTGGCAGAAGGCACACAACCTTACAGGCCTCCTGAATTCAAAATCAACATGTCTCTCTTCAAATTTTCCTGTCACGAAACCCACACCTGCTCCCCAGTAACCCCCAGCTGGAGCCATCTGTTAACGGTTCTGCCCTCCAGTCAGCTTGGGCTGTTTTGCTTGTGTGGCAAACTGTAACCTTATCCCCCCACCTGAACGCTGCAACAACGAACACTGCCCCAGAGGACACAACCGAAGCTGCCCTGTGCGTTCAGACGAGGCCACACTTCCTTCTTTAGAAACAGACCGATGGGCCTGATGCTGTGAAGTGGAGAGCGCTCTCGCAGGCCCAGCGACGGGCTCCCCTTTAAGTGCACGCCAAAGGGCAATTAGTAACTAAGCTTGAGAAGCCAATAGACTGTCATTGTCACTGGCACAGCACAGATAGGACCGGGGAGTTCTGGGAATGATCAGAGATAAGAATTCTGGCCTTGGAGAGGAAAGCTAAACAGACAATCCCAGGTCCCATCCCAACCAGGGCAATGTCTGTGAGGGACCAAAATGCTTCCCTTCCCTGTTACCAATGTTACTCTTTAGCCACTTCAGAACAATGGGTTTTCCAAGAGCAGCATCCCTGCCAGGAGAGGAGAGCACCACTCAGCAGAGAGAAGGCCACTGAGGCATTCCCTGGAGGGTGCCAATGGCAGTAGGAGCTGTAACTGCTGTCAGTAGACAGATCATCACAGAGGTGGGGAGACATCTCTGCCTAGCAATTCTGCTGTTGCCTCAGAAACAACCAGCATCAATCAGGGGTGGCTCCCACTTTTGTTATCAGATATCGTTAAGGTTTTCAGATGAGTCCCCCCCCCCCGCCAATCCAGTTTCTCCCAGGACTGGTTAGGCTTAGTAGTTGCTAGGGAAATAGT
Organism: Platysternon megacephalum; assembly: GCA_003942145.1. Classification (NCBI taxonomy): domain Eukaryota; kingdom Metazoa; phylum Chordata; order Testudines; family Platysternidae; genus Platysternon; species Platysternon megacephalum. Next base: position 2,542,237 of record QXTE01000198.1, on the reverse strand, counting down.
TATCTGTCCTAGAGCAGTGCTCCTTATTCTCTCAGAAGGGGACTCTATTCCCACAGCATTCCTACTTTCATTCAACAAAATGGGGCGGGAGGGGAAAGCAAAGAAGAGCTGCAAAGGCCCTGAAACATCACATCACCGCTCAGCCTCCACACCACCACACTGAGCCTCCACCACACTCCCGCCGAGGGCCTGATTATTATATAAAGGGAGGCTTACGTAATTTCTGACATCCAATTAGGGACCCAAAAACGAGGTGTGGCCGTGCATGTCAGGTACATGCATAGAAAGCAGCAGTTTCCACGGTGTGAGTGAGGGCTCACCATTACCAACCCCTCTGGCTGGGTCAGACAAGGCATCTCAATAACACGGACATGCAAAGACCCAGGGCAGCGCACAGTCGGGGCCTGACCTCCAATTTCAAACAACACCAGCAGATCGGGGGAACTAAAGTTAACGAGAGCATCTGAGAATCGGTAACAGTGAAAAATAGTTTGGAAATGCATCTTGGGGTATTTGTAAAGTACTTTGTTTTTTGAATCCCAGGATCTCAGAGAACTTTACAAACATGAATTCTCACAGTCCACCCTGCAAGGTAGGGAAGTGTTATCAGTGACAGAACAAGGGGGTGAGAGATCAGGAGTTCTGACATGCAGATTCCTGCTTTGATCACAGACCTTCAAAAAATGTAATCAAATTGCACAACACAGAGAGAGACACCGCATAGGAAAAAGATAGGGAGAGAAGAGAGGCAGAAACTGAGGAAGTGGGGTGAAGAGTGAAAGTCTGCAAAGATTTCTTTCCATCTTTCACTTTTTAGCAGGCAGGAATTCTGCTGCTGGGCTGGGACAGGAAGCAGCAATGGAAGTCATTCCAATGGCATTTCCTGAGGAGCTGTACAGAAAAGCCTCCCAGCTCCGAATCAGTTTGAGAAGATGCCAAAGGTCTGCACACTGAGCAGAGAGATCTCAAACAATCCTATTGTTCAGACTGCCCCTATCTGCAACTAGCCACCCTGCCTCTCCACCTGGTTCTGAGTCAGTCTTCTGGGGAAACGGATCAGCATGATTGCAGGGAGTGCCTGGATATACCCTCCCTGCTCCACACAAGTGTGACCGTGAGACTGAATCTGATGGAAGAGAAGACAGAATCTTCAGGGCTTCAGCTGGGAGAGAAGAGAACCATTTGGTGGTCTGAAAAATATTTATTTAACCCAGGCAGGTGATGCCTAGAGAGACATCTTTCCCCAGCCCTAGATAGCAGGCAGAGTGGATGAATGGGTGGGATATTTGTTTGGAAGACAGGAGGAGGAAAGAAAACAGGAAAAGCCAGTTGCCTGATAATGCAGGTGCCTTATAGTTAGAGAGCACTTCACTGTCATAAAGAGGAAACAGGAGCTGTTCTCAGAGAACACCTTAAAGCTGACTGTGCACCTGGAGATACCATCCTTTGTCCAAGATGTCATACTGACAACTTATGGCCATTAAAGATCCCTTGGCACTTCTATATAAGAGTCTGAGTATTAATTCTGGTACGCTAGCCACAGTCCAGTTTGCATAATTGTATTTGGCCCACATGGATTTCCCTTGTAACTTAATAAGAATACTGTATTCTTCTATCTTGGTATTTATACCGTGCTCATCAGAAATACCTAGTCTTCATTCCATGTCTTCGAGCTGTCGTACAGTGTTAAACAACTACATTCCACCCAGAGATAGCTACATTTCCTTGAAAAATGTAGTAGATTCTATAAAACTCTTTTAAACATGCAATATACCTATTTGAATCAATGCCTACTCTAACAGGCGTTAATCTCACAGTGTTAACTACACACCAAATCTTGGTTATCCAAGCTGTCTGATCAGCCAGTGAACCTCTCGCTGCCCAAAAGGTCTAAATAGGCATAATTAGAGACACAAACTCCCTTAGATGGCAATAGGAGTCCTACATGCTAGGAACGGAGATCAGCATACCAGGATAGGAGGGCTTGAGAGCACATCTGGTTTGCTCATCCAACCCAAGCATGGATTTAGCATCTGCACACAGTGCAGTCACAAACTCTACCACTGAGTCCACCTCAGCCATCTCTCAGAGGGCGAGATGAATGCCTCGACATGGTTATTCCCAATCCCCACAGTGGAACAGAAATCATAGGAGTAGACATGAAGAGGAGCAAAAAGTCTGCCTGAAGGGTGAGATGCAAAGTCTCGAGTTTTCTCTCTGAAAGCAGAGGGTGTATGCAGAGCACAACTTGCCTCTCATACAACAAGTGTCTGTGTCATTTCCCATCATTCAAAAAAAAAAAAAAAGACATTAGAAAATGGACTCTCCATAATCACATTTTCTAGAGGGTTTTCTCCACAAAGCGGCACAAGACTCCATCCTGCCGCAATGCAACTCAGCAGGACTCCGTCCAACCTGGCTACCATTCAGCAACTGGGAAAATCTGGGTTCATAGAATATCAGGGTNTGCTCTCCAGTATAAACATCAAAGATGTGATTACGGAGATTGTAAGCTCTTTGGGGCAGGCACCATCTCCTTGCTCTGCGTGTGCACAGTGCCTGGCACAATGGGTTCCTGGTCCAGCCCTGAGGCTCCTGGACACTATGGTAATGCAGATAATAATATGAGAACAGAAGCTGCCGGGCTACACACACACTGTCTCAGTGTCCCAGTAGCTGGAATGATTAGCTCAGTCCTGAGATGATGCTCCTCACCTCCCTTTCTTAGCATTGACTCTGCCCTTCCCATCTAGGTATCAACCCACCTCTCTCCGTGGTTTTATTTACACCATGAAAACAAGTGATGTTTGACTGTGGCTGAACTGGAGTATAACATGGTTTGGTCCAGCTGCGTGGTGTTGGCTTTGTTCACACTAGATTTTGGGGGGGAATCTCCCACGAGTGCAGCTCCACCAGTGCTAACAACAGTGGAGGTGCTAGTGTAGACAAGGCTCAGCAGGCCACTTGTGTTGTGACTATTGTGTCATCTAGAGCTGCTCCAAAAGGGTTAGATGACAAGGTGGTGAAGGTAGCAGTACCTGTCTCCCCTAGCACTACATTGCCATCACTGGTGGGCCTGCACTCATGGGAGACTGCCCAAAAAAGACTAGTGTGGACACAGACAAAGTAGCCAAGCCAGGGAGAGAGGCTGGTAGGCACTTGGGCTTGCCGCGTTCACACTTACTGGGTAAACTGGTTTATAACCCAATTCAGCCACAATACAGTTTAATAGCCATTGTTGAACTTGGTTGGTTTGGTATGTGGAGGAGGAGCATCTCCAGTTCTCCTAGCTGAGTCCTCAGGGCTCTGGAGCCTCTTCATTTTCTCATTTCCTCTGCATCACTGGGCCACCTGCAGTCAGCGGGGGTGACAGGCTGCAGAACGCTTTGAGTGCCGTTCCCAGTTGCCCTGTACGTGAACGCAAGCAACGCTTTCTGAGTGTGTTAACACTATTGCTGGTAACCTGCCAGTGTGTGGGAAACAAACAAACAGGTTCAGGGTGTGTAGGGACAACAGTGGTACTGCAAGTTGGCAAGTGGCACTCGAAAACAGAGACAGTTGAATTGCAGGAATAATGAGCCAGATCCTCAGCTGGTGTGAACTGGTGCCACTCCACTGGCTTCAAAAGAGATATGCCAGTTCACAAAAGCTAATGATAACACCTAGCTCTTATACACTGCCTTTCATCAGTAGATCATAGAATCATAGAATATCAGGGTTGGAAGGGACCTCAAGAGGTCATCTAGTCCAACCCCCTGCTCAAAGCAGGACCAATCCCCAACTAAATCATCCCAGCCAGGGCTTTGTCAAGCCTGACCTTAAAAACCTCTAAGGAAGGAGATTCCACCACCTCCCTAGGTAACCCATTCCAGTGCTTCACCACCCTCCTAGTGAAAAAGTTTGTCCTAATATCCAACCTAAACCTCCCCCACTGCAACTTGAGACCATTACTCCTTGTTCTGTCATCTGCTACCACTGAGAACAGTCTAGATCCATCCTCTTTGGAACCCCCTTTCAGGTAGTTGAAAGCAGCTATCAAATCCCCCCTCACTCTTCTCTTCTGCAGACTAAACAATCCCAGTTCCTTCAGCCTCTCCTCATAAGTCATGTGCTCCAGCCCCCTAATCATTTTTGTTGCCCTCCGCTGGACTCTTTCCAATTTTTCCACGTCCTTCTTGTAGCGTGAGGCCCAAAACTGGACACAGTACTCCAGATGAGGCCTCACCAATGCCAAATAGAGGGGAATGATCATGTTCCTCGATCTGCTGGCAATGCTCCTACTTATACAGCCCAAAATGCTGTTAGCCTTCTTGGCAACAAGGGCGCACTGTTGACTCATATCCAGCTTCTTGTCCACTGTAACCCCAAGTTCCTTTTCTGCAGAACTGCTGCCTAGCCACTCGGTCCCTAATCTGTAGCAGTACATGGTATTCTTCCTTCCTAAGTGCAGGACTCTGCACTTGTCCTAGTTGAACCTCATCAGATTTCTTTTAGCCCAATCCTCTAATTTGTCTAGGTCCCTCTGTATCCTATCCCTACCCTCCAGCGTATCTACCACTCCTCCCAGTTTAGCGTAATCTACAAACTTGCTGAGGGTGCAATCCACACCATCCTTCAGATCATTAATGAAGATATTGAACAAAACCGGCCCCAGGTCTGAACCTTGGGGCACTCCCTTGGGTTGGGCAGGTCAGAAGAAGGGGGAAGAGGTTTCATCTAGTCCATCCCCCTTCCAGTGACATCCAGTTTTTCAGACTTCAGATAATTCTATTGGCATTATTTTTCTTGAGAAACTATTCCACTATTACACATGACTAATAGTTCTTTCCAGTGAGAAATTGGAACCCCAACCTTTCCTTTGTTCAATCTTCGCCCATTACTTCTCATTATACTCCCCTGAGCCATCCTCAATTTCTTTGCCTCCTTGGTGTTTACATGTTAAGCATCCAGGAAATCAGTACTTTAGGGAACTGTTTGCGTTACTCCAATGGGACAAAGCTCAATGCCTCAAAGAGACGGGACAGTCAGCATCAGCAAACATCAGTATATTCTCCAGTTCCCACTTATTCATGGAATTACACAGATGTTGCCAGAACCTTCAATTCCAGCCTTTACTTTCTGACCAGATCTCTATTAGAAATGTAAATGAGTCATTCATCACGAATCACTCCCAGCCTTTGCAGAGCTCTCAGAAAAGCATTATTCACACCCACTCTAAAAAAGCAAGGATTTATCTCTGATAATGGCATCCTGGCCCTCGATCCCAAGCACCACAGCAGCTCTTTCATTTTCACCAGCCTCAGGAAAGCAGGAACTCTTACCCAAAAAGGCTGTCTGGTACTACTCCTGCCCTCTCTCAGGGATTGGCAGGCAGTGAAATGCTGCCATACTCTAGAAAACAAACTATTTTGATACATATTAGGAGCAGGCCAGCCAGAACTTGCATTCCTCTGTTTGGGACTTGGCTATGGCACCTTTTTGTGAACGGGCCAGGCAATAGCTGCTCAGCATGTACCATACACACTGTAGGTGAGCAGTAATCCTGTGCAAACAGGACAGTGACAGAGAGATTACTCCACCATTGGGCCAGGAGGAGCACTCACTGGTTAAAGGCTAATGGCAGAACTAGCTAGGAAGAGGCCAATGGTTTCTCTCTGCACCTAGAAGCAGGGGGAAGGTGAAACAGAAGATATCCATAACCCTCCACCCCTACTAGGATGGCTGAACTTTAACAAACAGTTGTGATGCAATATTAACATTAGCACCATTGTTAGCAGCAGCAGAGCTGAACAAGGGGAACAAGATTGGGAAATCGGGGGCGGGGAGGGGGGGGCCTAGTGCTAACAAGGCCAAAAGCACCACTACTAAAGCTATCAAAGCTCCAGTCTGGTGTCTGGTTCGAAGCCCCTGTAATGGACCCGCTCAGTAGCTGCACCCCACCCACATCTCTTTTCCAGCTGTCAGTGTAGATGAACCTACAGAAACAGCCCAGACCTTCTCTTTGGGCATCATGGGCATTTGCATGGCCTCCCTGCACCAATGGCTGTGTCACATAGTTTGGCCAGCTTGCAACAAACAATACAAGCCAGCCAAGGCAGCTAGAATCACAATCAGGGATACCAGCACAGAGCAAAGCTGCTTCTCTGTCTGGCAAAAAAAAAAAAAAAAAAAAATGGCTAATAGCCATCTTAAGAGCAGGAGCCAGTGGGTGTGTCAAACACAGAGGAATCCTGCCCCTCATGCAATCTGCTGAACAAATATTTGTTTCAAACAATGAATTTGTGCTCAGACAAAAAGGAAGCACACTGTGATACTCGGTTGGGGTGGGGGAGGGGATTGCATTCCCAACAAGCAGAGACCAGTGACTTTCCATCAGTGATTTAATCTAAATCTCCCAGGGAGTTCATTTACAAAATCAGATTGCATTATCGCCTAGGTCTCCAGGATACAACCCAATCGTCACCAGCAGCAACAGCCACAGAGACTGGGAAATCTCCAGTTGATCACCCAATTCCAGGACTAATCTCTGTTTTTAAAAGCCAAAGCTGGAGAGGAGAGGGATGAAACCCAGCATTCAGCTGCTGCTAGGGTGATCTACAAGGCCAGAGAGCTAATGGGCCAAAGACAGCCTGCTGAGATGGTCAATGAGAATCCTGGTTATTAACATGAAACAAAATTCAATCTGTTTGGGTAGCCACACCCCAGGCAGTGCCCCAGGACAATTGAATTCCAAGCATTCCTGGGCAGGACATCCTCCTTTCTGCCTCCACTCCTTTACTTTATCCTGGATCCAATGCTGGGCTTCCCTGAGCTCCAAGAGGCAGATCAAATTCACCTGTGCCAGGAGCAGGTGCAGAGCAAGGCTGGGCTGAAAGAATCTTGTCTCCATACTCCCCAGCACCTCCTCAAGTCTCCTCTAGCTTTCAGGGTGGGCTACTGGTTGCGGCTGTGAAGGTGAACACAATTTTCAAAACCACAGCTCATCAACGGGCAAGGGAAACAATACTCCAGTGCTTAAATGCCAGTAGCTGAAGAAGTGTTTTTTTTTACCCACAAAAGCTTATGCTCAAATAAATCTGTTAGTCTTTAAGATGCCACTGGACTCCTCGTTATTTTAGTAGCTGGAACTGTCCTCCCTGTCCAGCCAGCACTAGTACATAGAGCCACCAGAATGCAGGAGTTAAAACAAGGCGTAAACTAGGCCACCCATCTCCCATTGGCAAAATCTCCTGGATTTAACAAGTTCCACAGTGCAAGCCATCTGGTGATGAGCAGAATAGACTGTGGGCTTCAGTGGGAAACACCTATCATGTTAACACAAATCCATTAAAAGGGTACGCACCTCAATTCTCAGACTACATGGAGGACAGATACCCAGGGGAAGAAGGCCTACTTTATTTGTGAGCAAATCAGAAGGTGAATTCTTATCTCCAGAGGTGGAGAGCTAGCATATCATCCATCCCACTTGGCTGCAAAGCCCACCCCCAGCATTTTAGGATTATTGCATTAACAAAGGTAGAAGGAAGGTTCAGTCCTGAGCTGGGTTCCTGACCACTGTCGGACATGCTAAGGAACAAGGGCTTCCATTTCAAGAGGCAGCCTGGATTATGGGGGCTGCCAAAAGGGTTCCTCCAAAATCCAAGGAGGCCAAGAAGAAAGAGGGATTCAGACAAGCCTGGTTGGTGGACACGGTACCAATTCTTTTTGCTCTGCCACAATGGAGTGACCCCTTGTGGCAAACCGCTAAGAATGCGCAGGGAAAGGCCCATTCCAGTTGCATTTGTTTCACTATGGACATCTAGGACAATTACTAGCACGCACAAGGCGTTCAGCCAGTTACATTTTAATCAGACTTGTACTATAGCTGCCAATAAGGTCAGATGAGTGGGGAGCGTGGTCCCCTTGGAAGTGAGACATGTTCTTACCCAACCGCCATTCTCTTGGATCCAGGGATCTAGGTGGTCAGTCAGGTAAGTGGTCATCCATGAGACGATGCGTCCAACCAACACCTGCATCTCCTTGTCGACACTCTCCACGCACAGGGCTCCTCCAAAGGAGAAAAAAGCCACAATGCGCCCCCAGTTCACTCCATCCCGGAAGAGTTCATTCACCACCTGCTCAAAGCTCTGGTATGCCGTGCCAGGGGTGATGTGGAGCTGGGAAGTGAGGTCACTGAAAGCCCTCCGATACCTCAATTCAAACTCATCTCCTGCCTCTCTCAGCGCCTGCCTCACTTCAGTTGCCGGAACCCTTTCATGGGCTTCAAGGCTGTTACTGTGCCCGGCAGCCCCATTCACTATGTGGCTGGCACCCGGATGCCAGGATGGACTCCCATTAGGGACGCTTGCCATCTCAGCCTCTTCTGCAGACTCAGTCCTGATCTCATCCTCCCCCTCGAACCGACTCCAGCTGTATCCCCTCTGCGATAGCTTGTAGGAGAGAAAGTCAATCACTAATTCCCTGTTAGTGTTTGACATTTTCACATTAGGGGGATTCTCATGGAGTCCATGGTCCAGAACACAAGCTGACCAACGTGCTTACCAGGTCCAGACTCTGCTCTCCTCTGGAGTCAAGGCAAACATCTGACCCCTGAGCAGACAATCTTTAGAGGGAAAAGAGAGGCAAATAAACTGTTAATACAACATTATACTCACATTTGGGGTATTAACATCAGTAGCTTCTTCCTAAACTGAAACCCTCAAGTGTTTTTGCAGCTATATGTTAGGCAGAACCTCAGAAAACTGCTGGAAAACCATCAATTTCTATGAGAACTAGGCTGAAAACCCTTGGACTTGCTTCTGAAACAGCCACAAGTCACATGCACATGAAATGCAATCAGTTCAGCCACCTCTACGTGAATCAGGGAAAGCCTGAAAGCTCTTTTGTCATGTAGCTGCGCAGAAGATTGAGGGGTTTCTACACCTCTGCATAAGGTCAACAAGGGCTCAGTGCCCAGCCAGCCACTGCTGCTAGTCTCAATCTAAGCCTCAGAAGAAAAAGCAGCTCTTGCGGAAGTGATCATACGACACTGCAGGCTGGACATTTGAAAGCAAAGAAAGAGGCTTTGGAGCCCCAAGAGCTCACCCTCTGCCTGTTCCTCCATTACCTTGATTGAGTGGTGCATGCAGCTCTGCTCTGCTGCAGTAAGGCAAAGAACCCTCCCTCCCTCACGCCCCCTTCCTCCCCGCCTCCCAGAGAAGATCAAAGCTCTTCCTGGTTTTTTTTTTTTAAAGGGACCGGTACTACTGGGTGAGGTCCCTTGAAATATTTGCTTGTGCACTAAAAGAACAATGCAGCCCTCTCTCACTCCTGTCAAGTAACATTTTCCAACAATTAGAGAGGCTCAGTCTAGAACAATAGCAGCTGCCAGCCTGCACAGGGGAGTTGTTTTAAGCTTTACAGCATCATTTTCCTTTTTCCATTCCAGAGAGGATTAGCCCTGGGTTGAGTTTCACCAGCTTCCAGGTGCATTGAAGGTGCACAGTTCCTCTTTGCTGGATTTCGGTGCCACTACATCCTTAGGAAATCCTATAACAGACCCCTTATGTGTTTTACTGGAATCCCAGTTATAGGTTCACACCCTCAACCCTACTTTGTTAACAAAAGTTGGGAGAGGAAGTCACATAAAGTTTCAGAGTGCCCATGAAAAGCAAGTAAAGACTGGAAGCACATTAAATATATGCTGTCAAGTATCAGAGGGGTAGCCGTGTTTGCTGCTTTTACAGATCCAGAGNGAAAGCTCATGCTGCAAAACGTCTATTAGTCTATAAGGTGCCACAGGATTCTTTGCTGCTTAAATATATGCTGTATTATTTCTGATGTAGTTAATCATTGCAGAGAGAGGTTTCCAGGGAAAAGGAATGCATACAATCACATATAAAAGTGGGCGAGACTTCGCACCCTTGAATTTTGAGGGAAACGCTGAAATATTACCAGACAACCCTAGAGTAATATAAGGACAGAAATAACCCTACAGAAATGTGCCCCAGATACATTCTTTTTCAATGTCTTACCATCACAAATACAGTCACTATCTATCAGGGAAAGGGGGCCAGGGTTTTCTGTTATTCTAAATATTCAGAGCTTTCTCTAACCAGTTGTATTAAGAAACCTTATTGTTCCACAGAGAAATCACCAGGTAGTTCAGTCACTGACTGAAGTTACCTTCATCTCAATACTCTTTATTAAAAGCATTTTATTCAGTTCTATGATTTTACTAGGAGCAGCTTCTCTCTGCCCCATTTCCACCCTGCCCTAGGTCCTACAAGGGGAAGCAGCATAGGGTAGCCTCACCTAAACCACAAGGATCTGTAACAATAGACAGGATACATAGGCTCCCTATCAGAATATGGGTTGGAGAGAGAACATACATGCGTTTTTCTACTCACCCTCTAGAGTAGCTGCTGGGAGAAAGCTCTGGCCTGGGAAATCTCAGTTCACCGCCCCTGTCGGACCAGCTGCAGAGGAGAAAGACAGCCACTGACTCAGCACGCAGTAGGCTGCTCCCTGACCCTCCCACAACAAGATACATTAAGCTGCCCTGCTCCCCATCCCTCATGTCCCTCCCCCACTAGTCTTCTAACCCTTCCCTTGCCCCACCCCCTTTCCAGCCCCCAGATCTTTGGAGCTCTATACATAGCAAGAGTCCCCTCCTGCTGCTGCCCTCTCTCTCAGGCATTTGTAGTAAGCCCCTCAACACAGCATCTAGGTGCCAAATATATTTTGCTCAGACACCTTACATAGAGATCCTAGGTTTTTATTATTGTTTTGTTTTTAAATTCATTCTCCTGCCTTCATCAGCGTTGGAAGCTTTTAAAATCACCCTCTGAAAGCAAACAGGCTTGGGCTAGTTCTTATATCCTCTCCTGAGGAACTCCAGTTGAGAACTGTGTGTTGAGAAGGCTTTGCTCTTGCAAGTTTCATCTGGACTCTGTCAGCCAGAGCATTCCCTTGGCTTGGAGCACATCTGTTTCACAGGGTCACAGATGTGAAGGTGATCTCCAAGATAATCAAGATCTAGTCTGTATTGTTCCTTAAAAGCAAAGATTGTTATTCACCTATCTGAATTATTAGTTGGGTTAAAAACAATAATTTAGATAAATTCCTGGAGGATAAGGCCACCAATGGCTATTAGCGCCAAGCGGTCAGGGTGTCGCTAAACTTCTGACTGCTAGAAGCTGGGACTGGATGACAGGAAATGGATTGCATGTTAATTGCCCTGCTCTGTTAATTTCTTCTGAAGAAGCTGGCAGTGGCCACTGTGAGAAGACAGGCTATTGGGCTAGATGGACTATTGGTCTTGCCCATTATGGTTGTGCTTATATTCTAGAATGAACTGGGAGCCCCTGGACTCTTTTAAGTCCCCATGTGATGAGCTCTTAGCAGTTTCTTTCTTTAAAGAAAGTCTGCTGCATGCTGCACAAGTTAGAATTTCTATGTAGCCTTCATCTTCAGACCCAGGTAGACTTACAGTAGTTAACTGAGAAGCAAGGAGAGAGTTGATTACAGTGGTTAAGTACTCATCCAAAAGAAACAGCTGCAATCTTCTGGCAAGGTGGTAAAAGGTTGTCTTTCTTGCCAGTGTTGCAATCCATATATCTAGGAGAACCCAAGAGTTCATACTTCTTTGTTGTTTGGAGGAATGCATGCCATCAACAGAGGGTGCAGAATTAGAACCCATGGCATTTCATAAACTTTCCAATGGGTCTCACCCGTATATGTTGAAAAGGAGAGTGGGCATGATTAACTGTTGTAGGATTTGTTGGGATTAATGAAGCTCGCTCAGTACTACGCCACCAACTCCTGATAGGTCTTGCATGTGAATCAGCATCATTTTTTGTCTTAGCCTTTGTTACTTTTTGGAGGAGGGAGGGAGGCTAAAGTTCCAGCACCCTTTATTGTGAAGAAAACCCTACAGATGTAACTCACTGATGCCAAGAGCTGGAAGTTTGTCACAGTGATCATAGCTTATTCATAGTCTCCTACAAGCATCCAGGGCAGGCTGTTGGGCCCTGGCAACCCACTCCTGTGGGACTCTCTTTTTTCATGGCTGTGGGAGAGGTACCAATTAGTTGCTGCTGATGGCTCCATGCTACCAGAAACTCCCTCTTAGCTGGTTGCCCACAGAGGAATTGGCTTCTTTGCTGAACAGCCAGTGTGATTTCTGAGCCAAGAGTAGCAGGATGGTCTAATGGGCTAAGCCCAGGACTCCTGCCTTCCAGGCACCGACTCCCTTGGCTTTGGCGAAGCCATTGAGGAGTTCCGCCTTCCAGTTCCCTTGTCCGCCTGTGATGGGGGAAAAGGACAGGCACATGCGGAGGCTTAGGGGTGAATGAGGGACTGTCTGTAACCCGGGACCTGAGATCTGCCCTAGCCAAAGGCCCTGCTGGGGAGAGCCCCCAGAACTGGGAGCCGGCCGAGGGAGGGGAACAAACAGCGGGAGAAGAAGAGGAGACACGAGGTGGGGGTGGGGAGCCTCCCTTTCCCCTCTGCCCCTCTCCATGGCCCCGCCCCCTGGGGGGGTGTCAGGGGCGGGACCAACAGGCATCCTCCCATTGGCAGCACCCGGTTGTCACTCACGCCTTGCCTGCCCCACTCCGCTCTCACCTCAGAGGCCGGCGAAGAGCCCAACCCCCTGCTCCCCGCCCCCCCGCGGAGGAAGACGCCGGGGTAGAGATCGCTGGGAGCCCGCGGGGCCTGAGCCGCTTCAGCGGTCTCCTTCCCTGCCCCTCCCCCCCCCAACGGCCGCCTTGTCAGGGCTGGGCGGGGCTGAGAGGGGAGTGCGCATGCGCGAATGGGTCTCACGCTTGGGGCGGGAACATCCGGCCAGGCCTGGGCGTTAATACCCATGCGCGAGATGTGTTTCGCTGGGCGTGCGGCTGCGCACGCAGGAGTAGTGAGCATGCGCAACACAATGGGCGGCTGTGTCAGAGCGCAGACTTTGGCGACCCCGCGTGACCGCCCTGGAGAAGTGGAGATTTAAAGGGACCGCGCCGCCCGGCCCGCTCAGTGATGTCACTATGCAGCTGTCGGGCTAGGCCACGCCCAGGTGGAGGGGCTGTGCCCATAGCAGCCCATCAGCGCCGCCTCTGTCCTGTGGGGTTGGGCATCCTGCGTGGGCCAGCCCTGCCCACAGCCCTACGGGGCATCCCCCTATGCCCAGGGCTTAGATGGCACCGTGCAGAATTGCCAGCGGCTCCCAGCTGAAAAGCCACAGGGCTGCAGGGTGACAAGATAGCAAGTGTGAAAAATCAGGACAGGGGATGGGGGTAGTAGGTGCCTATATAAGACAAAGCCCCAACTATCGGGACTGTCCCTATAAAACAGGGACATCTGGTCACCCCACACGTATGGTTTGTCCCAGCTCTTTCCCTCCCCAGGCAGAAAGAAGTGGGGGTGCAATGGAGCATTTTCATAGAATCACAAGGGTAGGTAGGCCTGGAAGGGACCTCACAAGGTCATCTAGTCCCTTCCCCTGGGCTCACAGCAGGACTGAGTAATAACTAGACCATCCCTAAGGCATCTAACCTGTTCTTTAAAACCTGCACTGCTGGAGATTCCACAACCTCCCTGTAGGCAATTTGTCCTAATGTCCAACCTAAACCACGCTTGTTGCAATTTAAGACTATTGCTTCTTGTCTCAGAGGTTAAGGAGAACAATTTTTCACTCTCCTCCTTGTAACAACCTTTTACGTACTTGAAAACTTATGTCCCCCGTCCGTCTTCTTTTCTTCAGATTAAACAAATCCAATGTTTTCATTCTTTCCTCATAGGTCATGTTTTCTAGACCTTTAATCATTTAATCTAGTCTCCTCTGGGCTTTCTCCAATTTGTCCACATCTTTCCTGAAATGTGGTACCCAAAACTCGACATGATACTCCAGCTGAGGCCTTATCAGCATGGAATAGAGTAGAAGAATTACTTCTCATGTCTTGCTGGGGTTTTTTAATTTTGTACATGCTACTCTGCATCTGTTAGCAGAGACAGGTCAGAGTGTGCATGGTGTAACCCCTTGGTGAGTGTGTGTTTCAGGTTCCCCTCTGTGTCTGTCTACAGCAGATACGAGTTGTTACAGTCCCCAGCTACAGTAGCTCAAGCTGTAACAGCTGATGTTTGTAGCTCTGGAGCTCACCAGTTTAATCCCCAGTGTATTGGCCAAGAGGGGGGCTGGCACCCTGGAGTCACAGGTGCTGGAACTAGGGTGCTGCCACACTCCCTGGCTTCAAGTGGTTTCCATCATACACAGGGCTTACAGTTCGGATCAATGGCTCTCAGCACCCCCACTATACAAATAGTTCCAGCACCTCTGCCTGGATTTTGCTGCAAAAGATGGGGTGGTTTGCAGTGGTGCTTATTCCTGGGTGAGTTCCTTACATATGTTCATATTGGCCCCTGTAACGGTAGGCAGTCACCCCAGGAGTGTCCCATGCCAGTCCTGTGCAGAACTGCAGGGACATCTTGGCCTCACTGTCCCTTAGTGTACTTTCACTAAAGTCCCAAAAGGCTTATATATATTGCCCTGTGCCCCTTCAGGTGTCTAGTTTATTTAATCCAACGACAGAATGTGTTACACATGTAAACCTTCACCCGAAGGGGACTGAGTTAATTTTAGTCCATCCACCTCCTCCATCCAGGCTCCTTACCAGTGAGGCCCTCTTGACCCAGGACCCTCTACTGGAGTCAGTGCCTCCTGTCATCAAATATGAAAGGGTTTCTCATCTGGGTTCAAGGTTCCTGCAGAGTTCAAGCCATAGCAACCCTTCTCCAGAACAGCATATCATTCCTTTGTGAGCTGGAATTCTTGCTACTACCTGGTGAAATCCTCTTGCGGGCACTAAGTTTTGTTAGAGCTTCATATTCACGGGTCTTTCCTTCCAGATCCTCTTCCTGCTAGGAGTACTCTTCCTCTGTTTTCTTTCCTAGTGAATTCCCTCACCTGCTCCCCTAGGAAGCCCTTTTCTTAGGAACTTTCTCTCTGTTCTAAATAAATAAATGGAGATATAACTGGAAGGGACCCCAAAAGGTCGTTGAGTCCAGCCCCCTGCCCAAGTACTGATTTTGCCCCAGATCCCTAAGTGGCCCCCTCAAGGATTGAACTCACAACCCTGGGTTTAGCAGGCCAATGCTCAAACCACTGAAAAAAACAAAAAAAAAACCACCACAAACAAACTCCCTTCCCCAGTCTGAGCCTTCATAACCTTTATAAGGCCCACCAGCTACTTAAGCAATTGACTCATTCTCTAAGTGGATTTAGGTTGGCTCATTCTCCTTAGCAAAGTCCATCACCAGTAGACTGGGTGTCTGACTCCCTCAGGGGCCAGCCCCTCTGACAGTCCATGAGAAAGCTCTGTCTCCTCCATGGACAAGCTGTACCCTATGGTAGAAAGTTTCATTGTACCTAAGGAATGGAGTTGTCAGTTGCAGTCTTCGTCCCTGAGTTCTAGGTGATCTTTTAGATATGCTGGGTGTGACAGGTTGGATCACAGAAACCCACTTGGGAGCTGCCAGCTGATGTGCAAAGACTACTTCTGTTCCTGTTCTCCCTGCCAGCTACCGGTGGCTCCAGCACCCGCTGTAGTGGTGAAGCCAGACACACCTGTCTGCTTCAGACACAGACTCAGGGTCTGAATAACCTGTCTCAAAGCTGCAGGTTTACCTGAGAACAACTCACAGAAGTCTGCTTGCCCTTAGCACTCAGATGCCCAATTCCCAATAGGGTCTAAACCCAAATAAATCCGTTTTACCCTGTATAAAGCATATACAGGGTAAACTCATAAACTGTTCGCCCTCTATAACACTGATAGAGAGATATGCACAGCTGTTTGCTCCCCCAGGTATTAATACATACTCGGAGTTAATTAATAAGTAGAAAGTGATTTTATTAAATACAGATAGTAGGATTTAAGTGATTCCAAGTAGTAACAGACAGAACAAAGTAAGTTACCAAGCAAAATAAAATAAAATACGCAAATCTATGTCTAATTACACTAAATATAGATAAGATCCTCACCAGTTCCAAAATGTTCCCTTGTACAGGCTAATCTTCTTTTAGCCTGGGTCCAGCAATCACTCACACCCCCTGTAGTTACTGTCCTTTCCTTCAAGTACCCTGGGGGGGTGGAGAGGCTTCTTCTTTAGCCAGCTGAAGACCAAATGGAGGGGTCTCACACGGGTTTAAATAGACTGTCTCTTGTGGGTGGAGACCCCCTCCTCACCCTCTGTAGAATCCAGTCACAAAATGGAGATTCGGAATCACATGGGCAGGTCACATGCCCATGCATGACTCAGGACTGCAGGTAGCAGCCATTACCCACAGGCTGCCTTGAACGTCCTCAGGTAGACTTCTAATGTGGATTGGAGTCTCCCAAGCTCTTTTGTCTGTTAAGTGCCCCCTGACTGAACACCTAATTTGCACATTCCTTTCCCAAGAAGTCATCAAATGTTCTAACTGAGGCCACTTAGCAATCAAGCAATTACACAGTCAATGTTCATAACTTTGAACACACAAATGGTGCCTGCATACAACTAGGGTGAACATAACCAGTAGATCATAACCTTTACATAGATATGTTACATGGCCTATGTAGCAAAACCCTATTCCAGTTATATTATACATACATTTGTGAGCCCCTTTATGGGGTACGCTGTCACACTGGGGTCAGGCTATTTTGCACTTTGAGGTAAGAACTGAGAAATTGAACTTGACTCAGTATTCTATGGGAAGCTAGGGGAGAGAAGGAAGGACAGGCTTGATGTGCTTGTATGCCTGTGTTACCAAGGAGTAGGGTGACCAGATGTCCCCATTTTATAGGGCCAGTCAAGATATTCAGGGCTTTTTCTCATTTAGGCACCTATCCTCTGTCCTGATTTTTCACACTTGCTATCTGGTCATCCTACTGAGGAGACACGTTTAGGGTTGCCAACCCTCCTGGTTTCGCCAGGAGTCTCCTGGAATCGGGCTTTATCTCCTGGAGGCTACTGAAGCCAAACTGGGAGATTTTAGGTGCTAAAAGTCCAGCAGCGCAGCAGGGCTAAGGCAGGCTCTGTGCCTGCCCTGGCCCCGCGTCGCTCACGGAAGTGGCCGGCACATTCCTGGAGGAGGGGCAGGGGTCTCTGCGCACTGCCCGTGCCCCGAGCACCAACTCCGCAGCTCCCATTGGCCAGGAACTGCAGCCAATGGGAGCTGCGGGAGAGTGCCTGCAGGCTGGGGCAATGCGCAGAGTCCCCTGCCTCTCCCCCAGGGGCTACAGGGACATGCCAGCCATTTCTGGGAGTGGTGCAGGGCCAGGGACATCAGGGAGCGTGCAATACCATACTTTACTGCTAAAGATAGGGGAACTATTTCAGCAAATAAACCGTTTGCTGATAAATGCAGTTTCGGCCAACCCAAAACNGTGCCACGTCTCCCATCCCCTCCAGCCCCTACTGCCTCCCACTCAAGTGGGTCGAGCCATGTGATCTCCCCCAGCATAGAGCTGGGGTTGTGCCCTTTCCCCTCATCACCTTCCATGCCAAGGAGTCTCAGGCCAGGATCGGGCCCAACACACCTGGCCAGCTTTACACCAACACACTTCTCAGTAGGTTTATTTGCATAGTGCAGATGTCTAAATAACCCCCATTTCGATTGTTGGTTTGGTCAAAACTTGATGTGTTCACAAATAGTTTTGGAAAAAGAAACAGGAGTACTTGTGGCACCTTAGAGACTAACAAATTTATTGTAGCATAAGCTTTCGTGGGCTACAGCATCCGATGAAGTGAGCTGTAGCCCACGAAAGCTTATGCTACAATAAATTTGTTAGTCTCTAAGGTGCCACAAGTACTCCTGTTTCTTTTTCCAAAACTATTTGTGAACACATCAAGTTTTGACCAAACCAACAATCGAAATGGGGGTTATTTAGACATCTGCACTATGCAAATAAACCTACTGAGAAGTGTGTTGGTGTAAAGCTGGCCAGGTGTGTTGGGCCCGATCCTGGCCTGAGACTCCTTGGCATGGAAGGTGATGAGGGGAAAGGGCACAACCCCAGCTCTATGCTGGGGGAGATCACATGGCTCGACCCACTTGAGTGGGAGGCAGTAGGGGCTGGAGGGGATGGGAGACGTGGCACCCCACTGAGTTGGGGGAAGGGTTTGGTATGGGGATAGCCCAAGTGCCTGTGTCACCTGCAGTCTACCTGCCCTACCTCCACAGTTACATCAGATTCACAATGGACTATTCCAGCCACCAAGGACACCAATTGCCCCTGCCCCTGGAACGTAGCCAAACAGCGCCTTACTTACTGAAAGCTGATTGGCCACTTCATCCCCAACGTTGAAAGTTCCTTCTCGGATTGGCTACGCACTCCGGCTCCTGGTGCCTTCTGGGAGCGGTGGTTTCCACGCTCGCCTGCCGTGCAAGCCGCCCTCAGTCTAGCGACTACATGTTCCAGAAGTCTCCGTGACGGCAGTTGGTGTCAAGGGAGAGCAGGGCGGGCTTGTTTTCATCCGGGTACTCAGCTGCTTCCCGCGGCTCGTCCAATCTGCGCGTTCGATGGGGACGACGGCCCGCGGTGATTGGTGCGTTTGGACTAGCGGCCGTTGTTCAAAATTGTTAACGGCGGCGCTAAGCGGCGTAGGGGAGACTGGAGCAGAACGAGGCTGGGATTGGCGGTAGCGGTGGTAAGTGGGGTTCGGCCTGGCTGGCTCCTGAGTAACGGGGCCCCTTCACCCCCCGCGGGCTCGGGTTTCTCCCGCCCGTCCCTAGGCCGCCTCCTTCCCCGGCTGGGGTCTCCGCCTGGGCGGGGGGCCCCATCTCCCTAGGCTGTGCCTGGGGCGAGCAGCCGCCGAGCTTCGTGCCCGGCTCTGAGCTCGGTGCCTGTTGCTAGGAGGGGCGGGCGGGTCCAAGGGTTTGCTCCAGGCCCGTCTCTCTGACCCGACTCAGCTGCCACGTTTGCCGAAGTTTTCACCAACTCAAAATGGGGGACGTGTGTTGGGGGGGGGGGNGGGGGGGGGGGGGGGGGGGGGGGGGGGGGGGGGGGGGGGGGTCAATGGTCGTAGGAGTGGAGATGTGGCTGCAGGTTTTGCCTCTGTTCTGGTGTGGCCTGGTCGGTGGGGTGCTGGCTTCTGGTGAGGTTTGGGGGGGGGGGTGCTTTGAAGGCCAGAGCAAGGGTTTTGGGAAAGATTTCTTACTTGATGGGGAGCACTTCCTGAATGTCCTGTCGCTATTGGATATGCTGCAGGGGTTTTAGTGTGGGGTGGGAGGTGACAAGCAGGGGTGTGTGATCGGTGGGTTTTTGCTGTATCGAAGCAGGTTCTTTCAGGGAGTCGTGGTAGCCTGTTTTATGATGCTATCTACTTCTTTGGTGGAATATCCTTGTTTGGAGGAGGCAGTTTTAAGTGTATTAAGGTGTATATCCCAGACCGTATTCTGTGGCACTCAGGTGCCATTGTAAACAAAACATACACACACAAACACTTAACATTGAGTTAAAGAATATGTTGGAGAATGGGCTAGTGCAAGAAGTTCCAAAGTAACTGACATGTCAAATTTGGCATCAGAGAGCTGGATTCCTTTAGCTATTGTGTAATTTTCTTGTTGTTACAACATAGGCACATTTAAAAAGAGAATTTCAGAAGTCATTTTAGAAATAATTTTGTCAAAATTAACACTGAATATTTCTATTTCAACAAATTGATGTTTTTCCAATGGAAAAATATTTTCTTGGAAAACTTTCAACCAGCTCTACTCCTGAGTTAGATTTTAGTATTCTTAAACTCCTTTAGAAGGGTAATTTAAACCAAAGATTTTACACAGAAATGTGATTTACCAGCTGTTAGAAGCAACACCTAAGACTAGGGGAATATTTCTTCTTTTCCAGTCTTACTTTGAAGAATGCTGTCATGCACATGTATTATGGCTTTCACACAAGAGGAGGAAAGACTTTTGAAAATGGGTACCCATGCCATTTTTTTTTTAAAAGTACACATTCCTAAGGGCTTGTGTGGTATCAGAAGCTATTTATAACTCCCTAGTAGAAATCTTCTAGATGTAATGTTTGGTGTTTTCTAGCTAGTCTTGATGGCTGGACTTGTCTCTTCTGAGCATCAATACTGATGTCAACACAGTATTGTTCTTGGGATACCACAGGACTCTAAAATAGTGTTTAATTGGTGGTCATAGAGCACTTGGCATTCTCTTTTGGCGAGAACTTGCAAAGGAAGGTCTAGTGCAGAGGTTCTCAAACTGTTGTCTGTGGTCCACTATCCATTCAGGTGGTCCACGGATAGTTCCCTTTAAGATGCGCACTTGGGCGGCTGCACACAAGAGAATAAATGGCCACCCATCTAATTCATTAGGTGCCTGGACCCTGGAGAAGACACACATGTCATGTGAGGTGGTGGGATAGGGGGGAGAATAGGGGGTAGGTGGGAGGGGGCAGTGGGGTGAGAAGAGGGGGAAGGTAGAATTTAGGGTGTGCAGGGCTGTGGCCAGAGAAAGGCGACTTTCCCCAGCTCCAGGGATGCGGCTGCTGGGGAAAGATGGCCCTCCTTCCCATCCTCAGCTCTGTGGCTGCTGCGGTGAGGGAGAGGGGGAGAGACTCCCACTTCTTCCCAGCCCCAGCGGGGGAGAGGGCACATCCATTGCATTAGAAAGGCAAGACTACTGATATTAAAATGAGCTGTGTGCTTTTATTTGTAGAACAAAAAAATTAAGGTTTTTTTTTTTATATAGCACTTTTATCCAAAGTGCTTTATAAAAGTTATCTAATGGTACAAACATTTGGAAAGATCATTAAGTGGTCCCCTGAGACCCTCAGCAATTTTCAAGTGGTCTGCGAAAAAGAGAGTTTGAGAACCACTGGTCGAGTGGAACTGCAGTAGCAGCTCTGCCATAGAATTCCTGGATGGCATTGAACCCCTCAGTGCCAATTGGCAAAGGGTTCACTGTTGTGTCAGCAACTTCTATGGGGCCTGCCAAACTCACTACACCTAACGCATTGCTGTCCTAGTATTCATAGGTAAAGAATGTTGTGACTATCAGTGAAAACTGGTGATGCACTGATCATTAGTATCATTGTGATGTGTGTGTCATGTCACAGACCGTGAAATCTGGTCTTTTGTGTACTTTTACCCTATACTATACAGGAGGCCAGTGTTTCTCAAACTGGAAGTCCTGACCCAAAAGGAGGTCGGGGTGGGGGTTGCAAGGTTATTGTAGGGGGTCGTGGTATTGCCACCCTTACTTCTGTGCTGTCTTCAAAGCTGGGTGGCCAAAAAGCAGTGGCTTCTGGCCAGGTACCCAGCTCTGAAGGCAGCGCAGAAGTATGCATGGCCCGAGAGTGGCGGCTGCTGGTTGTTACCTCTGTTCCCCTAAAAACCAACCCAGGGTCACTGTTGTATTAGTTTTATTACAATGCCGCTGTTAGGTCAGATAGAAAAGAGATGGAGCTTATTCATACACACACACATTCACTGCATTCATACCCTCATGCACCCACACACTTACACAGGCGGAGAGTTCCCGTAGACAGCATGGAGACCGAGAAGCCAGAGCGTGGTAGATCTGGTGTGTCCGCCTGCGGTCACGAAACCAGGCTGCTGAGCAGGTCAAGGAGCAGCAGCTGCTTGTGTGCATGGCTGCTGCCTTTTTCTGGAACTGGGCAGCTCCTGTCATGTACCCTGAGTTTTCCGTCTGTGTCCATCACTGAGAAGCATTCCCAGACCAGTTCCTTTCATGCATACCAGGTTCTTCTTCTCTTTACAGCACTTTTAGGGCAGATTATATCAGACTCTCCTGTCTCTGGGCTCCTTTCTCCTTGCAGTTCCTCTCCGCCCAGTCCCAAATACACTCCCTTGTTCACACTCCCTTATCTTCCCCACACACTCCCTTGTTCACACTCGCTTGTTCACACTCTCTCTGATTGTGTGATGGGATATTACATAGCTTGGAAGTTCATACAAGTGGTAACTTGAAAAAGTTACAGAGCTTGCAAAGGTTACAAAACTTAAAAGGCTATACTAACAATAACTGAAGTTACAAAGTCTGCAAAAAGGTTGCAGAACTTAATGATACAAGTTACAGATCTTACAATGGCATTTGAGCGGAGGCTTTACATAACACTGGTCAAGGGCCCAGCTCTGGAGGCAGAAGCACTAAAGTAGAGGCAGCAATACAATACCATGCCATCCTTACTTCTGTGCTGCTGCTGGCAGTGGCGCTGCCTTCAGAGCTGGGTGGCCAGAGAGCAGCAGCAGCACAAAAGTAAGGGTGGCAATACCACGACCCCCCTACAATAACCTTGCGACCCCCTCCATTACCCCTTTTTTGGGGTCAGGAACACTACAGTTACGACACCATGAACATTCAGATTTAAATATCTGAAATAATGAAATTTAGGATTTTTTAAATCCTATGACACTGAAATTGACCAAGATGGACTGTGAATTTGGTAGGGCCCTAGTCATACATAAATTAAGCATTTTCAGCCAAATACAATGGGAGCTACATTTGCAGGTAAAGTAAACAGGAAAAACAAATTAACATGGGGATAAGAAAGCAACATGGTGCCAACATACTAGAGAACAAGCAGTAGGAATGCCTTTAATAGGCTTACTGTACTGTAATGGGGTGCAAAGGCAACACCCCGTGATCCGATTCACTGAGGAACACTGGCCATTTCCCTGGCAGAGAGGGGTGATTCTTGAAGAAATGGCTCATGCCTGGTTTGACTGAGAACCGGCATGCTCTGCAGAAGGAGTTTGAGGGGGAGAAACTGCTTTAGACAAGGATCGTAGCCTAAGTTACTTTTTAGTTTCTAGAAACCATTTTATACTTCTGTTGTGTACCAGTTCTGTTTCCGTTATCCTTACTCTGTATCACTTAAACTTATTCTTGTCTTATGTTAAATACACCTCAGTGCTGTAGTACTAAGCAAAGTGTGAAATTCAAGATGTAAGCTTCTAGCTCTATGTATTACTCCTGAAGGAATTCTGCGCCAAAAAAAAAATTGTGTACAATATTTTAAAATTGTCAATAAATAAATGTGGCTCCAGCATGGCAGTGGGGAGCACAGGCCACTGGCCGCATTGAGATAGGAGATCACCCTGAAGCCCCTACCTCCTCTGGTACAGGGACTGGGCAGTGAGGCTGCACCCGACCCTGACACAGTGCAGGAGCCGCGTCTGCCCCATAAACACCCTGGGGCCCTGCCCCTCTGCGCCAGGCACACAGGTGCTGGAACTAGGGATGTGGTGGGTGCTGCAGCACCCCTTGCTTGAAGGGGTTTCCATTATATACAGGGTTTACAGTTTGGTTCAATGACTGTCAGCACCCCCACTATATTGTTCCAGCACCACTGACCAGGTGTGAGTGGGTAGGCTCAGCCCAGCAGGATCCAAATGTGGAGGGGCTTAGCATGGGGAGGATCCAGATGTGGGGTGAGAGGTTTCTGCATGGGGCAGTCTGTATGCAGGCAGCTCAGTGGGATATCTGGAGGCACAGGGGGTCATTTGGGGGGTGTTTCTGGGTGCAAGGGCAATGGGACTCTGCAGGGGATCCGGGTGAAGGTGGTTGGGGCTCAGCAGGGGGTTCTGGGTGTGGGGAGATGGGGCTTGGTGGGGGGGCTCAGTGGGTGGGTCCAGATGTGGGGAGATGGGGCTTGGTGGGGGGGCTCAGTGGGTGGGTCCAGATGTGGGGAGATGAGGCTTGGGGGGGTGCATGGAGGTGGGGCTGGGGGGGGGGGTCCAGGTGCAGCTGGTTGGGGCTCAGTGGGGTTTGAGTCCAGGTGTAGGGGGGGTAGGGATTGTCAGGGTGAGGGTTCGATTGGCCTGCTTCACAGGGAAGCCCCAGCTGCTGCTGAGGGGATGCCACATGCTGGGCTCCTGCTCCTCCCTTTCCCCCCCCGCCCCCCCCCCCCCCCCCCCCCCCCCCCCGATTCCCCTATCCCCATTTCATCACCCTCCCCTCACTCCCACATTCTCCTCACCCTCATTTCCCCACGACCCCTTACCCAGCTCTACCGCGGGCACTCACTGTTGCACAGAAAACCTGAAGGCTCCCAGCACGCAAAAGGGGAGCACGACTGGCACTAGAAACCAGGAGGCGGCATTCAACTGCAGAGTCAGGGGAGTCCAGACACATCCTCTTTCAGCTGGGCAGCTCTGTGCTTGCAGAAATGGGGGGGGGGAGGCCCAGCAGCAGGTAACCCCATGTGCCCCCCATGCCTCACCTCTGTTTGGGGTAGGCAAACCCCCCCCCCCCCCCCCCCCCCCCCCCCTCCCTCCCCCCTTTCCCCCCCCCCCCCCCCCCCCCCCCGCGGCTTCCCTTTTCTTTCCTGCCATTTTCTGCAGGGAAGCACAGGCATTCTGCGGGGGCGGGATGTTTTCTGTGGGTGCGCAGTCCTGCAGAATTTCCCCAGGAGTAATGTATACTGTCTCTTGGCAAAAGCTTAACTGGTAAGTTTTGAGAGTGTCCAGTGACGGTGCTGGATGCTATAGGGAGAATGCCCGTCAGGGATAGGGGTACACCTAGTGTTAACCTGCAAAGCAAAATAGGACTGGCAGAGTCCTGAGGAGAGGGTTTGAGTGGTAGAGCGGTGCTGTACAAGAGCTGCCACAAGATAGGCTCCCTCATGCTCGAGGCAGGGGGTAACCAGAAGACCTATGATACTGGGTGCCCTGAGAAAGTGTCACATCGGGCAAGTTACTTCCTTTACCCTGGTCTTCCCATCTGTAAAATAGAATAATAAGATCTTGTAGGGATTTTAAGGCTTATTCCATTATTTATTGAAAGGCACTGTGATGTGACTGCAATGTAACAAGTTACTACCATAGGGTACATGTCAAGACACAGGTTTAAAAAAAAATATCTGGTCTTCCTTCAGTCACTCATATTCAAAAGCAGTGTTGGATGCTTTTTGGCCATGTTGCCAGGATGGACAAAAATACCCCATCACACTGCTTTCAAACTCTCCATAGATGCGCGAAGAAGTGCATGTCCTGACTCTACCGGGGGCAGCCCCAGAGATTCATGCATTTGCAGGATTGAGCCACATCTGGGAAATTCACTACACGATGCCTGCTGCTATGCCATCATCTGTGGTCTCTCTGGTTGGCGCAGTCATCCTCGGTAGACTATGCAGGTTTCATGTTGATGAGTCTTGAAATTCAGAAACACTCTGGTTACAAAGTCTGGAACAAAGAACAGTTCTGGATCTCCATAAGAGAGAGAGTCTTGTCTTTACTGACCATCTTAAGTCTATCCAGTATTAGACTATTCTAAAATCTGAAGAGATGTGTACCTGCTTATTATGAAAACTGAGCACAGTGATTCTTTTTCTTATGCTCTAATCCAGTGGTTCTCAACCTGTTTACCATTGTGGGCCACATCCAATACTACCTGTATGGCCCTGAGGATGTCACATGGGCCACAGCTGTGTGCTGACCGGGCCGCAGGTTGAGAACCACAGCCCAGATCTTGCTTCCCTGGTTAAAGTAGGCAAATATGCTCGAAAATATCTGAGGCCATTGGCCACTGAACTTTGTGAAAATCCATGAGTTTTATGGATTGCTTAATTATTATTAATAATGAATAATTAATTATTTGCTCCATTATCTTTCCGGGTACAGAAGTTAAGCTGACTGGTCTGTAATTCCCTGGGTTGTCCTTATTTCCCTTTTTATAGATGGGTACTATATTTGCCCTTTTCCAGTCTTCTAGAATGTCTCCCATCTTCCATGACTTTTCAAAGATAATTGCTAATGGTTCAGGTATCTCCTCAGTCAGGTCCTTGAGTATTCTAGGTGACTTGAAGACATCTAACTTGTCTAAGTAACTTTTAACTTGTTCTTTCCCTATTTTAGCCTCTGATCCTACCTCATTTTCCCTGGCATTCACTGTTAGACGTCCAATCACCATCAAGCTTCTTGGTGAAAACCAAAACAAAAGTCATTAAGCACCTCTGCTATTTCCACATGTTCTTTCTCCCCCCTCCTCACTGAGTAATGGGCCTACTCTGTTCTTGGTCTTCCTCTTGTTTCTAATGTATTTGTAGAATGTTTTCTTGTTTGATCTTGTTTTGTGCCTTGGCCTTTCTAATTTTGTACTTACATGCTCGTGTTATATGTAATTCATTAGTTCTTTGGAAAGTTGGGTAGATCTCCGGTTGATTTTTAGGGCTGGTCTATGCTTGAAAACGATTCTGGATTAGGTTTGGTTGTAAATTTTAAAGCACAAGAGTTATTCCTGAATAATTGTTGCACTCTTATTCCAGAGTGGGGGCTGGTCCACGCTAGGGGCGGGATCGAACTAAGATACTTCGACTTCAGCTACGCTATTCGCGTAGCTGAAGTCGAAGTATCTTAGTTCGAATTTGGCGCGCTTACCTCGCGTCCGCGCGGCGCCGCGATCGAAGTTCGCGGCTCCCACGTCGACTCCGGTAACTCCACTCGCCCTGCAGGAGTACCGGAGTTCGAAGTAGCGCGTTCGGGGACCGATTTATCGCGTCCAGACAAGACGCGATAATTCGGTCCCCGATAGTTCGATGGCTACCCGCCGATTTCGGCGGGTAGTGTAGACGGGGCCTAAGAGTGCCTTGTTCCAGTTTAGCTTAGGCCTGGTCCACACTAGGGGCAGGGATCGAACTAAGATACGCGACTTCAGCTACGCGAATAGCGTAGCTGAAGTCGAAGTATCTTAGTTCGAATTTGGCGCGCTTACCTCGCGTCCGCGCGGCGCGCCATCGACGTTCGCGGCTCCTACTTCGAACTCCGGTACTCCGCTCGCTCTGCAGGAGTACCAGAGTTCGAACTAGCGCGTTCGGGGATCGATTTATCGCGTCCAGACAAGACGCGATAATTCGATCCCCGATAGTTCGATGGCTACCCGCCGATTTCGGCGGGTAGTGTAGACGTACCCTTACTCCAAGGCACCCTTATTCTGGAATAAGAGTGTCAACACGCTGACGTTGTGCAGTCTATATGGTTTTATAAAAATATAAGTGAATATAATGTAACTGGGATATGCTTCATGCAAACAGTCTCTTGTAAGGTATCAATACAAAGTTTATAATCTACTGAGTGTGATCATCCTATTTGTATAAATGTACCACTCTTGTATCTAAAACTAGAAATATAAAATATAACTCTGAGGGCCTATTGTAATTATGCAAAGTGTGGGCCATTAATGGTGGTTTGGAATCTTGATGACTCCCATTAACCAGGACCATTGTCTGCAGATGGCTGTTTTTTACCTGTGAGTCTTCCTGTATGTGTGTGTGCTGGCAAGTGGGTAATGACGTCGTGCAGTGACATGTGATCATGTCACCTGAACTGGAATCCATCTTTAACCTGGTGCTTTTTCCAGTGGAAACCCAGAGGGACAAAGGGTTCCCGCCTTATGCAAAAGATATATAAAGGGGGTGGAACAGAACAAAAGGGGAGGAGAGGAGCCATCATGAAGAATCCCCTAGCTACCACCTGAGCTGGAACAAGAACTGTACCTGGGGAAAGAATTGTGCCCAGACCTGGCAGGTGTCCAGTCTGATGAAAAAAACTTACTGAAGCATTTCTGAGGGTGAGATTATCTGTACTCAGTTTGATTAGACATAGATTTGCACGTTTTATTTTATTTTGCTTGGTGACTTACTTTGTTCTGTCTGTTACTACTTGGGACCACTTAAATCCTACTTTCTGTATTTCATAGAATCATAGAACTTAAGATCATAATGGACCATTATGATCATCTAGTCTGACCTCCCGCATGATGAAGGCCACAAAAGTTGACCCATCCACTCCTGAAATAATTTTCACCCTTGACTCAGCTGTTGAAGTCCCCAAATCTTGATTTAAAGACTTCCAGTCGCAGATAATCCTCCAGCAAGTGACCCCTGCCCCCTGCTACGGAGGAAGGCGAAAACCCTCCAGGGCCTCTGCCAACCTGCCCTGGAGGAAAATTCCTTCACGACCCCAAATATGGCGATCAGCTGAACCTCGAGCATGCGGGCAAGACTCTCCAGTAGACACTAAGGAAAAAGACTTTCAATTTCCCAACATTGACCATCGGTACTAACTACCAGTGGTGGCACATTATTGACCTATTGTGTAAATCAAGTTATCCTATCAAACCATTCCCTCCGTAAACTTATCAAGCTTAATCTTAAAGCCGGAGAGGTCTTTCGCCCCCACTGTTTCCTTTGGTAGGCTGTTCCAGTATTTCACTCCTCTGACGGTTAGAAACCTTCGCCTAATTTCAAGCCTAAACTTCCCAACTGCCAATTTATATCCATTTGTTCTCGTATCCACATTAGTACTGAGCTGAAATAATTCCTCTCCCTCCCTGATATTTATCCCTCTGATATATTTAAAGAGAGCAATCATATCTCCCCTCAACCTTCTTTTGGTTAAGGAAAACAAACCGAGCTCCTCAAGTCTCCTTTCATACGACAGGCTTTCCATTCCTCGGATCATCCTAGTGGCCCTTCTTTGTACCCGTTCCAGTTTAAATTCATCCTTCTTAAACATGGGAGACCAGAACTGCACACAGTACTCCAAATGAGGTCTCACCAGCGCCTTGTATAACGGGACTAGCACCTCCTTATCTCTACTAGAAATACCTCGCCTAATGCATCCCAAGACCGCATTAGCCTTTTTAACGGCCACATCACATTGCCGACTCATAGTCATCCTGCGATCAACCAGGACTC